>OU015499.1:10152283-10687283 GCA_907164885.2 Dolomedes plantarius
TATAAAATATATTTCAGCATTATTAAGAAATATAATTTATCTTTTAGACATTATTAAGAAATAAATATAATTCAACTTGTACAGATTATTAAGATAACATTTATCTGAAAAGATTATATTACACTTTAACATAGCGATTAAAGAATATAATACATTGTCGTCTTCGAACTCCTTTTCAATATCCATCTGAAATAAAATGTAATACAAGTTTGAAATATAGCACTTTATTCCACAAGTTTAAATTATTTCATACTAAGTTAATATCTATTTAAGTTTAAAATACTTACAATATTAGTAGAAATATTCTCCATTCTGGAACTTCAAATTACTAGTCCTTTTCTAGCGAGAGCTAATTGAGAAATGGCCTAGTCACTGTAGGTTATCAACGTTTCACTATCACTGAAAGTGGAAGTTAAAGTGTTTACGTTTATCCCGGAATGAACGAATTGATAAGATAAATAATTATTTTTAGTGTCAGTTAAGGAATGGTATAACGTGAATGAATCAATTTATTTATTTTTCAAGAGTTGCAAGAGATGTACTCCGATGACTTGAATTCCGTTATCTTTGTTTGTTTTAGTAAACAGGATGTAGATTGTCATTATCTTATGCACGAAAGTGCACTGTGGGAAAAAGATCAGATGAGACGTTTCATCAAAATTAAACAATTGATAAGAACAACGGCTGTAGCATACACGCTGTAAAAATTAGTTCTAATCGAAATTTTCAGTTGCAAGGTTGTTTGATTGTGCTTAAAAGTTTTATAGAGCTCAAAAGTTTTATCATCGCTCATACGCAACTGGCATTTAGGTTTTAGTACCTTTTTAGCTGTGCATCTTGACAAACGTGGAGTGAAAATCCATATTAAACTATTTAACAATAATTATGCTGACATAGCGAGTCAACATGGAGTAATAATGACGGCGGCAACATGGGCTGATTTCTGGAGCAAATCGTACCAATTTAGCATCAAATATAGGAACTGTTTCATAGCAAACAACCAGTTATCTGCACTAAACGATGGCGATAATTGTGTGTTGCAACAGATCTTCTCCAACGAAAACGGCGGATAGAAATTTAAGTCTAATTTTATAAAATTGAACCACGACCAATTAAACGAACTGCAAAATCAATCTGCACACGTTAACGATTGCATTATCGACACATTGCTTTGTCAAAGTATCCCGCTGCTACTGCAATCGAAAATATATAGAAGTGGAGCATGTGAAAAACACCATTGCAGTGTTGAAGAAGCCAGAATAAACTATTTCGAATGTCTTCGACATAAACTTTTTAATGCCGCTTGTGAACTGTATAAATGTCGTGGGTGTGAAATACAGCACCCTTCACAGCGACAACATAGTTGCCTGGAAAATACGGCATTAGAAAAATATCGAATTGTAGGAAATGCAACGATTTTCAACATTATTGTTAAAGATGTTTTTGATGTTGTACAGAATTTTTGTACGTGCGCGTATAATAATAGTGAATTTTTTAACAACATAAGTGTCAAGAAATTATTGGATTATTTTAATAATGATGAGAATAAACTGTAAGAACTTTTTTTTAATGTTAAAATAAATGTAACATTTTATATTTCTTTATGTATATGTTTTAATTTAAATAATAATTTTTAGAATTTTTTTTATGAAAGTATAATGAATAATTTTTATTTAATTGAGAAAAATATTTTAAATAAGTATAATAATAATAATATTATGGGGTAATGTTAAACTGCTTTCACAGATGAACTTTTCAGTTGATAAATGTGTTTATATAAGATTTCAGTACTATAGCTAATCATGATTGTTGCAATATACATTACTCACTACAAGGTTTAAAGGTTGTTTAATCAACATCAGTTAATTTATCTGATGATTATTCATACTAGTGACTTGGGTTAGTCTTGAGGGGTATATATTTATTCACTCCAGCAGTTATTTCAAGTAGTGTGCTTGCGCTTTAACTCTAGCTAATTATTTGTCGCTATGGAGTCTAAAAAGATAAAGTCTGAGGAAATTTTACCACCCGCTGACTGGTTTGAAAGACGCTACAATCGCAGTGATGCGGTTCTGCGAAATTTTGCAGAGAGTGAAGAGGATTTTTTGCAACTTAGACAAAGAAAAAAAAAGAAATGAACTTGTTTGGTCCGTCCATGATTAAAGCCATCAATATTGGCTGTGATGTTTTTTTGACAATCCATGTAGATATAGAAGGAGCGAGATTACATATACAGAAATTTGAAGAAATTTGCGAACATGACATGGAATGCGGAAAACAAGGTATTGCTATACTACCTTTTACGTGGATGCGATTTTTCAATACGTATTTATTTAATCTTAATACAAAATACAAGGAGACTTCATGTATTGCCAATAATAAGCTATTAGCTATTTGCGATGGCGAGGACTGTGTGCTACATATATTAGAGTGTTATAGAAGTGATTTTTATTTTTTATCTTCATGTATTAAGCTTAATAGTGAACAACTACAGATTATTTGTGATAATGCCTATATTATTAATGAGTGTTTAGAAGAAGTGATTCTCTGCCGTGCTTTACCACGTATGTTGTTAGAAAAGATTCATTCAATGGGTCAATGTGAAAAAGAACATATGAATGTATTACAAGCTAGGAAAATATTTTTCCAATGTGCAAGAGATGAAGTGCTTCGCATTTCCAACTTATTACATAAATGTAATGGATGTACTGTTGATTATCTATCTCGGTATCAACACTGTTGTGAAAATATGAATGTTGTTGAAAATATATATCTTTAGGACAATCTTCAATTTTTGCCATAAAAATTAGCAATATTATTAATAACATCTGTAACAGTTATTGTACTTGCATGTACACTAATAATGAAATATTCTCCAATTTAAGAGTGGAGGATTTTAAAAACTATTTCAAAAATGAAGTCCTTGTACATTAAAGTATCTGCAAATCTGTAAGTGCATTTTATTGTTCAATAAATGTTTCTTTAAAGATAACATTTAGTATTTATTTATGTGTATGTGTATAATTTAAAAACCTATTTTAGAAAATTAATTTTTAAAAGTATTTCACACATGAAAATGTTTTTTTTTAATTTAACTGATATCTTTAAAAGTATATAATAATAAGAGTATAATTTTTTAACTTGTAGTAAGTGAAAAAAAGATTTTTATTTAATTAATATCTTTAAAAGTGCTTTTATAAAATGAAAGTATACAAATACTACTAATGAGAAACGTAAACATTGATATATGGTTTTAAATAAATTTTATTCAAGAGATAACCATTTGCTTTTTACATAGGGTTTCTGAACTGTTTTCACATGTCTTTTCTTAACAGACATACTTTTAACTGCTTTCATATTAGATTTTTTTCAGCACTTTCTTCACATTTTCTAGACGATTCTTCTAAATGCCTATTTTGTATAAAATGATGTGGGATATTTAATTGCCTTAACACTGCTAAAAATTCAGCTTGGGTATTGACACTCTTCTTCTTATTAGTTAAAATTAAATTGAATAAATCAATATTAGAACTTTCATAATGTTTTCCTTGATATATCACTTGACCTTTATCGTTCCATGATATTATGCTGGGATATTGCTTCAAAATAGATATCAGATTAGAAGCACGTTTTTTCATATTTTGTGGGACACTATTTAAAATGAAAGAGTCATATAATGGCTTTTCTGCAGATTCTTGCTTGATCGTTTTCTTTTCAGCGAATTCATCAGCTATGTTAAAATCTTCATACTTTTCAGGTGCTTTTTCTTTAGAGGTAGCAAAAGGTGAGTTAAATTGTTCCAGTTTCATTCTTTTCTGTAAAAGTTCATAATAGCGAGATAATTTCTCATGATCAGGCAGTCGACTGTTTAAAATTTGCAGCATAGCTTTATCAAATTCATTAAATTGTTGATTAGAAATAGTGTGCTTTGTTACCATTTCTTCAAGGATTAAAGCATATTTTTTAGCGTGCTCCATTGACAAGTCCAGTGATTAAACTTAACGCTGCAGGAATTAAAATATTTAGAAATCCGCCTTTTTGCACAATCAGTTTACGTTTCTTGGCTAAAGAAACTTTACGATTCTTCAATTTCCTGAGAGTATGTTTGTGCTTAGAAAGACACTTTTTTTATGTTTATTCAAGGGGATGTTTCCATGAAGAATGTTCAAACTACATTCACATAGAGCTTTTATACATTTGATATTAATATTCTTTAATTTTTTTCGTAATTTTTCAGGACACGTATGCAATAACTAATTGTTTTACTTGTTCTTTCGTTAAAGCCATCGTGTAAAATGATACATTTATACATGCTTCATTTTATATATATACTGTTTTTGATTGGGTAAAATTTGGGTGCGTAATCGCATCTCTTCAGGGGTATCGCTACGCAAATCAATGAATAAATAATAATATGGTTTTTTCGTAGCATCTTCAAACACTTCTTGAAAATATTTAACATGTCGGGGAAATAGTTGCTTTCCTAAATGTGTGACTTGACTCAGGTCTCGTCTATTTTTACATAAAATTAAATAATGAGCATTTAATGTCACTTCTCGCATTTCTTTACCCTTGTGGAAAAAATTTTGTGTAATAAAAATGATACTTAAATTTAAATAATGACTACCTTTGGTAAATAAGTTAGACGCTTATCACTTCCACATTCACTCATTAAATCATGTATCATAAAAAGTGTGTTGGAACCTAAATAGTCTTGATATTTAGAAGGTAATCCTTCTACGAATGTGACATCTAATATTCCATCATATAAAGGTTGATGGGTCTCATAACACCAAACAATTTTATCGGGAATCGGTGAAAACATTTCCCGTTTATACTGTAATAAATCTCGCACAAAATAAGATTTCCCACACCCTGTAGGCCCAGCTATTACCATAGTAAAAGGGTGTTGTAACTTTGGAAATTCCATAGAGAATGACACATACACAGCATATCACTTAAAATATATTTATTGATAAAAAGGTGCTCGCACCCGAAAATGACTGGTTACAAAATTATACACTTTCATGTCATTATACATATTATTTGATATAAGTGATAACAGAATATCGTTCAGCGAACGACCTCTACATTTACAATATAGGTAGAAAATACAATATTGACCACACACAGCTGTCACGTTGCTTTGTAGGGGCATGGGATTATAGTTTACAAAAGAATATTTTCTCGCAAAATTAGATATTGGTCCATTAAAATAAGAGGGGTGATGGCCATATGAATCGAAAAATTCCAAGTGTTGACGCGAAGGCAGGTAAAATCCTACCCAGTGACTTCCAGGTTCTGATGATCTATCAATGTTTGCTATAAAACATGCTGGATATTTTCGAATCCTGGTAGGTAATTGATTGCTTGCAAAGACTCCTAGAAATGACTTTTTAGTATGTACATTAGAAGAAAGCACACGCTCTAGTTGATGACTATTCATTTCTCTTTTTTAATTAGCAAAATCACACAATATGTGACGTGACCTTTGTAATTTCAATAACGTTTTGAAATTCTGCATACACTATGACGGATAGTGTTTCACTAAGGGCTTCAGAAAACTTCATTTCCACCCGTTGATTTAATAGCTTTATCCTTGTTTTCTATCTTTTTGTAATATTTGACTGCAATCTAGATGGGGAACCCCATCTAGATGTTTTGACATTACCAGTACTGCATGTTATCTTCCTCGTTCATGATCTAGAATCATTGTTTTTTATCTATTGTTTTCTTATACCTGGCTGTATACTGGATGGGGAAACCCTATCCAGTTTGTTTCTTTTTTTTAACTATCGTTTTTCAGGTTTTACCATATGTTTGGCGCAGCATGTCCTCTCTGGACCTTGCGCCATTAAACCCCATCCAACCAACCAACCAACCAAAACGTGTATAATTTTGTCATAGTTTTGATGGGTAATAGCTTAAAATACTGAATTAAGTATATACAGTCGAACCTCTATATATCGAAGTAGCAAAATGCCAGAATAAAATTCGATATATAGAAATTTCAATATATAGAATTGATCTTATTTTTATCATAATTCTCCTAAAACATTAAAATTAAAGCTTATTTTCGTATACGAATCTCCATTTCCAATTTATATGCGAATCACATTAAATGAAAGTTAACTAAAAAATGAATTAATGTGAAAGATTTTTTGAGTACTATATACCTTTAAAAAAAACAATAATCCAGACAGTGGTTACAGTGATCATAGTTACATTCTTTAAAAAAAAAAACTACGAATATCTTGAAGAACAGCCAGTTTTGCGGAAAGTTCATCAAAGAAATGCTCGCATTTATTCAGTCCATTAAAAACTTTATCAGGGGCCCACGAAGTATTGTTTCAAACACCAAAAATTGGGAGATTTTATTCTAAAGTGGAATAAAATCTCCCAATATGTCGTGAAAAAAATTTCGATATATAGAAACAGTTTTTCTATGTAGTGAACATGGAGATTTGCTAAGAGTTCGATATATAGAAAATTTCGATATAGGGAAGTTCGATATATGGAGGTTCGACTGTATTTATTTCGCATTTTACCTTGTGTTTGGCGCAGCATGTCCTTTCTGGACCTTGCGCCATTAAACCCTAACCAACCGATTGAAAACCAACCAAGCAAGCAACTGAATTTAAGGTTTTCCCAAAGGAATCCCTATAGCTGATAAGTTTGCCTGACTCAGTGCATTTTAATTCGTCATTAGATAAGATTACTGACATCTACTAACATTTTATATTATTCTGATAAGTGCTAGTTATACATTTTAAAAAACTGTACTTTTATTTTATAAATAAAAATTCTTTTAAAAATTATTTTTTCAATTATTATTATTTTATATTTTCAAAAATTTTTTTAAAGATATTATTTAAATTAAAACACACATACACATCAAGAAATGCAACAATTCATCTTTAAAGAAACATTTATTTAACATATGAAAAAAAAAGTACTTACAATTGATGAAGATAAAAATAATCCGAAAAAAATGATATTTAATCTCCAAATGTGTCATCGTCGAAATATCTCATAAACAATTTCACATTAAAATTGGTGAAAAATTCACTATCATTGTACGCACATGTACAATAATTGTCTATAAAGTCATTTAAAATATTTTTAATGTTTATATTAAAATTGGCCGCTTTACCAACAGATTGGTATTTTTCTGCGGCGTTTGTAGTAATGCAATTATGTTGCCGTTAAGACGGATGATGTTTCATAGCCGTTGCATTGGTATAGTTCCTTCGAGGCGTAGAATAAACCTTGTTTTATCACTTTAACCCTTTATTTACCACATTATGAAAAAAATAAATGCATTTCAAAATTTTTTTTTATTTCTTAACAGCTAGTTTAAAGATATCAGCAATAAAAATTATACATACCACAGCATTATATTAATTAATGGAGATTAATGACGTGGTACTAGCATTATATTAATTAATGGAGATTAATGACGTGGTACTATAAAGTACCGTCGGTACACAAATGTCGAGAAAAGATCAGGACTTTGAAAAATTGCGAAAAGGAATTTATCTTTTTCATATTTTATCCAAGATTGATGGTACTTATAAAAGTAATTTTTTTTCGTTAACACATGAAAATACGTTACACATGGTACATTTAGAATGTGGTTTGCTCTGAATATTACTTCTGGCACAAAATTCGCAGCGACCTCGATTACTGATGAATGTAGGCGAATGGCACCCTCTGTTTTGGAGGCGAATTTCATTGGACACCGAAAAATTCTTTCTCTTCCTTTTGCTACATCCAGTTTGGTGAGCATCACTCTTTCCATTTTCAACTGACTTTGGTCTTCCTCTTTTCTTTGGTTCTGGTCTTGATAGTGTGAGTAGACCTTGAGTCACCCTTCTTTTATACTCTAAAACAGATATTGGCTCGATTATTTCTGTATACGCAACATGTGAGTTTGCAAGAGCCATTTCCAGCATCGCATAAAACAGTCGGTGGCACCACTTATATTTTCTGTTTCTGTCGTATAAGGAACGCAGCATGTCAGCTTTGTCGATTCCTCCCATTTGCCCATTGTAGTCCTTTACAATCTTAAGGGCAGGTATGTCTAACTGGGTGCCATCCTTCTGCATTCTTTTGACTGTGCAGGTTTCATTTCCATGATAGTTTGATAAAAGGTGAACCGATCTATTATCTTTCCACTTGAAATATGAAATACCTTGATCACGTATTGTATAATCAAAAGCTCCTCACTGTAGATCTTTGTCTGTGGCTAGCTTTGGGAGGCCACGGCGATCTGGTCTTACTGTCCCAAATGCGTAAATAGTCTTAGATTTCAAATATTCATAAAGCTCAAGAGATGAGTAGTAGTTGTCCATCGCTATAGTATGGTTATTTCCCACTAAATTTTAAGTTAATATTTTAGCAACATTTCCACCAAAGTCATTTTTCGTATTGCTTCTTCGTGTGTTTTTTCTTTTCCTTGGTACACGTGAAATTGATATATACAGGGTCTGTTCTGAAAGTAGGACTCATTTAAAAAAAAAAATTATTCTTGAGAATAGTACAAACGATTAGAATTTTTCAAAGTAGCATCCTTCCGCATCTACACACTGCTGCCAACGAGTTTTCCAGTTTTCGTACGTGTGTTTGGCGCAGCTTGTCCTCTCTGGACCTGCGCCATAAAACCCAAAACAACCAACCAACCAACCAGTTTTCGTATGCCTCCAGGAACGCCTGGACCGGAATGCTGTTTAGCTCTCTCGTCACGGCCTGTTGAACCACCTCTACCGACCCATTATGCTTCTCCTTGAGCGTCGATTTTATTCTCGGGAATAGAAAATGTGTCGGGGCTGTAGGGGGGCTGAGGCAGCGTTGCCACCTTGTGCTGGGCAAGATACTCCACTACGCGGAACGCTGTGTGGCTCGGCGCGTTGTTATGGTGCAGCCGCCAATTGTTGGCGATAGCTAGGCGGACACGAACAATGCGTTTTCACAATCTTGTGAGGACTTCCACGTAAAAAACTGCATTAACTGTTTGTCCGGGTGGTACAAACTCTTTGTAGCTGACTCCATGTCGATCAAAAAAGCAAATGAGCATGGACTGTTGCTTGGATTTGCTCATTCGTGCTTTCTTGGGGCGTGGGGAAGAAGGGGTGTGTCATTCTGAGCTCTGTCGCTTGCTCTCCGGGTCGTATTCAAACACCCATGTCTCGTCACCGGTCACTACATTGTCCAAAAAGTCGAGGTCCTCATTCACATGATGAAGAAGATCCTGGCAGATCGCTTTCCGGTTGGCCTTTTGCTCCTCTGACAACGCTCGAGACACCAACTTCGCGCACACTTTCCTCATGGCTAAGTTTTCTGTCACGATCTCAAAAACTTGGGTTTGAGGAATGCTCAAGTCATCAGCAATCATTCTGATACTCATCCTACGATCACTGTTCAGTAAATTTTTCACTCGCGACACATTTTCGCTGGTCTTGCTGGTCGAAGGGCGTCTGGAGCGGTCGTCGTCTTGCACTCTTTCCCTACCTTCTCGGAACAGCTTGTGCCAGTCAAAAACACCCGATCTACCCATGCCAGCATCACCGTATGCCTCCTTAATCATGTCGTGAGTCTCTGTGCCCGTTTTACCAAGCTTTACTTAAAATTTGATCGCGTATCGCTGCTCCAGTAAACGCTCCAAGATTCTCCGTGACGAGGCGTTCCGACAGGGGTTCACAGTACAAGCGACCTGCTCTCTTCAACGGCCGAGAGCCGACTGCCGATTTTTTCCAGCGTTCCCAATATCCCTCTCCACTGATCCTGCGCGCGCAGACCGCCTCTCCTCCGCCCGTTTGCCCAGGAAAAAAAAGTCCTACTACTTTGAGAACAGACCTTGTATAACCTGACATGTCTCCTCTACACCATAATTTGTAACCTCTTTTAATTAGCTTCTTTGGATTATATTGTTTTAGCGAAGATCGACCCTTGAAAAGAACCATATTTTCATCAATTGACTGGAACTGTGCTGGCTAACGAAGGGTTTGAAAATTTTCATTCAAACTCATTATAAGGGGTCTCAGTTTGTAAAGTTTATCCTGATTATTTTCAGGTATGGTAGAATTATCATTTAAATGAATGTGGGCCAGTATTTGGAAGAACCTTGTGTGTTCTTTATCCGTCAAAAAATTCGTGTGATTTTTTTGACCAGCGTTGAACGTTTTCTATAGGGTCACAACCACAACAATTAGATGCCATGATCACTTTGTTGCTATCCTTCCATTCTACAATCGCTATTTTTTTTGTCTGTTGTAACATGTTCTATAGATGCACCGCGATCCATTTTATCTGCAATGGCTAGTTTTAAACCAGTAATGCGATTGGCCATAATTGTGCCTGTTCCATGAATTTTCAATTCATTCATTTTTTCGAACAATGACAATATACTAAAATATTGATCGAAATATACAAAGCTCTCTTGGGGCAAAGTCTGAACTAATGTCAGAATGACAGATGGTCCGAGTCCGAGTTCTTGATTAATCAATGGAGTGGTATTGCCTTGGTATATTTAACAATCCAATACTGTGCCCGATGATGCACAGAGAACAAAATTTTTAAGACCAACAGGTCGAGGTTTGTTTTTCACAAACTGCTTTACTGCACAACGACCTGTAAACGGTATCATTTGCTCATCTATGGAATAAGTTATGTGATCCCGTGGTAAACGTAAGCATACTTTTTTAAAAGTATCAATAACAGGTTGAATCTTCCATAATTTATTTTCATTTAAGTTTTTTGGCGGATTATTTATATCCACAACATGGAACGCATTTCTTAAAGCCAAAAATCTATCTCGGGAAATAATATCAGATACTGCAGGATACTTATATTCTGATTGCCAGTACATCCGCAATCGAGGGAAAGACACACATCCCATAATCAAATTAGCAGCAAAAAATACCTGTAATTCCTTCGCAGAAGTACTTATGGATTTCCCTGACTTTATGATGGAATACTGATTAGTAAAGTGAACAGCATCTTCGAAAAATTTATCAGGAAAATATTGCTGAAAATACTGCAAAGGAGTCTATACATCGTCTAGAATCTAAAGAAAAAAAATAGAATTTCTCTTTCTCTCTCCTTTTTTATATCACATAAATGTTATTAAAATTTATAATACGAAAATAAATACCTGCAATTGGCTGAAATCCACAGGTCCAGGATGAGGCATAGGATTGAACTTTTCATCTATCCACGTATATTTGTGCGTCTGTTTCTTTTTTTTTCCTGTATAGTACTTTGAGGTAGAGTTTCAGAGATTTGTAGAGTTGAAGGGCAGACTGTTTCTTCACTAGTTTTCTGGCCTGAAATATGTTCATCCTTCTCATCCGAACTTGATCCTCCTGGACTTATTGGCGGTTAGTTTGTGACATCATCAATATCCTCTTCATCGGACATATCACTACATTCAAAAGTCCGATGCTTCTAATATTTTTAAAATTTCTTCTTGCGTAAGTATTTTACGCCTTCTAATCATCGCAAAATATTTTATGAATACAAATTTTATAAAACAGAAATAGTAGTTTTTTTCTTAATATATCAACACAAAACACAAAGCGAAAGTTACCACTTGAAAAAAGTCATGTTTCAGAGTAATGAAAACTTTGTACGCTTAACGCCAGAGTCGAACGATCATACGGGTAAAGAAATATTACATCCAATAAGCAAGAAAAATAACTATAACTTTCCGTATTTTACTATTTATCACTCATTTAAACATTAAATTTGAAATTTGTATTAAGCAATTAAAAAAATATTTATAATTACCTAATTACGACAGATAAATAATCTAACGGTTTCGAGTGTGCTTGTAAACAATGATTTGAAAACTCACTATAGCTCATCTATGGACTGACAGTGCCATCTCTTGGGCAAAATAGATATTATTCAGTTTCTGGAAACTCGTACAATCGTTCGTTTACGGCGTTTATTACATACAAATACTCAGTAAGCAGAAATATATGTTAATTAATCCATTAACCGCTGGTGTTGCGTTGACGCAACGGTCAAAATAAATGCGTATAAAAATTTAGCTATCAAATGAATTTTATATTAACAGTAGTTTTTGAATAGGGTTAATAATCGAATTGAAAAATATTTGCCTTCAACTGTTCTTCTAATTAATTAGCGAGTTCCAAACTTAGACAGTTAATTAAACATTTTTGAACGAGAACTTTCTCGTAGTCTTTTTCACAGAAGAAATATAGGGAGACAAACGTGAGCTTTAGTGGGGATCTATTTTTAGCTAAGGTCAAAGTTTATCAGAACATTCCATCAATCGGTTGATTTTGTTTGGGTGGGGGAGGAAGAAAAGATAGGTGTTGCGTTGGCGCAACGTCGGCGGGATAAGGGTAGTTTCCTTATTCACATGTGACGTTTTACTCCGTGGAACTTTCCTCCGTTCTGTGGTTATAGAAATGCCTAAAACTAGATACTTTACGTTTAAAGAAGTTCTTCAAAGAATTTTCGACGAAGATTCAGATAATGATGACGAGAATGAAACTGATATTGTTCTTATTCTACCAGAGACAGCAGAGGCAAGTGATGAAGAAGAAGGAAATGATAATATTTTGAATAGTGACGATGATTTACCATGCGATACTGCTGTCGAAATTGAAGTGTGAGTAAAAAAGATTTTGCCTCCTAAAAGCAGTACAAGTTTTTCGAAAAAATAAAAAAAAACAAAAACTGAAGATTTGAAATGGATAAAGAAGGGACCATTGAATATGTCTCATCCGAAAAAGGAAGAAAGAGATCAAATCGGAACTATGAAAAGTATAATACAAGATAAAACTAGTGGGAGATTTTTGATCTTCTCTTTGGCTCAGAGATTTATTCCCTTCTCGTCGAATAGACAAACTCCTGTGCCCAACAAAAGAATCACCCCCATTTTTTAGCATCTGAAGCCTACATGAGACGGTTCATTGGAATATTGTTGCCGACGGGATATTATTCTTTACCTCAGGAAGAAATTTACTGATCTCTTGATAAGGACATTCAGCATGCAAAAGCCATTACGTGGAGAACGTGGACATTTTATTGTCAAGTCCGAAGACAGCAGAAGACTACGTAGTAAACAATGCCATAGCCAGACAATTTATCCATGCAAAGTTTGTCACGTTACTCTACATCGTGATAGTAGTGAAGCTTTTCGTGATAGAAACTGTTTTCTGAATATGATAAGTAATTTTGTAAAGGAAAAATAAGTTAAATCTTTATAGTAAATAAATTACCTGTAAAGTGATCATTATCTTTCTAAAGTGTAACAAAGTTAAAAAAAATCCCCAGTGCTCAAATCAAAGAAAACCCTGCAGAAGTTCAGTTGAACTCACTTAATGTCAATACTCTTATTCCGCAGACGTTGCGCGAACGCAACACTCGATTTTTCGCAAGTTAAGACCAGTTTTGTTATTCTACCCATAAATTAATGTTGTATATGTTCGAATGAATAGCCAATATTATTTGTATAAAAAAAATTCACTCCTTATAGTTTTGGCGGTTAATGGGTTAATGTCTAACCCGTACAATTGTTCGAGATCGGTCTTAAAGGGTTAGGTAAACACGGGTGTCGCAATCCCGAGGTAACCCAGCGAACTATCTCTCCTTTCCCTTTTCCTCTCTTCCTTTTCTTTTTTTCTCCCTCGGTGTGGTTCCTCTTCGGACGCGAGGGCACCTCATTAGAATCTGTTGCCTCTCTGTTGCTTCTAGCTTTTAATGACGTGTATATCACTCACGTGTTTGCCATGCATGGAGACCCGTGTCCCTGGAAAAGGGAATACTGGCAGTTGAGGGACAGTTTTGGTATTCCAATACACTGCTTTGGCTCTCGCTTCAGGTAAACGGTAGGTACATAGTGGTTCCCTATTGTATCAATCGGCTGGTCGCGGACTTTGTCTTCGGCTAGGAACGAAGCAATCGTTTCTACTACTCGGCATCTCGCTAAGGGTGGAGTCTGCTTCAGGGTCGTTTCGTGCGCGTATAGACCCGACTAGCACTGGTGCACTAATCTGCATCCCCTTGTTGGGCTCCATGGTGGGTGGTGCGGCCGGGATCTGAATTGTAAGCCCCTTTTTTATGGATACTTTTTCTTTAAATCCTATGGTGAGGGATAAATCACCACTGGAAATTAAATCTTCTTTCCCTTCTAGGGAGCAACAAATGTGCAAGTTTGAAAATTTTATTAAGTTTTTTATTGTGAAACTCGTTGACCAATCTTTTTCAACTCTCTCGCCTTTTCCCCTCAGGGGGTTTACCTTTAAGTAAACATGGGTGTCGCAATCCCGAGGTACCCCAGCGAACTTTCCCTCCTTTCCCTTTTCTTCTCCTCTCGTCCTTCTACTTTTTCCTTTTTTTCTCCCTCGTTGCGGTTGCCTCTTCGGAGGTGAGGGCTCCTCATCAGAAGCTGTAGTCATTCTGCTGCTTCTAGCTTCTAATGGCGATTTACTGCCCACGTGTTTGCCGTGCGTGGAGACCCGTGTCCCAGGAAATGGGGATCCTGGTAGTTGAGGGGTTTTATTCTTCGCCATAATGTGGGCTTTAGTAAGATAACGCTCCAACACACTACTTTGGCCATTGCTTCAGGTAAGCGGGAGGTGCACATTGGTCCCGTGTGTACCAATCGGCTGGTCGGTTAGACATTGTTCACTGGCTCAGGGCTAAGCAACCGGTCATTGGCCGCGCGCGTATAGTTCCCGGTTAGCACTGGCGCAGTAACCGGCGTCCCCTTCTTGGGCTCCATGGTGGGTGGTGCCGCCGGGGACCGAACATACGGCCCATTTTTATGGATATTTCAAGCAAAGCTAAGCAAGCATCATCTGTCTCATCATCTGTCTCATCGAATAAAAGTCTAACATCTCTCTTTTTCATTATTAAGCGTACCGAAGGCAACTTCACAACTGTATCACCTTTCTTGATACAAAAATGTATAACTTCTGTAATAGGCGATGTTAATTCAATAAAGAAACTCCGTTCTGGTGACCTCCTTGTTGAAGTATTGACTGCAGTACAAGCTGCGCAGTTGTCTAAAATAAATATGTTTGGAAATATTGCTGTGTCCGTGGCTCCTCATGGATATTTGAACTCTTCGAGAGGAGTAATATCGGAGGCCGATCTCCTCCATACCCCCGAAGAGGAAATCCTGGAGCATCTACACGACCAACATGTGTCTGGTGTTCGTCGTATTAATATCCGTCGAGATGGGAAAGTGCTTCCAAGGAAGCATCTCATCTTGACTTTCGACACACCTAAATTACCATCATTCCTTATTGCTGGGTACCTTCGGTGTCCCATCAGGCCCTACGTTCAGAACCCTCTCCGTTGCTTTCAGTGTCAACGTTTCGGACACTCGAAAGCATCGTGTCGTGGTTCCGTAGTCTGTGCCCAATGTGCCCAGTCTGACCATACATCAGAAACCTGCACAAAGCCAGCTAAATGCGTCAACTGCCAAGGAGAGCACACATCTTACTCACGCTCCTGTCCAAAATGGATAGCTGAGAAAGAAATCCAGACTGTTAGAGCTAAGAACAATATTTCATATTTAGAAGCGCGCAAACAGGTCGAGGCTAGAAGCCCTAGAGTTGGTGTTTCATACGCCTCTGTTGCCGCTTCGAAGAAAGTTATGTGTAACTCATCAACCCAAACGGAGCCTATTCTTAACACCAATAAACCAAACAATAGTAAAACTCAAACAACCCCACCTTTAAAATCTAATTCACAACCTAATAAAACATCCCGTTCTTCCATCTCAAAACCTTCCACACCTAAATCAGCTATACATAAAAAATTAAAAAGTGCTGAAGTTGCTAAGCGAGTGAGTCATTCACGTAAGGTGAAAGACCCTCGCAATGTGGCGCGTATGGAGGAGGATTCCCTCCAAATTTGCGCGTCCAATTCGGATCTTTCTGATCCTGATGCTGGGGTGTCTATGGACACCTCAACTCCTCCCGCTCGTGCTCCTTCTCCCTCTTCCTCCTGATGGCGACTTTAATTTCCTGGAACTGTCGCGGTTTCCGTAATAAACTATCAGATCTGAAGTCTTTGATCACAGATTACCATCCGGCCTGTGTCGCACTTCAGGAAACTTTCCTGAAGTCAGCGGACACGGCCAAATTACGTCGTTATAGTATTATTCGGAAGGACAATGTTTCGGGTGTGCGAGCGTCTGGAGGTGTTGCTCTCCTGACCTCTCACAGCTATCCCTACTCTGTCCTATCGTTAAATACTCCACTTAAAGCGGTAGCAGTGCGTGTGCAGATGCGGATATTAATTTCCGTGTGTGTAATATATCTGCCACCTAACGACGTTGTTGATCAAAGAACTCTCGACGACTTGGTGACTCAGCTTCCGGAACCTTTTGTTATACTTGGAGACTTTAATGCTCATAATGTTTTGTGGGGGAGTAGCTGTAACACCGCTCGAGGAAGGCAAGTGGAGCAGTTAATAACTGACCACAATCTTTGCCTCCTCAATAATGGTGATCCTACTCACTTTCACGAGCCATCTCGGACCTTTCACATCATTGATCTTGCCATCTGTTTACCGTCAATCTTTCCATCTTGCAACTTTTGGGTCGGGACAGATCTTCGCGGAAGTGACCATTTTCCTGTGTTTGTGTCACTGTCCGGCACTGGATCCGTAGTCTGTCGTCCTGCGAGATTCAAATATGAATTGGCGAATTGGTCGCAATTCACAGACTCTGCAGTCATCACCCAACGTATGGTCGACGGTGACATTGATGATGCGGTTCGTCTTGTCTCCAACGTTATAATAGAAGCTGCCGATGCAGCCATTCCCAAGAGCTCACCTAATGGTCGAAGAAACTGGAAACCGTGGTGGAACCTTGAGTGTTCTGCAGCATTGAAAGTACAACGTAAAATGTGGGGGATATTTCGCCGATACCCCACCACTCCAAATTTCGTTGCTTTCAAGCAAGCAAGAGCTAACGCTCGTAGAGTGCGTCGACGTTGCCAGAGAGAGTCGTGGAAAAAGTACGTTTCGGAATTGACACCATCCACTCCCAGTAAACAGCTTTGGACGAAAGTAAAGAAATGCATAGGATTATATCCAGACCAGCCAATACCGTGCATTGTTCAAAATGGCGTTACACTTTCTACGTTAGAGGAAATAAGTAACGCCATTGGCAGTGCCTTCAGTTCAGTGTCGAGTGCGTTGTCGTATCCGACCACTTTCATGCGACAGAAACTGCGTGCCGAGTCAAGACCTTTGCGTTTCGATACTCAGTCCGATCTGGCCTACAACTGCCCCTTTACGGAGAACGAGTTGGAGAATTGCCTTCGGCAGACTCGGATGACTTCCCCGGGTCCCGATGGCATTAGTTATGCTATGTTACAGCATCTCTCTCGCAGCTCGCTCCGTAATTTGCTGTATCTATTTAATAGAATCTGGGAGGAACATGCTTTTCCATCCTCTTGGCGTAGGGCAATAGTGATTCCTATTCCCAAACCGGGGAAGGACGCCTCTAGCCCTAACAATTACCGTCCAATTGCACTCACCAGCTGTTTATGCAAGCTGCTGGAACGAATGGTTAACAGTCGGTTAGTGTATCAGTTACTATCCCAGCTTTGTCTGTCACCTCTACAAAGCGGTTTTCGGCGTGGCCTGTCCACGATGGATAATATCATAGCCTTAGAATCTGAAGCTCGCAATGCCTTTGTCAGAAGAAACCACTTACTGTCTGTTTTCTTCGACATTGAAAAGGCTTATGACCGGACGTGGCGATATGGTATCCTTCGTAAACTTTATAATAACACCTTTCGTGGTCACTTGCCGATTTTCATTGCGAACTTCTTGTCACTACTTCTGTGTTGCGGAAACTTGATACTATCCATCACTCCGCCCTCCGAATCTGTTCTGGTGCTTTCAGAACATCGCCTATTAAGAGCTTAAATGTCATCTGTGACGAGCCCTCTTTACCATCTGTTCGCAAGCAATTGTCGCTTCAATTGTATTTTCGCATTCTGTCGCATCCTGCTCACCCAGTCCATTCTGTTCTTCTCGACAGTCAGTTCGACCGGCTTTTCGAAAATCGGCCATCTTGTATACCAACTTTCGGACTTCGAATGAGAACGTTCCTTTCTTCGACGTCTCTCTGTGATAGGGATGTCATGCTGCGACCGACTTTACCTTTTGCACCTTGGCGTGATCACAGAATTTCATACTTGCGCCCTTTCCAGGGTTTTGTAAAGTCAAGTACTGATCCTGTTGTGTATCGCCAGCTTTTTGCATCGCACCGCGCTATTTACCTTAACTATGTTGCTGTTTATACCGACGGCTCAAAAACAGGAGACCATGTTGATTGTGCCTACGTCTGTGGCAGAGACGTTAGGAGCTACACCCTTCCCGACTGTTTCTCCGTGTTTTCAGCAGAGTTTGTCGCTGTTCACGAAGCCCTTAAGTATATCTCCCGTTAGAGCAGTAGACGATATATCGTTTATACAGATTCTACCAGCGTATTAGAGACTTTGGAGAATGGTGAGGTTTCCCACTCCCTTTTATCTCCGGTGGTGGATCTGCATCGTCGCCTCTGTCGTCGAGGTTTCAGTGTTTCGTTCTGCTGGGTGCCGGGTCATGTCGGCATAGCGGGTAATGAGCACGCAGATGCTGCGGCTAAAGGTGCATTGCATCGTCTGGTTCAGCCTATTCCAATCACCGATTTGAAGTCCGCTGTCAAAAAGTTAGTTCGGCATGAGTGGCAGTTAGATTGGGACCTACAAGTTCAGAACAAGCTGCGACAGGTTAAACCTCGTATTGGCTTTTGGCCATCTGCTGGACTGCGCCATGCAGACGTAGTACTTACACGTTTGAGAGTTGGGCATACTCTTTTGACACATCGGCATTTGCTGATGGGTGAGGATGCCCCTCTTTGTGAACACTGTAAGGCTCCGCTTTCAGTGTCACACGTCTTGACGTCTTGCCCTAGTCTGCAGTCTCACTATAACAGGTTTTTCGGTTGTAGTTCACCCAATTTGTCAGATCTGCTGGGTGAACCACCCCACCCTTCTCTTTTTGCCTTTTTGTTTTGTACAAATTTTATAAAGTGCATTTGCTTTTCTGATTGATTTTATTGTTAAAATTTTAGCACTTTTCATTATTTATGTAACCTTTCATCTCATCTAAACATTTTATAAATTTTTATATATCATAGTTTTTATCCCTTTTATGCATCATTAACTTATATATGTATATTTTTATAACGTTTACACTGCATTTTTACTACTTTTTTATACCTGTTTTACACTCTTTTATGTCATTTTATTAAGAAATGGTGTTGGTTTCGTACCTGTAATTTCTGTCGTTGGTTCGTGTCAGTCGGTTTTCTATAAACTTTTTTCCCGCCTCTGTCTTGTATTTGGCACTTTATGTCCTATTTTGGACCTTGCGCCATAAAACCCCAACCAACCAACCAACCTCTCGCCTTTTCTAATAGAGAAAACAGTGAAGTCAATTATAGGAGAAGTCCCCCTAATACGCAAATTGCCATCAGGAGACCTTATGATAGAGGTCTCTTAGGCCCAACAGTCATCAATACTGTCTAAATTCACTTCATTTGGTTCGTTTTCCGCCACTATAACACCACATAAGACTCTGAATTCTTCAAGAGGAGTAATTTCTGAGTCAGAGCTGTTTAATGTTCCCGAGCCAGAGATTTTGGAAAACTTAAGTGACCAAGGTGTCGTAAATGTTCGTCGAATAACCATACGCCGTGACGGTAAAGTGCTGCCCACCAAGCACATTATTCTGACCTTTAATTGTCCAAATCTCCCAACGCATATTAAAGCTGCCTATTTGCGCTGTCCAGTGAAGCCTTATATACCAAATCCGCTGTGCTGCTTTAAATGCCAGCGATTCGGCCATTCTCAAGATGCTTGTCGCGGATCCCTATCTTGTGCTCGCTGCGGTCAAGTGGGTCACGACAGCGGTAAGTGCCTGGAAGAATTTCGGTGCATCAATTGTAATGGCAATCACCCAGCGTTTTCTAGAATATGTTTGAAATGGGCAAGGGAAAAAGAAATTCAGACAGTTAAGACTATTAACATAATCTCTTATCCGGAAGCCCGGCGGTTAATTGACACCAGAACTCCGACTGTAGGTGTCATATTAAAAGAGAGGAAACCCAGGAATACTCTCTAGTAACAAAGAGGTAGACAGGAATGGCCAATGTCGCCATATTGAATTCGAGATTGAAGAGCTGCAAAAACAAGAATAAAATGGTGACAGAAACATCAAAAGGAGATTCACAATTGGTATTGATCAATATTTATTTTCTTTTTTATATTTTTAAAGGAAAAGGGTGGCTTAAGGCCTTAACAACAATTAATTTTTTAGAAAGCTACGGATCCCATCTTGGATCCGGCGGTCTGCGAGGGAGGCTCCGTGCTAAGCCCTGGTCCGCGGGCATCAAAGTCAGGTCCCCGTCTCTCGTCCTCATTCTCGTAGCAGCTAACCGCATGGCGTTCGGAGGGCAGTCTGTCGAAGTAATCAACGCTGAGTCTCTCTCCTTGCCGGTGGTCACGTGATAGGTGATTATTCGACCAGATGTCGATTGGCGCTTGCCAAGTAGTCGCCAAGCTCTGGATGAAGGCTGAGGAACAAAGGCATTATGTTTTGTGTGTGTGGTTGGAGGGCGATAACTGGCATATCCGCCAAGTAAAGGAATGTCAGCGATCGCAACCCTTTTCGCTGGAACGCTCGTTAACGTGGGGTGAGGTTTTAAGATGCGACAAAAAAAAGAGTTTCTTCGTGATATTTTGTATAGATAGGGGGAAAATCCCATATCTACACTTAACGTCGGTTCATTGTAAGGGGCAGTTCCCCAAACTGCATTATGATATACTATTGGTATATTTAATGGAGATGTAGATATTTCGTAAAATAATTCTGAATGATGTAATTAAACAAAACGTTAAACAAAACGTTACGACATTCACCCCCGGAGACACACAAAAAATGAATTGTTGTTGAGCAATATAACAAAATAAATGGCGTAACGAAAAAAGAAATTTGTGATCGTAAAAGTTATGTCTTTTCGTATTGGTTGTGTAACAATATAAAATATAGAATACCAAATGGCAACAAAAACTGGAAAAACACTTCCCCTACAAAAATAATAAACAGGTTAAATATGCATATATATATATAAATGTAACAGACAATAAAATAGTGATGATTAAATAAACATAAGTGTGCGGAATAACTATCTTGTACAAAAAGTATTAGAATGTGAGGGAATTACTAGCTGCCACTATATTATTGAGTGGATTTACACACATATGAAAAAGGTATCTCACTTAAAGAGTACCAAACATAACAGACAATGCCACTATTTAGAGTGGACTTACAACAATGCCACTATTTAGAGTGGACTTACCACAATGCCACTATCTAGAGTGGATTTACATAATATACAGTGCAGTTGGTTCTAGGATGAAATTCCCCTCAGGGGGTTTACCTTCTTTAGGTAAACACGGGCTTCACAACCCCGAGGTACCCTAGTGTCTTTTTCTCTCTCCGTGGGGTTCACTGTCTTTGGTGAATGTGGGTGTCGCGTCCCCAGTGTCCCATAGCGATCCATCTCTCTTTCGCTTCTCCTGTCCTGTTTCTTTTGTTTTCTCCTTTCCGGACTTTTCTTCCTTTCCAACTGGAGCTTCCACTAATTTTTTTTGTTGCTGTTTTCTTTCTTAACCCCTATGTGTTTTTTGTTTGTTATTTCTTCGTTTTAAAAAATAAATAAAAATCTAAAAAATGTGAAAAATATTAAAATTTCCAAAAAAAGTTTTTGTGCTATCTGTCCCCTTCGGAGCCTTCATAGTATCAAAACCGATCTTCACCCACCCAGCCTTGACGCTACTGGGTCCAGTACCACTCTTCGGCCTCTCCCGTGAGGGACACCGTTTGGGCTCGGGAATCGACCCTGTTGGGGTTGTGTTGGCGGAGAGAAGTGGAGTGCTATGTCGGTAATGGTTGTGGTACGTTTTCCTTAAAATGTCCCAGAGGTAGAGGCCCTTGGTTGCGTGTATCTTTATGGCAGACGTCGCGAGGTAGCGAGAAATCCTCCTCGATTCTGTCGGGGACCGTGCACCAGGTGCACGTTACATCCCGGCGTCTGTCATTTAGTTGCGAAGAATCCGGCGGTTACACTGGTCACGATAGAAAAGTGTGGAACGACGGGGTCTGGCGGGGGCCCCGATCGAACTGGAAGCAATCCGTGGTTCTAATAAGGTACTTATGGCTGCAACTAAAGAGAATTTAGTTACAGCTTCCTGGGCGGATCGCTCAGATTCTCAAACTCATTCTCTCCCTTCGAGAGAGCAACCTCTCCCCTCGAGGGAGCAACAATTGTCTCGATTTTTTATAATTAAACGTACTGAAGGGAATTTTGGAACGGTGTCGCCCTTCTTAATACAAAAATGTCTTTCTGCATCCGTGGGACAAGTAAATTCTGTGAAGAAACTGCGCTCGGGCGATTTATTGGTCGAGGTATTAAATGCAAACCAGGCTGCGCAACTGTCAAAAATCAAAACGTTCGGTGATATGGCTGTGTCCATCGCTCCACACGGTTATCTAAATACATCAAGAGGGGTAATATCGGAGGCCGATCTCCTCCATACCACCGAGGAGGAAATCTTAGAACACTTGCAGGATCAACTTGTAACAGCTGTCCGTCGAATTACCATCCGTCGGGACGGGAATATACTTCGTACGAAGCATCTCATACTGACATTCGGAACACCTAAACTACCATCTTTTATCACAGCAGGATACCTTCGGTGTTCCGTAAGACCGTACGTGCAAAACCCTCTTCGTTGCTTTCAGTGCCAACGCTTTGGACACTCGAAAGCATCGTGCCGAGGTTCAGCCATTTGTGCCCGTTGTTCCCAGCCAAACCATTCTTCTGAGACCTGCAACTTACCGGCAAAATGTATTAATTGTAAGGGTGACCACCCCTCCTACTCCCGTTCTTGCCCTAAATTTATAGCCGAAAAGGAAATTCAAACAATCAGAGCCCATAAAAATATACCTTATCTGGAAGCCCGCAAATTGGTGGAAGCTAGAACACCTAGAATAGGCGTTTCGTATGCTTCCGCTGCCACTCCTAAAAAAATTATGTGCGATGCCTCTACACAAACAAGTAAAAACAATAGTACCAATAAACCTCACGAAAACAAAAATACAGTACCATCCGTTAACAATTCTGCCACAAAACAAACCAAAATCCCTCGACTTAACGTTCCAACTACATCAAGCTCCGTTATAAATAAAAAATTAAAAAAATGTAATGTTGTAAAGCGTTTCAGTCCTTCCCGTAAGGTGAAAGACCCTCGCAATGTGGCGCGGATGGAGGAAGATTCCCTCCAAATTTGCGCCTCTAATTCGGATCTTTCTGATTCCGATGGGGGGGGGGGTGGCTATGGACACCTCCAGTCTTCCTGCTCGTGTTCCTTCCCCCTCGTCGTCATGATGGCGTCCGTAACTTGGTGGACTTTCGTCCTTTTTAAAAAAAAAATTTCTCATCGTGGCAGGTATCATTTCATGGAATTGTCACGGCGCTCGTAATAAGCTCGACGAAATTAAAAATCTGATTTCTGTCCACACTCCGGCCGTCTTTGCGCTACAGGAGACCTATTTTAAAGACTCTGATAATTTTAAATTTCGAGGTTACAGTGCTATCCGAAAAGATCATGATGTTGGTGGTAGGGTATCTGGAGGCGTTGCCCTCGTGATATCCAATGACTACCCGTCTACGATCATACCATTAAATACAAATATGCAGGCAGTCGCAACCCGAATCCACATACGTCAGCTCACTACCATTTGCAACGTTTATCTACCACCAAACGAATCAGTAGATCAAAATTCCTTCGTACATCTTATTAACCAACTACCTACCCCATTCATAATAGTCGGAGACTTCAATGCCCATAGCCCCCTTTGGGGAAGTCAAAACACAAACAATAGAGGACAACAAATAGAAACCATTCTATCCGATCTCTCACTCTGCATTCTCAATAACGGTGATAACACATACTTTCATCTACCGACAAAATCATTTCATGCAATAGATCTAGCCATATGTTCCCCTTCTCTTCTGCCATTTTATAACTTCTGGGTATCAAATAATCTATACAACAGTGACCACTTTCCAGTATTTCTCTCCCTAGTAACCAGTGACTCTCATACTACAGCTACTCAACCCCGTTACATTTACGATCGAGCTGACTGGGCGACCTTCATCTTTCTTGCAAACATCACCAGGCAAATGGTGGTGGGTGACATTAATGATGCCATAAATAACATAACTAATGTAATAATTCAAGCAGCTGATACCTCCATACCAAAAACCTCCTCAGTTAAACGCAAAATCAGAAGACCTTGGTGGACAGACGAATGCCGTGATGCCAGGAAACGACAACAGAAAGCCTGGAATATTTTCCGTAGATACCCGACGACCCAAAATCTACTAAATTTTAAACACGCTAAGGCATATGCTAGAAAAGTACGTCGACAGAGCCAGAGAGAGTCGTGGGCGAAATACATATCCAGTCTATCATACAACACTCCGTCTAAGCAGTTGTGGACTAAAGCAAAAAGGGCAATGGGTTTGTACACCAATCATCCAATTTCCTGCATTGTCAAAGATCGCCAAACAATATCAGACCCTACAGAAATCGCAAACGCAATAGGCACAGCTCTTGCTTCCAATTCTTCAGCCATTTCATATAAAGACTCCTTTCTAAGATACAAACACCAATCTGAACGCCGAAATCTCAACTTCAATACACGTACCTCTCTTCCTTACAATATCCCATTTTCAAAATCTGAACTCGTTCAGAGCCTTCATAGCACACACAACACTTCTCCAGGACCAGATGGAATAACCTACAGCATGATAAAGCATCTTTCACGCCGGTCACTCCATAACTTGTTATTCATATATAATAGGATTTGGGAAGAACATGTTTTCCCTGTAGCTTGGCATAGAGCCACTATTATCCCTTTTCCAAAGCCTGGAAAAGACGCCTCTGACCCCAATAATTATCGGCCGATTGCCCTAACCAGCTGCCTTTGCAAAATTTTAGAAAAAATGATAAACGTCCGACTAGTCTATGTTTTAGAAACCAGAAACCTCATTGCTCCGAATCAGTGTGGTTTCAGAAGGGGTAGATCGACGACGGACAGCATTATTGCTCTGGAATCTGACGTTAGGAGAGCTTTTCTCCTAAGAAATCATTTAGTTTCAATCTTCTTCGACATAGAGAAAGCGTATGACCGTACCTGGCGCTATGGCATCCTACGAGACCTTTTTGAACTGGAATTCCGGGGAAATCTCCCTATTTTTATAAAGAATTTTTTATCTACCCGACACTACCAAGTCCGTGTTGGCACTGCAGTATCCAACTTTTTTATTCAAGAGGAGGGGGTTCCTCAAGGGAGTGTCCTCAGTGTCACTCTCTTCTCAATAAAAATTAATAATATTTTAAAACAATTACCACCTTCTGTGCGGGGAAACTTGTATGTTGACGACTTGCAGATCTGCTGTCAAGGTAAAGACATGACATTCATCGAACGTCAACTGCAAACTGCAGTCAGACGTATAATGACTTGGAGTGATAAAAATGGTTTTAGTTTTTCTTCTAATAAAACTTCATGTGTGCACTTTTGCCGTAAACGTGGGATCCATCCGGATCCCGAAATTTTTATTGAAAATCATAAAATAAATGTTGTGGACACGGTTCGTTTCTTGGGCATTGTCTTTGACCGGAAGATGACATATCTTCCACATGTTTTACAGCTGCGAAGAAAGTGCGAGAAATCTCTTAATCTTCTTAAAGTTTTATCGAATACATCGTGGGGTGCTGACAGGACATCTATGTTACGTATATACAGATCGGTAATCCGTGCAAAACTAGACTACGCCTGCGTATCATATGGTTCGGCTCGTGAATCCGTTCTTAGAAAACTTGACACTGCGCACCACAGTGCACTTCGTATATGCTCTGGTGCTTTCCGAACTTCACCCATTCAGAGTCTCTATGTGGACTGTCACGAACCCTCTTTGTATCATACTCGCCATACACTTTCATTGAACTATTTTTATCGTGTCTTATCTCATCCTAATCATCCTTTAAATGACTTGCTTCTTGATAAGCAGTATGATCGCCTGTATCAAAACCGGCCTTCCTGCATACCGTGTTTTGGCTTTCGTATGCGCTCCTTCATCCAAAATACCCCTCTGGAAGATATAAATGTCTGTGTACGTCCATTATTTGACTTTCCTCCTTGGAAGAAAAATTCTATATCATACATTAATCCCTTTCATAATTTTAACAAAACCGACACCGATTCATCCATATTTAAACAACTTTTTTACTCTCATCGTCACAGTTTCTCTAAGTATAAAGATATTTATACGGACGGATCGAAGACAACACATCACGTCGGTTGTGCCTTTGTTTTTAATTTGGATATTCATAGTTTCAAACTTCATTCATCATGCACTGTTTTTACTGCGGAAATTTTAGCCATCAAACAAGCACTTGATTTTATCGCCAATCATCACAATAAAAATTTTATCATATACTCGGACTCTTTGAGCGTACTCGAGAGCTTAAAGTCTGGCAACAATAGTCATCCTTTGGTCTCATCTGTCACAACTCTCCATCATCGGTTAAAATGTCGTGGTTACAGTATTCTGCTTTGCTGGGTCCCAGCTCATGTTGGAATCCCTGGCAATGAACTTGCTGACACAGCAGCAAAAGATTCCACAACAGTTTTAGATCACCCTATTCCTTTCTCTGACGTCAAACACACCATTAAAAATTTTATTTTCAATAACTGGCGTTCGGTATGGAATCTCCAAGTAGATAATAAACTTCATCACATCAAACCCGTCATCTCTATCTGGCCTCCACTATATCCAAGAAAACTTGACGTCATGATCACCCGTCTAAGAATAGGACATACTAGAGTCACTCACAGACATTTGTTGGAGGGGGAAGATACCCCAATTTGCTTTAATTGCAACTGTCACCTTACGGTCTTGCATATTTTAACTGATTGTACAGGACTAACCAACTTTTACTCTAAATATTTTGGTTCTGCTTCACTCACCTTAAAAGATCTTTTAGATGAAATACCTCACCCTGCTATTTTCAGTTTTTTGAAAAGTACCGGATTTTTCCCGTTGATTTAATAGCTTTATCCTTGTTTTCTTTCTTTTTGGATTATTTGACTGCAATCTAGATGGGGACCCCCCATCTAGATGTTTTTCTTTACCAGTACTGCTTTTTGTGTTCCTCGTTCATGATCTAGAATCCTTGTTTTTTATCTATTGTTTTCTTATACCTGGCTGTATACTGGATGGGGAAACCCCATCCAGTTTGTTTCTTTTTTTAACTATCGTTTTTCAGGTTTTACCATATGTTTGGCGCAGCATGTCCTCTCTGGACCTTGCGCCATTAAACCCCATCCAACCAACCAACTAGGATGAAATTTGACTGAAAAAAAAATCGAGTTGTGAGTACTTTCAGTATCATCACAAACGAACACAAAAATCGAGCAGGAGGCTGCAGTCCTCCAAGTGGACATGTAGTTGCGTCACACAAAGTATAAGTTCGTAAAAGTTATGTTATAAAAAAATCACCTCATAAAAATGTCCCACAGTAAGGGATGCATACAGTTATCCTCAAATAGCATATACATATAAGATAAGAGCGTAAAAGATATATAGTAAAAAAATATGCAAACAATAATAGATAGCGAATATATATAATGGGAAAGTGTTTCCAGGGAGAGGTGAAAAGTTTATCAAAACAAAAAGATTTTTAAAAAAATAGAGTTCATCACCAGTCAACCAGGTACAGTGCGTAAAAAAGTATCGACGTATGTGAAAAAATTAAAAGAAAAAGGAACATGAGTTCTGGCAGACAAAGAAAAGTTAACTAGCCTTAATAATCTCAACACCATTTGAATTACAATTAATCTGTTTAGTTAAAAAGAAAAACATGGTATGATTACAATGATAGCTTACAATAAGGAAGTAGTGTTAGTTACATAAAAATTGTCATGACTTGTATTACATATATGGGTTGTGACTTACTTTAAAGCAAAAGAAAATAGTTGTGGAGTCACTTTTCCCGAACAATGCAAGCCTTACAAAAGAAGCGTAGAATTTAAACATAGAAACAAACATGAAAACAAGGAGCAAATCTACGCCAGCGTAAGAAAATGCTAGGACATAACAACACACACAATATAATTATTTAGTGTCGCGCGCCTCTACCAAACAATTATATACAAAAAATTAAATTCTAGCCCTAAAGTAATAGCGAGTATTTTGTTTTGGAGCAGTAGACTGTTCACAAAGTTTATTTTCAGAGTTACTATTAACTGTTTGTTGTAAATAAGGTTTTCGAGGAGGAGCTAACATTAGTCTATCAGTATGAATTTTAAAAGTATTTGCAGAAGGATTGTTAAGTATTCTTATGGAATAAGTGACTATTGAATGTTGAGTGATTACTTCATATGGTCCTGTAAACTTTTTATGAAATTTATCTTTTGATTTTAAATAAACAACATCACCAATATTAAATTTGCGTAGTTTAGCATGAGGAAGTTGCTTATCAGCTTGATTAATTTGTTTAAGTTTAAGATTATCACTTACAGACTGATAGATGTGTTTTAATGATGACAAAATGTTATGTAAATAAAGAGACTTATCTAGTTGTTGAATATTAACACTTATCAAACGTATCAAAAGTAGGGAAAGTTCCCTGGCAAAATGTAACATGTTAGGAGAAAAATTTGTCGAAAAGTGGATAGAGCCATTGTATAAATTCTGACGAATAAGTACAGCATTTTTGAAGTTTACTTTAGATTCAAGTAGAGAATTAATAGTATTCTTGATAGAAGTATTTATGCGTTCACAGATACCATTCGCCTGAGGATGTCCAGACGACGCATGAGACAAATTTATACCCAATGAAGAAGAAAATTTATTGAAAACCTCAGAAGTGAACTGAGTTCCCAAATCGGTTAAAATAGTAGATGGACGACCAAAAGTTGAAATGTAATTGAAAAGAGAGTTAGTTACAGCTTCAGAAGTAATTTTAGAAAGTGGATATAATTGCATGTGTCTGGAAAAATGGTCAATTATAGTTAAGATATACTGGGAATTTTGTAAAGGACCTAAAATATCCATAGCAATAGTTTGATTTGGAGAATTTGGAATAGGATTAGATTGGAAAGGGGCTTTTGGAATATTATGTTGTTTTTGTTTAATGCAAGTATGACAGGAGTTAATAAAATTTACAGTATCAGCATACATGCCCTTCCAATAGTAACGTAATTGAAGTAAGGAATAAGTTTTGTCTATGCCAAAATGAGGTAAGTGCATTATATTTAAAATTTTAGCTTTTAGTGATTCAGGAACAACAATAATATTGTGGGGAGATGAATTATTAGAAAATTTGGTGTCCCAGCAAAGTAATTTAGTTTCAGGATGAAGATAGTAAAATTTCAAGTTCTTAGGAATATGTTTACGTTTAGCATTTAAAGAATTTCGAATAATATTTAATTTAACATCATTAATTTGTTCATTTAGAAAAGTTTGAGTTGAAATTTCCAAGTATGGGTCACTAGTATTATCATGAACTTGATTGTCATTGGGAGAAGTAGAGATATTATTAACTTCATTATTAGGAATTTCTGAATGAGACACAGTATTATCATTAGATGTGGAAATTAGAGAAATATCAAGAACATCATTAGAGTTATTATCAACGTGAGGAATCTCAGAATCAAGATGGGAAACAATAGGGAGTACTTCTTCAGATTGAACTAATAAAGGATTAGTAGTTAAAGTTTCACAAGGTGGATTTATATCAAAACGAGAAAAGAAGTCAGCAAGCACATTATCCTTACCAGGAACGTGGACAAAATTAAATGAATATTCACTAAGTTCCATGAGCCATCGAGTAGTTAAATCAGTTGGTGAAGCAGTATGCTTGTAATTAATTAGGGATTTGCTATCAGTTAATACAGTAAAGTCACGGTTAAATAAATAATGTTTAAATGAAATGACACTTTTAAATAATGCATACAGTTCTAATTTAAGGGCAGGATATCTCTTTTCAGAGGGTTTGAGCGTTTTGCTAAAGTAAGAGATTGGTGTGAAAGAATCGTTAGATATTTGTAATAATATACCAGATATTCCATTAAGTGAAGCATCTGTGTTAAGATAAAAAGGTTTTTCCCAATTTGGAAGAGTGACAAAAGGATGATTGAAAAAGATGTTTTGTAATTTAGTAAAAGAATTTTGATGATTAGTTTCCCACTTAAATTTAGCTTTAGGAGTAGTTAAGTCAATTAGTGGTTGTATTAATGAAGCATATTTTGGAATTAAATTTCTGTAAAAACCACAAACGCCAATAAATCTTTTAAGTTGTCGTTTAGTTGTGGGAGTAGGAAAAGAGGTAATTTTGACAATATTCGACTGAATGGGAGTAATGGCATTTTGTTTGACATGGAAACCTAAGAAATTTATACTAGTAGTGTGGAAAGAACACTTACTCGGAGACAAAGTAATATTAAATTTAATTAAAGTTGACAAAACAGCAGTTATTTTGGATAAGGTTTCCTGAAAATTATTAGAGCCGATAACGATGTCATCTTGGTAGGCAAAAATCCCAGGCAGATGAATTTCATCTAGCAATGAGTCAATTAAGGATTGAAAGACACTGGAGGCAGTCTTAAGACCAAAAACCATCCGTTTGTTTTTGAAAGAGCCAAAAGGAGTAGTAAAAGCAACAATATGTTGTAAGTCTTGAGGTAGATCAATTTGCCAATATGCATTTGGTAAATCCAAAGCAGTGAAAAATTTGTAATTAGAGAGATTGGAGATAATGTTGTTAATTTTAGGAAGTGGATAGGAAGAAGATTTTATGACCGAATTTAAGAGTCGGAGATCAAGTGCAAGACGATAATTGGGTTTTTGAGTTTTTGAGAAGGTCTTTTTCTTGACTAAAAGCATTGGACAACACCACTCAGTGTTTGATCTTTCTATAATACCTGCAGATTGCATCTCATCTAGCTACTGAATGGCAGTAGATTGAAGAGCTTGTGGTATCGGAAAAGGTAACGTCTTGATTGGATAATGATTTAGAAGTGAAATGTGAGGTTTCACTCTATCAGTGTGACCTAAAGTGGTCAGAGATTTGGAGAAGGCAGCATAACTCTTCATTAAAAGGTTTAATAAAGAAATTCTCTCCTCTTCAACCAAATGTGCAAGGTCAAAGTCGGTAGGTAAAAGTTCAGCTTTACGCTGACTCAAGACTTCCTCTGAAGCTTCAATGAAATTGACAGTGTGAGAGCTAGCAGAAGGAGAATCCTGAGATTTTGAAATACTCTGGATAGAGTCAAGGGAAGATATGTCGCCAACAATGGGAGACTTGGATTTAGACATACTCTGGATAGAGTCAAGGGAAGATATGTCGCCAACAATGGCAGACTTGTTAAAATGTAAGGTTTCATTTGATATATTTTGTACATATATATAGAAGTTCATACCAGCATTTTGCTTAATCTCTGAAGATGTGCATGCTACAGTGGTAGGACATTGCACACTATTATCTGACGACAAATAATTTTCACCTTCCTCAGCAATGTCTTGCATTGAGTGTATTGAAGGGTAACAGACAAGTTGAGAATTAAACAAAACGTTAGGAGAAAACAAAAATTCAGAAGTAGGAAAAGATGAATTAGTGTGGACTTCTACATATGTGTGATCATTTGGTTGTATCATTAGTTTGTTTGTCAAGAAAACATTATAATTCATGTCACAATTGTTTACAGGTTGTTCAATATTCTTAGAATTTGTATACACAACATTTTCATTCACATTAGATAAACAAGATATGTGTACATTATTATTTTCATTACAAAGGGTTAAGGTATAATTGTTAACTTCATTTTGTGGAGAAGAAATCAATGGTACTTTAGAATTCTTAATATTGAGACAAGATTCATTTACATTTAGTGAAATACCATTGTTTCGCATAAAATCATAACCAAGGATGGCTTTAAACACAGGAGAATTTAAAGTAGTAATGTAAAAAGAATGTTTAAAGTTGAATTTGTCAATTTTAAAAGAAAACAATGCACAACCGAAGAAATTAACACTAGAATTAATAGTTTTAATAGTTAAGTTTCTAGCTAATAATTTATATTTAATAGTTGACTTAATGTCATCAAAAAAAGATTTAGAAATTAAGCTTATAGTCGAACCAGAATCAATTAACATTTTTACATCCTTATTTTGTAGATTTATGTTAGCAACAGGCAAAGAGAAATTCAAATTGTCAACATTCTGATTAAAAATATTACCAGTATTCTCATTGAGAGAATTAGGGATACTAGTATTGAGCACATTATCCTTACTTTGGGAACAATTTGTTTGAGTAGCAACATTATATTTTAACAGTATTGGTACATATTGAGTTGATTTATGAGACATAGTTTTTGTAGTACACACATTGGCTGACTGGGCAACTGAGAACTGATTTTCAGCACAATCAGTCTCCTTTGTTAGTTTAAATAATTTTGAAAAGGTGGAGCATTCACATTAGGGACACCAGTATTTTGTTGACTATGATCATTATTTGTGGTGCTCGTTCTTAGAGTTCTTTTAAAAGAAAAACAATTCTGCATGATATGCCCGGATCGACCACAAAAAACACACTGGATTCTTTGAGAAGATTCAACGTTGCTGTTACTAGAGTTGGTGTTATTTCTGTTCTGGTATCGCTTAAATTTATCTCTGTTTCTATTACTATTGTTTACATTGTAATTTCTGTTTGGTTGCTTGTAGTTATTACTAGAATTATGTTTAGGTCTCTGATATGGCCTATTACGATCAAAAGTGTTTGTTTGTTTATTAGATTGATTCAAATTTTGAATTTCCTGCTGCAAAGCATTAACTTGAGCAGTCAAGTGGGACACAGAGTTATCATTGTGATTAGTGTAAACATTAGATTGTACAGATATTTCCTGAAGTTGCTGAGCACGACTGACAGCCTGTGAGTAGGTTTTTATATTATCTTCTAAGATTTTTATTTTTGTGGAATTAGGAATTGCTTCCAAGATTTTGTTATACTTAATAGCATCCAAAGCAGTAACATCAGTGATCTGGGGATAAACATTTTGTACTAACAGATCCAGCCTATGTGCCAAGTTTAGTATCGTTTCAGAAGGCAATAACTTAAGAGAATTAAGTTCTTGTATGGAATTAAGATTAGACTGAGGTTTGAAAAAATCAGCAAATTTCTGCTTGATTTCAAGTAAGGTATTTAAAGATTTAAATTGTGAGCATTCAATGAAATATTTGACTGCTACACCAGATAGTTTAGTTTTAAGGAAAGCAATAGTTTGAGCGTTACTCCACTTATTAAAATTTTGCAGGTCACTAACCTGATCAAAGAAAAAATTTAGCAGCGTGGAGTCCCCATCGAAAGGGAGAATGTTTAAAAGCATGGACTGATTCTTTGCCATAGTTTAAGAAGTTTAAGTATGAAAACAAATACCGAGTACACAAATGAAGTAAGGAAAAAAATATATCAATGTACGTATAGCAAAAAAAATAAAAAGAAACAAAATGTATTATAAAAACCTATACGCACGCAAAACAAGGCAAAATATATTGAATAATGTCATTTTGTGTTGAAGCTACACACATATATATATATATACTGATACATTATCATCTCGCAAAAAAATGACCAACACTTTATACAAGAAAAATTACCATACATTATCATCAAAAATCATTATTCCTATTTTAAATGGTGCTAGATTATTGCACAAAGTTTATCAAATTTTATTCATTCTATGCGTGGTACGCAAAAGTTGAGTGTTAAAATACTGAATAAAATGCCAGACACTCATAACCAAAATTTACGTTAAAACAAAAATATATACCATAAAAAAATGAGCACAAGTACCTGAGTTGACGAGGTGCCCTGGCACGGGACCAAATTGTCATATTAAAAGAGAGGAAACCCAGGAATACTCTATAGTAACAAAGAGGTAGACAGGAATGGCCAATGTCGCCATATTGAATTCGAGATTGAAGAGCTGCAAAAACAAGAATAAAATGGTGACAGAAACATCAAAAGGAGATTCACAATTGGTATTGATCAATATTTATTTTCTTTTTTTATATTTTTAAAGGAAAAGGGTGGCTTAACGCCTTAACAACAATTAATTTTTTAGAAAGCTACGGATCCCATCTTGGATCCGGCGGTCTGCGAGGGAGGCTCCGTGCTAAGCCCTGGTCCGCGGGCATCAAAGTCAGGTCCCCGTCTCTCGTCCTCATTCTCGTAGCAGCTAACCGCATGGCGTTCGGCGGGCAGTCTGTCGAAGTAATCAACGCTGAGTCGCAAATTGTCATATTAAAAGAGAGGAAACCCAGGAATACTCTCTAGTAACAAAGAGGTAGACAGGAATGGCCAATGTCGCCATATTGAATTCGAGATTGAAGAGCTGCAAAAACAAGAATAAAATGGTGACAGAAACATCAAAAGGAGATTCACAATTGGTATTGATCAATATTTATTTTCTTTTTTTATATTTTTAAAGGAAAAGGGTGGCTTAAGGCCTTAACAACAATTAATTTTTTAGAAAGCTACGGATCCCATCTTGGATCCGGCGGTCTGCGAGGGAGGCTCCGTGCTAAGCCCTGATCCGCGGGCATCAAAGTCAGGTCCCCGTCTCTCGTCCTCATTCTCGTAGCAGCTAACCGCATGGCGTTCGGAGGGCAGTCTGTCGAAGTAATCAACGCTGAGTCGCAAATTGTCATATTAAAAGAGAGGAAACCCAGGAATACTCTCTAGTAACAAAGAGGTAGACAGGAATGGCCAATGTCGCCATATTGAATTCGAGATTGAAGAGCTGCAAAAACAAGAATAAAATGGTGACAGAAACATCAAAAGGAGATTCACAATTGGTATTGATCAATATTTATTTTCTTTTTTTATATTTTTAAAGGAAAAGGGTGGCTTAAGGCCTTAACAACAATTAATTTTTTAGAAAGCTACGGATCCCATCTTGGATCCGGCGGTCTGCGAGGGAGGCTCCGTGCTAAGCCCTGGTCCGCGGGCATCAAAGTCAGGTCCCCGTCTCTCGTCCTCATTCTCGTAGCAGCTAACCGCATGGCGTTCGGAGGGCAGTCTGTCGAAGTAATCAACGCTGAGTCACTCTCCTTGCCGGTGGTCACGTGATAGGTGATTATTCGACCAGATGTCGATTGGCGCTTGCCAAGTAGTCGCCAAGCTCTGGATGAAGGCTGAGGAACAAAGGCATTATGTTTTGTGTGTGTGGTTGGAGGGCGATAACTGGCATATCCGCCAAGTAAAGGAATGTCAGCGATCGCAACCCTTTTCGCTGGAACGCTCGTTAACGTGGGGTGAGGTTTTAAGATGCGACAAAAAAAGAGTTTCTTCGTGATATTTTGTATAGATAGGGGGAAAATCCCATATCTACACTTAACGTCGGTTCATTGTAAAGGGCAGTTCCCCAAACTGCATTATGATATACTATTGGTATATTTAATGGAGATGTAGATATTTCGTAAAATAATTCTGAATGATGTAATTAAACAAAATGTTACGACAGTAGGTCCTTCGTATGCAGGTGTAGCAAGTCCTAAAAATATGATATCAGTCGGTGTACAAACTGACACCCTCCCAGAAAAGTCGAAATCCGTGTCTTGTCAGTCAACTGAAACAAAACCTCAGCAGAAGTCAACTCGACCCAGCTCTTCTTTACAAAACAATCCACCAAACTTAAACAGTGCACTTCCTGCAGGTGGCAAATCAGTCTCACGTGAAAATAAAATGTCTCTAAATTCTAATTCAAAACAGTCTACCACCTTAATGAGTAAAAACAAATCATCCTCAACTTCTCAATATTTTCAAATAGAACCCAACAGAAATAGAACAACTCGTGCTCTTCCACCTGTAAAATACCCCAAAAAATATAAGCCATCCAAAATAGTTTTTGAAGAACCCAATAAACCTGTTATATCAAACAAACCAAAAGATCCGAAGTATTTAAAGAAAACAGATATTCAAGACTGTTATCCCGACATTCTAGAGGTTTATACTTCCGGTATCTCTGATACCGATGAGACAGAATGTAAGGACATCCCATCTGTTATCTCTCAACCTGAAAGGAGAGGTCACTCGGTCTCTCCTTCTTTTCTTTTGTCCTTTTCTAGTTCTTGACTCTAACCTGGATGGGGATTTCCTTGTCCAGAATTTTTTTTTTTCTTCTTTAGAATCACTCTTGCCTTTTTTCTCACTTTTGTATTTTATTGCTCTTACCATATTTAAACTGTGTTGTTTTATATTACTGTTATCTTCTCCTTTTATATGACTTTTTTTATGCCTGTATTATGACAGGCTTTAGTATCTGAATTACATGACATTTTTTTTAACCTGTATTATATATCTGTAATAATCACCTGTATGTGAGACTGTCGTTAATATTTGCTATTTTTTTTGACCGGTTTTTATCACCGCCTAAATATCAGTGCTTTTACCTTCAATGCTCTTATCACCCTTTTAACCATTGTTTTTAAATCGTTTTATCACCTATCATATCATTTTTCCTATCACCTTTTATCTATCTCTGTTATAAATTATATTGGTGTTACCTTTTTGACTTTCACTGATTTTTACTATTTAAAATTCTGATTTGTGTAATGATTTTCGGGTTTTACCATGTGTTTGGCGCAGCATGTCCTCTCTGGACATTGCGCCATTAAACCTCAAACAACCAACCAAACTCAACTCTCACAACATTGGGGTGAGTCCAAAAAAGTTTGTAAGGTATACATGGTAGCCTATAGTTCACTGTCCTTGTTATGTTAGCTACAGTATGATGCTTGAGAAAAATACAAAAAAAAATAATCACAGTTCGGTAGGTTCTGTAACCTATCATCTCGCAAGCGCAGAATACACAAAAAAAATCAATCACAATATCTTGACTTAAAATAAAAAAAATAGTTCTTTGTAGCCTGGTTACATAAAAAAATCAGTCTTTGCTTAAATCATATTTTCAATAGATCACATTTAATAATATACACATCTTCAATATATAAATTGCATATAATAAATTATAGAACATTTATTCCATCGTCGCAAAATCTTTGATACATGAAATTCTTATTCATTATTTTTAATTTCAGATCTTTATTTATCTCATTATTTTTTCTTAATATCCATTATCTCCTTTATTTCAATATTATTTATTATTAAAAATAATCTCTTTTCAATATTCTTTATTTATTCTATTTATTCTCATTCTAACCTTATTATTATAATTTTTTAAAAAACTTTTTTCAATATTCATTATTATTATTTTTACTTATATTCTCAATATTTATTATCCTACGTGGATATCCAATTTCTGTGTTGAAGGTACCTTGTTTGTATGTGTGCTCCCCAACTCTTAATTTCAAATTCTTTAATTCTACCTGAAAGCAGTGAGGGTTTTGTGTTTATGTTTGCGTATAAGTGTTTCTTTCTCCCTATTGTTCTGACTAATAAGGAGGAAGAGTCTTTTTAGCCGTACAGTGGACTAACCGTTATACTCCCGACAGGATATGACCGCCTAGAAAAGCAGCATTTTGCATAGTACAAAGATGGAGAAAAAGGAAAAATGTGCATATGTCATACCTGTGGGAGTGTAATATAGAAATGGGAGGACAAAGGAGTGGCCACCCCAAAGCCTGTTTTAGTTATTACTTAAGCATATGGTTCTGAATTAGTGAATTAAAAACAAATAACAAAAAAAATCAGAAAAGATCTTAAAACAGCTGGGATGACATCCAACACGCTTGTAGAGGGGTTGATAAGAACGATTATTCAAGGAAGAGAAAATTTACTGAAAGATTAAAGAAGTAGAGTTGTCATAATCAGGGTTTAAATTGAGATCCCCAAAAAATTCATATATAACAGTATTTGCGAGAAGAAAGTTTAGGTAAGACAGTTTTTTTATATATACTAGTTTTGTATCTTTAGCAGGACAATACACAATTATTTATATAAAAATTTAAGGATGTTAAGCATCTAAAATAAATAAAAAAAGGAAAATGGATCTATAATTTCATTATTCGTGATAGTTTTATTTTATCTGGTGCATTATAATATTTTAATCTGCAAGCATGGACAATTTTAGAATCTCGTTTAGTGTGAAAATTTGGCCTATCAATTTCATAATTAACTTTTGACATTTGTCTTAATATGGTGTACGGTCCAGAATAAGGTGAGCTTAATTTTCTTGTCTTAGGGTAGTTAAATTCTTCGAATAACACTAAATCTCCAACATTAAATTTAGATTCTACAAAACGTGCATCATATTTTACTTTCTTCCTTTAATGGTATTTAATGGTCCTTTCTATAGCTAATTTTCTTGCATCATCAACTTGAGGATAAAACTCTTGTCTTTTAATATGGGGTTCATAAGGTAATATACCAAAAAGTAAGTAAGCTGGGGTCATTTGGGTAACTGAATGGGGCGTATGATTGTATTCATTAATTACTTCATTTAACAGGGTTGTCCAAGGAATTTTACTGGTCGAATTATGTACTTTGCACCTTTGTCTAGTAATTATGGTCTGATTTACTCTCTCCACCTTCCCGTTGGTTTGTGGATGATGACTCGTTGTAAGTAATTGTTTCACATTATTATGCTCTAAAAATCTTCTAAATTTTGAACAAGTAAAAGTTGCATTCCTGTCAGTTAATAATTTCTTTGGGGTTTGAATTTGGAGTATCTGTTTGAAATAATTTGCATAAGTTTCTGTGGTTACACTTTTTGATGGAAAGGCCTAAATATAACGTGTTGCATGGTCAATTACTAAATGTAAGTACTTTTTTGTGGAATTATAGTAATTAAATCCGCCTACTGTGTCTAAACTTAAGCACTCAAAAGGTTGGTCTGTCGGAGGAACTTCTTGCAGCAATCTGAACCTTTTTTTGTCTTTTCTTTTTGTTTATTTGACAAGTGTGGCAATGTCTTATGTAATTACTAATGACCTCGGTGATCTTTGGCCAATAATATTGGGGTGTAAGCAACTGCATTGTTTTATTTATTCCAGGTTGCCCAAATTCCTCATGAGCTCTTCTCAAAATTTCAAGTCTCAATGAGAATGGTACTACAATTTTTAAAAATCCCTTTTTCCTAACATAAATTACATCATTTACATTTTTATAATTAAGTCCCTGAACATTATCTTTGTTTTGAAATTCTACAATTTTTCTTAGTTCAAATAACTGATTTATTTGGGTTTTAGGTTCTAGAATAGGGTTTCTGGAAAGCATGTCAGCTTCAACATTTGCAGTTCCCTTCTGGTATTTAATTTCATAGTTGAATATACTTAGTTTTAATGATCAGCGAAAAAGTCGACCTCGAAGATTTTTCACATTTTTAAGCCAAACTAAGGCAGCATGGTCTGTGTGAATTGTGAACTTTTTTTCCGTGGAGATAATGATAGTACCTGTCTAAACTGTCCACAATTGCCAATCACTTAAGTTCAGTAATAGAATAGTTTGTCTCGTAGTCCTTTAATACACGAGAGTGATATGCTATGGGATGCAACACCTCATCTTCACCTGGTTGTTTTAAAACAGCTCCAACCTGATGTTTACTAGCATCCACAAATAAATGACAGTCTTTGTTTACATCATACAATTGTAATATGGGTTTACATATCAATAAATTCTTAAGAGTCTCAAAAGCTTCTTGGGACTTGTTTGACCACCCCCATTTTACTCCTTTCGTCAACAATGTGTTTAAAAGATGTCTCACTTTTGCATAATTTGGAATAAATTTATTACAAACATTTATTGTGCCCAAGAACCTTTGGAGTTCTTTTACAGTAGATGGTGGTTTCAAACATTTTATTTTTTCAATATTGACATTGTCGGGGCAAATTCTTCCTTCATTAACGTGATACCCCAAGAAATTAATTTGAATTTGCATGAAAGTACATTTGGACAATTTTAATTTAATGTTCTCTTTTTTGAAAATGCCAAATAGTTGATCTAGATGTGTTACATGTTGTTCCTTTTGATTCTGAAAAAATTATGATGTCATCGAAATAGTGGCATTCAAAATTAATTTTATATTTGTCTAGAATTCTTCGAATGGTTCTATTAAACACTGCAGGGGCATTCTTTAAGCCAAATGTAAGCCTTAGCCATTCATATAAGTCAAAAGTTGTGGCAAATGCTAATTTCTCGGTATCTTTTGGGTGGATAGGTACATGCCAATACCCAGATGTAAGGTCTAAAGTTGAGAAATATCTAGCTTTAATTAATTTGTCTAGTATGTCATCTATCCGAGGCAGGAGCTCAGCATCTGTCCGAGTAATTGAATTCAACTTTCTAAAATCAATACAAAGTCTAGTCTTTCCTTCATTACGCTTTTTTGCTAAAGTGACGGGACTGGAATATGAACTATGTGATTCTTTAATGATTCCTGCTTCTAATAAGCTTTTAATTTGGGTTCTGATTTCTTTTTCCTCAATTGGTGAAGTTCTATAAGCTCTCAGGCTAATTGGTAGGTCTGAATTTAATATTATTCGTTGTGGTTCCATTCTAGTCTTTCGTATGTCATACTTGTTTGTTGAAAATAATTCTACATTATGATATAAAGGTTCTTTTAGGTGGTTATTCGCATCTAATTGTTTTATTTGCTCTTCAATATTTATGTCATTATGATTTTGTTCATTGTTCATTTTAATGTCATTAGAACTTTCATTGTATGTGTCACATGCATTATAATCAATATTGAAAATGTCATTTTCCTGTAGTAACCCCTCAATACAATTTTGAAAAACATTATGATCATTATTCAAAAAATCACTTTCATTTTTATAATCACTGTTATCATTGTTCACATAAATATCATTAGACTTAATACACATAGAAGTTTCATTAGTACTGTTTAAATGCAAAGAAAATTCTCTGTTGTCATTACTGCCTTTAACCAATTTCAAAATTAATTTCTCTTGAATTATACGGGAGTTAACACAATCAATCACCAATTTAAATTTTTTACACTCTGGAATTCCCAAAATAAGATAAGGCAAGTCATTGTCTAAAATATACACAGAAATATGTTTTGTTATTTTCCCTATTCTCATTTCAAATTTGCACTTATTTGTGATTAAAATTTCTCCCTCAGCTTGCCTGATCTTAATTGGAGAACTTGAAAAACATTTCAGTTTATTTTTATTCACCAGCTTTTGGGATAGACTGATTGTGGAGGCAGTATCCACAACACAATTCAAAGATTTGTGCTTCTCATTTTTATACAGTCCTTTTTGTTTAGAAAATTTATTGTTCATACTAATGATTCCTTCCAGTGACAGTAATTGTCATTCTGGCCCTTGACTTCCTTCAAACTCAGGTTCATCATGTTGATGACCTTTTTCTTTTCTGATACTGATATCCTGTCAAATTTTTCGCTCATGTCACAATTCTGTTCCCAATGATACGCGTTGCTTATGCCAAAGTTGTTACATTTCCTACATGGTCTGGACGGTAGATTTAAATATTGTTGATGATGATTAATTTGTTCATTGGGTCTACTTTCAAATGTCCTGTTCCCAAAGTTCTGGTCCCCTCTGAGTTGCCAGTGTCTGAATTGTTGACGACCATAATTGTGTCTAAAATAAGTTTGTTGATTAAAATTTGGTCTTAACTGATGTTGGGAAGAATAATTTTGTCTAACTTGTTGAGATGGATTATAATTTGGCTTGGTCAGAGATTGATTAGGGTAATTTTGTCTAAATTGGGGTCTATTCTCAAATCTTGGATTAAAATTGTTTTCTCTATTCCTTTGGTTAAGCTCTTTCCCTTCAGTACTTATCTTAATTAGTTTAGTAGCCAACACAAGCCACTCTGTTGTCGTTTGAGGAGGGTTTGCTGCCAACGTCAATCTCATCTGAGAGTTCAACCCCTGGGTTAGTCCTTCAAGTATTAATTTCTGTGTTAATCCTAATTTTTTCCCTATCTCAATTTTCTTGTGAAAATATCTGGTCAAGTCATTTCCTGTTTCGTGTCGTAAATTAGCAAATTCAGAAAAATCTATGTTGTCTGTCTCAAAGAACAATTCCTGTAAAGTCCCCTTTAACTCATTTCATTCTTTTTTAGATCTAAACATGAATTTACAAAAGCCGTTAATGCTTCTCCTTTTAAAAACTTCGGAATATTTTTTATTTTTTTCTCATCTGATAAATTTAGTTGGGACATTTCATGTTCAAAACATGTTAACCATTTTTCTAATTTCATTCCACCCTCGGGATCGAAAGGGATGATATTTTTAAGTTCTCTCTCTAGAATCTCAGTGGATTGAGATTGTTATTTACTATCATGACTGGGACATTCTGCGTCCTCATCACCGACTGAAAGTGATTGATCTAGTTTCTGTCTCTTTTCCTCATCATCCGCGCTCCCGCTAACGGTAAACGATTGATCTTTTTGTCTTTCGACTTTTCGACTTTTGCCCTCCATTATTTAAATTTTATCAAAATATCACAAACAATTCAAATACTCTATGAATGTAATGACTTCAAATTTTAACCAACTATATAAAAATCCAGTTATATCAAAATGCAGATCAATAATAACAAAGTCAAAGTTCTATTTTCATCTTAGTCATAAATTTAAATCGATGTTAATCTTTCCTTAAATCTTTCTTTACATCACACAACAAAACAAAACAAAAACCATTTTGGCGAGGATCCGTTACAAATTTTTTCCCCTTTCCGGGAGGATATGTTGAATCGTGAACACAGTGTTGACTTAGAAGCACCCACACACTTATTCTTTTTTTTTTCTTTTTAATTCGAAGACGTGACAGATACGATAAAAACACTTTCTTGAAATCTTCCAGCGAAGTAGCACACTATTCACTATTTATCGATGCACACAAAATAATAAAAAAAGGAAAAGAACTTGGCGTCATACTGAAAATCGAAAGCACATTGGCGCTGACCTTGGCTTGGCGCCGCACTCCTTAAATATTATGTTCACCGCACTCGGGGAGAGACGTCGGATTCGGCACGTCTGGCATGAAGGCGAACGCTTGCGCTTGTTTGTGATAAAAACGCGAAAATTACGCTTTTAACTTCTTGTAGATCCCTGCTGAAAGAACAAACATCGGAGACATCGACCTTGGCTCGGCGCTGACCCACTTTTTTACACTCGCGCACACCGCATACGTTGAAACTTTCTCTGTTGACCGCAAACAACACTGGCAAAAACTATGGACTGGAAATCCGCGGGATCAGGCAGTATCAGGTTCTGATCCTTCCGTCTCTTCTGTAACATGCCAACACAGTCCCATGTTAACGGAGAACAGAGTCGACATGTCGCACCTCAGGAATCTGTAGTCGTGACCAAGAATTTAGGAATCTTTTCTTTTAAAAAACACTTTTATTATCCGTTTCTTAACATCGATGACGGCGGTTTACTAGGCAACAGTGCCACGCCAAAATCTGCTCTTCGAGATATGCTGGAACTTATATAAACTTCATTCCATCACGTGGCTAAATGGCGTGATTTAATAGCTGATTGGTTAAAAGTTTAGTGTTTATGTGCAAATCTGAATTTTTTAGACCCCACGCCGCGTCGCGTCTAATTTCGTCAAAAAGTCAGCCATCTTTCATGATATTGCCAAAGACTGTAACAATGGAATTTAACACGAATGCCCAAGGGAAAATTAAGTACTTAATAAGATTAAAAAGGGGTATGTAATTTTGAATAGTAGAGTGAGGAATTAATGGTTTTTAAAAGTTAAGAGTGTTGACTTTAGAAATTACTAGTATTTTAATATTATATATATGTATGCTTTTTTCGGGATTTACCATGTGTGCGGCGCAGCATGTCCTCTCTGGACCTTGCGCCATTTAACCCCAAACAACCAACCAACCTCTCTTGTGCTGCATTTCGGATATGCGAGGGCGTATGCTATTACCTCATCCGATTGAACTTGCCGTCCTACCTTAGTGCCGGTGCACACTTGCGGCAAAAGTACTCTGGACGCTGCGTTATTTTCACTCCGATAAGAAGAAATGCAGAGAAACTGCTGTTGGGATTCACACGTGCCGCCGGCGGCAGATGGACGCCGGCGCCACTCCCAGGTCGCCGCAAGTTCCTGTGGAACGCGCGGCACATTCCTGTAACGCTATAGCTGGTAGTACTCATTTGTCTGCTGGGCAGTGCACATCTGCCGCGCGTTTTATCTCCTATCGAGCTCGTGAAGTCTCTTTACACGATGTCTGATGAAAATGTGGATGTCGAACTTTTCATCGACGGAGTAAAATCTCGCCCGATAATTTGGGATGTTAGTCATGAGGACTATAAAGACCGAATACAGAAACAGTCTGCTTGGGAAAATATTTGTGAAACCATTATTGAGAACTTAAGCCAAAAAACGGAGAATGAAAAAAATACAACCAGTAAGTATAATTTTTTACAACTTTTATTAAAATAAGTACATTAGATAAAAAAAAACTTTTAGATGGTCAAGTATTTAAGTTTATTTTAAGTGGGTCGTCCGAAAATAATTAAAAAACTTTTCACCATCTTCCCTGAGATCCACCAAGCATACATTAAACGCTCCCTTCAAGTACCTCTCGCCAGGGCCCGGTTTAGAAAATTCTGGACTATAGGCACAACTCGGGATGGGGGCCCCCTAACACTGATATGGGCGTAAAATTTCCAAAATTGACACACAAAAGAAATAATCATAAATCATTATGAAAGTACCATTTTACCAAGAATAGGCTATTTGAAGCGTGGAAGCCTAGAACATTATCAAATAACAAAAAGTAATACAACATATTAACTTCATCATTAAAACACGAATACAATGCAATCAGAAAAACTTATTAATTCCTTATATACACTATAACATACATATGATGAACTATACATATAACTATACATATAATGAACCAATCAATCAAATTTGAAAGGATGTATAAAAAAATTGCTATTAAAAAAGGTAAAATAAAAAAAATTTTGAATTGGGAATTTTTTCTTTCTTTTCTTTTAAAATAAAAATTTTGGGGCTCGGCATACCTGGCCTAATGGAAAATCAGGGCCTGTCTCTCGCTGTTGTATGGATGGATCCAGTGCTTCTTTTTTCTAATTCTATTTTCACGATGAACATGCTTGTAGACTAAGTAAGAAAATACAACTTTTTTTTAAAAATAATTGGGCGCGCGTACGATCCATCTCGGTTGGTGGCAAAAGAGAGACTGCCGCTGACGCCTATCACCGCGAAAGTGTGCACTGGAACGGCGTTCCACGCAGAGTGAAAATAACGCAGCGTCCAGAGTACTTTTGCCGCAAGTGTGCACCGGCACTTAGGTGGTCTGCCAGATCGAGGTCGACTAGTAACGCAGCCTAGCCTGCCTGCGTTAAGGGGACTCGGTACCCTTTGAAGACAGTTTTTTGCAAAAGTATGTTTATCTATAGTATACACATATTATTTTAGGTAATACTTATACAAACTGATTTTAACAAGAAAAAAAATCATTTTGTGGGTAAAAATTAAGAAATTTAATTAAAAAAAAAATTAAAGAAATTTAAAAATTATTTTTCTCCTTTAGTTTTCAAAATTCTGACATGATTTTTTTTTTTTTTTTTTATTTTTTTTTTTTTTTTTTTTTTTTTTTTTTTTTTTTTTTTTGAAGTGTATGACATTATGCTTTATAATTTTATGGATCGGTTTTACAATTAATGAATTACTTCCTGAGAAAAAAAATAAAATATACAAATACAGGCAAAAGCGCAACAAAAAGCATGGTTTCCTCAACATTTTGATTTTTCATTTTTTTCCTTTGCATTATATTGTAAAATCTATCCATAGTTTTATTAAGTACATTATATTGAAGCTACAAACGATATTGGAGTCATTTCACATATATTTGTAGATGTTGCTTTGCTTTAAACACAGTAATACGTCAAAAAACAGCAAACTGAGAAAAATCAATTTAAAGATTTTAAGCACTGAAAACACTGTAAAAACCTATTCCAATTTTCTTAATATTAATGTCATTATGTTACTACTTATATATCTTGAAAATTATAGCCATTTTATTTGAATAGGTGAACATTTAGTTATAATTAGAGGCTTTCATTAAAAACTTGCCCAAACAGAAATGACGACAAAAATGTGAATAACAATTTAAATATATTTCTTAGAGTGCTTTTTATTGCAACAGGTCTTCAAATTATTTTTAAATGCATGAAATACTTATAAATATGTATTAGAAGACACTACTCATAATAAAAACTTATAACATTACGTTCAGAGTTTGAAAATTTAAGTTGCAATGTTTCACCATCAACAGAGTACGCAAACTTCACTCATAACACTTGATAATTTTAAAAACATCCAGCTGAATATGTAAGACCTTCTCTCTTTCTGGCTAGCTGTTCTCTTTTACGAATAGCTTTTTTTATAATTTTACGAGGAAGTTGGTACTTTGCATTATTACGCCTTTTCCGAAACAAACCTTCTCGTGAATCCAACATAATACCAAGTTTCTTCGTGGAATGACCGACATTCATTCCTAGTACATTTTGTACTTCTCTTATTGTATGCATTGTACCCATATTAAACTCACAAACTGCTGTTGATACACATAGTTTTACTCGTTGTCTATTAACAAATATTTCTTTAGGACACTTTGCCCAAATCACACTGTGCAAACTCTCATTAGCATTTTGAGTTCCACAACGCACACATCTTTCCATAAGTTCACTAGATGCAAGCCGTTGATATATGGGTAAACTTTTTGGAAGAAATGCATTTATTGGGGTACCTACTCTTAATTTGTGACTCCCTGGGTTGTCACCTCCAGCCAATGCAGCCTGATAGAAACACCAGGTATTGACACCAACTGGGCACTTGAAATGCTGAGGTTTTTTGTCAGTGGAAATGCTATGATAGAAAGTAGCATATATTGCTCTTTTCATACGAGTAGCATCACCTTTGTTTTGCAAGATGGCTCTTTGATAGTACACAATAAGTTTCTTTATTGTTGTTTCACTCAAACTGCCATGAGCTTTTCCACCTAAGGTAACTCCTCGAGCACGCCATTCTTTCACAGTTGTCCGTAAAGCTGTTCCCAATCTCTTGCTGACATGATTTACGCATTCTTCCTTTTTTATTTTGACATCAGGACCATAAACATTTCTTTCTGATAAGTATTTAAAGTTTTGCAATCACCATCAGACAACAATATAGTGTATCGGAAGCCTAAAGAAACAGATCGTTTCCAAAGGATCAACGCAGCTTCCATTTCCATTGCTCCTGATGTTCCACTGTGATTTTTGTCACAAGCACTTTTATGACCCTCATACCATATGTTGAATTCAGCACTTGATGTACCAAATTCTCTTTCAGCTACAGAACAGTGACGATATATTTTACTCATTACTTCGATGTCTACGACATAACCCGTATGAGTGTCAATTACACATCCTACTCCTATAAGTGATGTATGCTCCCGTGTTAACCACGTACCGTCAATCGTGACACATATGTCCTTAATTTCATCAGAATTAGTGGAAATTGTTTGATATGTCCTTTTAATATCATGCACATTCTTTGAAACATTTTTCAGTGAAGCAGCATATGCAGAATCTAAACTTTTTACACATTTGTTGAAAGTTCTTGATGAAAATAGGTTGGATATTCATGACCATGGAAAATTTTTCGATGCTGAATATCCTTTTCCAGTCTCTAAAAAAGCTTGTGTTACTCTCAAATTTATGTCAGGTATACGAGTGCTGTTCAGAAAGTATCGAGACTGAATTTATTATGCAAAAACATACATACATAAACAGGTTTTGAGTCAATCTCCTTCGAAATATGCTCCATTGACAGTAACACACTTGGCTCAACGATGTTTCCAGTCCTCGAAACATTTCTGGAACTCAGACTTTGGGATGGCCTGAAGCTGCTGTGCCGTATTCTGTTTTATGGTTTCCCTGTCCTGAAACCGGTGTCCTTTTAAGGTGTTCTTGATCTTGGGAAAGAGGAAAAAATCTCGAGGTGACATGTCCGGCGAGTAGGGAGGATGTGCTACTTGGATTGTTCCGTGTTTTGTCAGGAACTGCTGCACAAGATTGCTGGTGTGCGCTGGGGCGCCGTCATGATGAAGCATCCAGCGAGAGGACGCCCACAACACCGGTCGTTTTCTGCGAACAGCCTCTCTTAATCTCCTCATGACGTCCAAGTAGAATTCCTTGTTCACTGTCTGGCCCTGGGGAGCGTACTCATGATGAACAATTCCATCTGCATCGAAAAACACAATCAACATGACTTTGATCGCACCTGCCGTGCTTTCTTTGGCCGAGGAGAACCGGGGGTTTTCCATGCTGACGACTGCTGCTTTGTTTCGGGATCGTATCCTTAAATCCACGACTCATCCCCAGTGATGATGAGCTTCATGAACTCCGGATCGTCGCTTGCAGTTTGAAACAAATCAGATGCTATTGCCAGTCGTTGGAATTTCTCATCCTCAGTGAGGAGGCGCGGCACAAGCTTTGCAGACACTCGGCGCATGTTCAAGTTCTTTCTCAAAATTACATCACATGATCCTACGGAAATGTCACACTCCTGTGTAATTTCTCGGACTGTTAAACGACGATCAGAGCGCACCACAGCCTTCAATTGTGCAATCTTTTCCTCATTGCGAGAGGTGGACGGGCGTCCAGAACGGGGATCACTGTTCAGTGATTGACGACCCTCCTTGAATCGCCGGAACCACTCGAAAACCCGAGCACGACTCATCGCCTCATCTCCAAATGCTGTTTTCATCATCTCGTAGGTGTCGGTGCCCGTTTTACCGAGCTTAAAGCAAAAATTGATTCAGATTCGCTGCTCCGTGTTTTCACACATTTTCTGTTTTCGACGAACGCACGCAAACACTCCACATGAAAGAAGTCAGTGTGACTGAACGGCGCGCTGTACAGACCTGCCTATTTTTGTGAGACAAGGTGAAATATGCGCGCGCATGATGCGCACAGTCCCTCCGCTAGGGGTTTTCTGGAATAAATAGAATACTTTCCCTCTCCCCTGTTCCTTCTCTTTTTCCTTTTCTTCTCCCTCGTTGCGGTTACCTCTTCGGAGGTGAGGGCTCCTCATCAGAAGCTGTAGCCATCCTGCTGCTTCTAGCTTTTAATGGCGATTAACTGCCCACGTGTTTGCCGTGCGTGGAGACCCGTGTCCCCGGAAAAGGGAATCCTGGTAGTTGAGGGTCAGTTTCGGTTTCCCAACACACTGCTTCGGCCTCCGCTTTGGATAAACGGGAGGTACTCTGTGCTCCCCTGGGTATCAATCGCCTGGTGGGTTTAGCTTTTGTCAACTACTCAGGGTTCAAGCAATCGGATTCTTGCTGGACATCTGACAGTTTCATCAGTGATCTGTGCGCGTATAGGCCTGTTTAGCACTGATGTAGGAACCTGCATCCCCTTGTTGGGCTCCATGGTGGGTGGTGCCGTCAGGTCCGAATATCCGGCCCTTTTTATGGATGTCTTTTTAAATCCTATGGTGAGGGATAAATCACCACTGTCGAATGTTCAGACCAGTTTAAATAGCTTAAAGTTCTTTATAATTAAGGGGTCATACGACTGTTAAAAGTCGAAAAAGTATAAAAATTGTGTCACTTTCGACATACTATATTTTGAAAAGTATAAGATTTAAAATCATAATTTTTTTGTGTTAATAGAACAATGTTTAATTTATGACTATATATCTGTTTCTTGTTTTATAGTTAAATATAATTTGTGTTTGATAGTCATAAATAATGAACAGTTTGCTTGGGACAAAAGTGATATCAAAGCTTACGCACATAAATACTCCAAAAAAACTTGAGTTAAAGACAAAATTTCTGTTTTTAATACATACTGCAGAAACTAAAGTTTAATTTGAACCTAAATTTGTATATATTTAAGATATATTTCTATTTTTACTATGAAACTGAATATAGTACATTTTTTTCTTAATAAATTAAATTTTATCTATGCATAAAAAATGCATTCTTTAGAGATCTGCAAACAAATTTAGGTTCAGTTTCAAGCAAATGATTATATGTACCATCTGTGAAAATTTCATGCAAAAATATGAAATAGTTCCAGAGATAATATGTGCGTTATGTGAAAAAAACACATTTTGAGATAAATCACTTTGAAGTATTTTTTTGCTGAAGCTTGATATATCAAATATTCTAGAATACCTATTTATAATAATTTTCAAGATTATAACAAAATATATATTTTATGACAACTTTCATTAGAAAATAATCAAGAATTTTTATAAATACCTTGCATAAAAATGTGAAAATTTAACTTTGCTAAGCTACATAAAATGTACTTAACATCATATTGAGCATATTAGCATCATATCCATTTGATTATTGTCATTTTATAATAAATTAATGCAATGTGTATATGTATAAGTATATATCTATATATATACAAACATCGACAAAGTATTAAAAACCTCCAGGCTCGTATATTATGCCCTCGTTTTTAGAATTTTGCAAGTCAGAGCACAACTTTGCTCTTCTTTTCGCTCTCCTATTATCAATTGTACTTTCTTTTTGTCTTTTATCAGCACATGATAATCTTTTTATATCAGCTTTATTATGGGCTGCTATAGAATGATTCCTTAGGGTGATTCCAAGCTCCTTCATAACAGGCAACTATGGTATAGGGGAAGCTAGGCCGGTGAATAAAAAGGGAAACAAAAGTGATAGTACAAAATTAACGCGTGAACGATACAAACCCAGATACCATCAATAACCAAGTTTGACCACCATCTAGCTGAAAGGATAGAAAATGAGAAAAACCTGGGACTTCATTCCCAAAAGAACAACACCACAAGTTAATGAGATAATGAAAGAGGACTTTATTGTAAATCGGTTAGGGCTAGGGACATGGCACGTGGTCGAAACAAAGACTAAAATTTTGAGAATAAACTAAGCTGAAAATGGGGGAATTAAATAAATAATTTACCAAAGTAAGTCAAAAGAGAGAGAAGGATAAGCTGATGAACGATTATGTAAACTTGTAGCGTCCGTACCATTTCTCCACATGGCACTATGGCGGTCTCGAGCGAAAACTCCGAAGAGCTGGGCTGGTCACGTTCTTAGACGGCGGCTTAGGGAAGAAGTGCAGTTTTTCGCCTCTGACCTCGACGGGTCAAAGTGCGCTGCGCAAAGCCTTGCATTTACGTCCGCCGCGTTTGCTCTCCTAATCGCTCGCCTTTCACCCACTGGTCAGAGCGACAACGATAGTACAGCCGTTGCCAAATCACCTGTGACCAGGGCGCCTTGAGAGCTGAACACAGTGCTTACTGTCGTTCTTTGAGTTCATGCAGATCTCCAACGGGCTTGCGAACAACTCATATCACACTCCATATCACAGCAACCTTCCAGTGCGACCTTCATTAAAAAGGATCAGAGTTTCATTGACTGCTATTTCAGCAATCGTGCGACCACAACTTGATGTTTTAGGGCGTATTTGCCAGATCACTGAATTCAGAGATTCATTAGCATTTTGCGTAAATGCTCCAAGACAGCGTTTCAGTAAATCTGGATGTGCCAAAGCATTAAACACTGAATTTATAGCTTCCATTATAGATGGTGGAAAACTACTTTTATGGCGGAATGAATCTACACATCCATTTGCAACTGCCTTCTGAAACTTGCACCATGATGATGGGCCAGATGGACAGAAAGTATGTAGAGGCTCTTTATCAGTTGAACAAGTATGGAAATATATTGCCCAAATAGCATTCCTCATATCTTTGACAGAATTTGAATTCTGTCTTATTGCATTGCCATAATACACAGACAGTTGATTTATGACACTATCTGTAAGGCGGCCTTTTCCTGAAATTGATTTTTTGTCAGATAGTTTTTTAGATCCATATTCTTTTTTTAATTTTCGGAGACGTGTACCCATTCTCTTTTGCACGTGTCCAATGCATTCTCTTTTAGATACTATATCTTGACCATATGGCTCACTTTCAAGAATGGATAAATAAGTTTTGCAGTCGCCATCCCCTATATAATTCATATAACGTACACCTCTTTCATTTTCTGATCTTTTAAAAATTTTGACCATACCATCAGATTCCATTTTTGCAGAGGATCCAGTATGATTCTTTTTACAAACTGCAATATGTTTGGAATTCCACTTATCGAAAGCATCACCAGAGCGTGGACCTTTCCATAAATCACAACCTTTACATGCTGTCGATAAAACCTCTACGTCTATGACCTTTTCAGTATGAGCGCCAATTACAGTACACACACCAATCTGGGATGTATGGCCCCTCGTCTTCCAGGAGCCATCCCCACTAACTGTGATATCTACAGAATTATTGGCAAATACTTCTTCTTGTGCTGCATTTCTCATGCTGTCAATTGCAACAGCTTTAGATGCAAGATTTATTTTCTTGCATATTTTATCGTAGGAATTTTGTGAAACAGGTGGATACAAGTCCATCACACCACAAAATGTTTTTAATCCTTTCAAACCTTGGCCAACACAGCGCAAGGCATATGTGATTCTTCGGTTTATTTCTGGGATGTTTTTCTGTTTTCCTAACAGTCTTGAATTTCTAACAGAGGATTCAATTTTACAGTCATCACATGTTATTGAGATCATGGTTGAAAGTCCAATAACTTTTTTATCAGCAATTTTAATACTGCCTTTACAGCATTTGCAGCATAAATATTTTTCTAGAAATGAAAATAATATTATTTTATCAACAATAATATTACCTTCGAAATTACTATCAGCAGACACCTTTGAAGTTTCTAAAGCAATCTTCTTTCTTGAAGCAGATATTTTAATTGGTTCTGGAGTAGTAAAAACACAAGAACTCATCGATATATCACTATTAAATTCAGCTGCATTATTTTCATCAGAAAATATAGTTCTTTCTACACTGCTGGCCACTGTAAATGCAACACCCTGAAGGAAACATGCAAATAACATGAAATTTACAACATGCATTAGCGGAGGTGAGATATGCAAATGATTAGAATTTCAGCGCAGACGCACATCACGCGCGCCTGTGGCGCCACTTCAAAGCGCTATTTAAGGCTTGGAGATTTCGACGATTTCAAGTTCGGCAATTGTGTTTTTCTTGCGGTTTAAAAAAAAAAAAAAACGATCAATTATGCCTCGTCGAAAACAGCGATCATCTTTTGATCAAGTATCCGAGTTCGACAGAGGAAGGATAGTGGCCTACCGAGATTGTGGATTATCTTTCAGGGAAATCGGTAGTCGTGTTGGACGAAACCAAACAACTGTAATGCGGATATGTGATCGTTTGATGCAGGAGGGTACGACGGACTGGCGTGTTCGATCGCATCCACCTCAGCGCACCACTTCACGTCATGAGAGGCAAATTGTGCGCATGGCAGTGACGGATCGCTCAGTCACATCACGAACCATAGCACAGCACATGCAGTCTGTAACGCATCATCCAGTGTCTGCGCGTTTCGACGCCGTTTACAGCAGAGTGGTCCGTCCGCAAGACGTCCATTGCTTTGTCTACCGTTGACGCAGAACCACAGACGTCTCCGCTGCCAATGGTACGATGACAGAAGGATGTGGACGGCAGAATGGAGTGAAATTGTCTTTACTGACGAGTCACGCTTCTGTCTGCAACACCACGATGGTCGCATTCGAGTCTGGAGACACCGTGAAGAGAGGATGCTGAACAGCTGCGTTATGCACCACCACACTGGTCCTGCACCTGGTATTATGGTATGGGGCGGTATTGGATATCACTCTCGCACACCACTAGTACGCATTGCCGGTACTTTAAACAGCCAGCGCTACATCTCCGAGGTGTTGGAGCCAGTTGTCCTTCCTTACCTTCAGGGCTTGCCCACAGCCATATTTCAACAGGATAATGCGCGACCACACGTGGTCCGCATTGTCCAACGGTTCTTCGTCAATCGCCAGATTGACGAAGAACCGTTGGGATTATGGTTGTGCCGCATACGGTTCCGCTCGCTCTTCTGTGTTGCGGAAACTTGATACTATCCATCACTGCCCTCCGAATCTGTTCTGGTGCTTTCAGAACATCGCCTATTAAGAGCTTAAATGTCATCTGTGACGAGCCCTCTTTTCATCTTGTCGCAAGCAATTGTCGCTTCAATTGTATTTTCGCATCCTTTCGCATCCTGCTCACCCACTCCATTCTGTTTTTCTTGACAGTCAGTTTGTCCGGCTTTTCGAAAATCGGCCATCTTGTATACCACCTTTCGGACTTCGAATGAGAACGTTCCTTTCTTCGACTTGGTCTTTTATACATTTACTGCTTTTATAACTTTATACTTTTATACCATTTCTCATCTTTTACACTTTTTAGTCTTTGTCACCTTTAATTTCTGACTTTTTTTTCCGTCATGGCTTTTTTCACATTTATGTATATATATATTATTCATGTTCGGGTTTTACCATGTGTTTGGCGCAGTTTGTCCTCTCTGGACCTTGCGCCATTAAACACAAAACAACCAACCAACCAACCGTTCTTCGACGTCTCTCTGTGATACGGATGTCATGCTGCGACCGACTTTACCTTTTGCACCTTGGCGTGATCACAGGATTTCATAGTTGCGCCCTTTCCAGAATTTTGTAAAGTCAAGTACGGATCCTGTTGTGTATCGCCAGCTTTTTGCATCGCACCGCGCTATTTACCGTAACTATGTTGCTGTTTATACCGACGGCTCAAAAACAGGAGACCATGTTGGTTGTGCCTACGTCTGTGGCAGAGACGTTAGGAGCTACACCCTTCCCGACTGTTTCTCCGTGTTTTCAGCAGAGTTTGTCGCTGTTTACGAAGCCTGGAAGTATATCTCCCGTCAGAGCAGTAGACGATATATCGTGTATACAGATTCCATCAGCGTATTAGAGACTTTGGAGAATGGTGATGTTTCCCACTCCCTTTTATCTCCGGTGGTGGATCTGCATCGTCGCCTCTGTCGTCGAGGTTTCAGTGTTTCGTTCTGCTGGGTTCCGGGTCATGTCGGCATAGCGGGTAATGAGCATGCAGATGCTGCGGCTAAAGGTGCCGTGCATCGTCTGGTTTCAGCCTATTCCAATCACCGATTTGAAGTCCACTGTCAGAAAGTTAGTTTGGCATGAGTGGCAGTTAGATTGGGACCTACAAGTTCAGAACAACCTGCGACAGGTTAAACCTCTTATTGGCTCTTGGCCATCTGCTGGTCTGCGCCGTGCAGACGTAGTACTTACACGTTTGAGAAGTGGGCATACTCTTTTGACACATCGGCATTTGCTGATGGGTGAGGATGCCCCTCTGTGTGAACACTGTAAGGCTCCGCTTTCAGTGTCACACATCTTGACGTCTTGTCCTAGTCTGCAGTCTCACTATAACATGTTTTTCGGTTGTAGTTCACCCAATTTCTCAGATCTGCTGCGGGAACCACCCCTCCTTCTCTTTTTGCCTTTTTGTTTTGTACAAATTTTATAAAGTGCATTTGCTTTTCTGATTGATTTTATTCTTAAAATTTTTGCACTTTTCATTATTTATGTAACCATTCATCTCATCTAAACATTTTATAAATTTTTATACATCGTAGTTTTTATCCCTTTTATGCATCATTAACTTAGATATATATTTTTATAACGTTTACACTGCATTTTTACTACTTTTTTATACCTGTTTTACACTCTTTTATGTCATTTTATTAAGAAATGGTGTTGGTTTCGTACCTGTAATTTACCCCTCAGGGGGTTTACCTTCTTTAGGTAAACACGGGTGTCGCAATCCCGAGGTACCCCAGCGAACTTTCCCTCCTTTCCCTTTTCTTCTCCTCTCGTCCTTCTACTTTTACCTTTTTTTCTCCCTCGTTGCGGTTACCTCTTCGGAGGTGAGGGCTCCTCATCAGAAGCTGTAGCCATTCTGTGCTTCTAGCTTCTAATGGCGATTAACTGCCCACGTGTTTGCCGTGCGTGGAGACCCGTGTCCCAGGAAATGGGGATCCTGGTAGTTGAGGGGTTTTATTCTTCGCCATAATGTGGGCTTCAGTAAGATAACGCTCCAACACACTACTTTGGCCCTTGCTTCAGGTAAACGGGAGGTGCACATTGGTCCCGTGTGTACCAATCGGCTGGTCGGTTAGACATCGTTCACTGGCTCAGGGCTAAGCAACCGGTCATTGGCCGCGCGCGTATAGTTCCCGGTTAGCACTGGCGCAGTAACCGGCGTCCCCTTGTTGGGCTCCATGGTGGGTGGTGCCGCCGGGGACCGAACATACGGCCCATTTTTATGGATATTTCTACCAAAGCCAAGCAAGCATCATCTGTCTCATCATCTGTCCCATCGAATGAAAGCCCAAGTTCTCGCTTTTTCATTATTAAACGCAAAGAAGGCAACTTCACAACAGTATCACCTTTCTTGATACAAAAATGTATACAATCCGTAATAGGCCATGTGAATTCAATAAAGAAGCTCCGTTCTGGTGACCTCCTTGTTGAAGTAATGACTGCAGTACAAGCTGCGCAGTTATCCAAGATAAATATGTTTGGAAATATTGCTGTGTCCGTGGCTCCTCATGGATATTTGAACTCTTCGAGAGGAGTAATATCGGAGGCCGATCTCCTTTATACCCCCGAAGAGGAAATCCTGGAGCATCTACACGACCAGCATGTGTCTGGTGTTCGTCGCATTAATATCCGTCGAGATGGGAAAGTGCTTCCAACGAAGCATCTCATCTTGACTTTCGACACACCTAAATTACCATCATTCCTGATTGCTGGGTACCTTCGGTGTCCCATCAGGCCCTACGTTCAGAACCCTCTCCGTTGCTTTCAGTGTCAACGTTTCGGACACTCGAAAGCATCGTGTCGTGGTTCCGTGGTCTGTGCCCAATGTGCCCAGCCTGACCATGCATCTGAGACCTGCACAAAGCCAGCTAAATGCGTCAACTGCCAAGGAGATCACACATCATACTCACGCTCCTGTCCAAAATGGATAGTTGAGAAAGAGATTCAGACCGTAAGAGCCAACAATAGTCTGTCATACTTAGAAGCGCGCAAACAGGTTGAGGCTAGAAGCCCTAGAGTTGGTGTTTCATACGCCTCTGTTGCCGCTTCCAAGAGAGTTATGTGTAACTCATCAACCCAAACGGAGCCTATTATTACAACCAATAAACCAAACAATAGTAAAACTCAAACAACCCCACCTTCAAAATCTAATTCACAAACTAATAAAACATCCCGTTCTTCCATCTCAAAACCTTCTACACCTAAACCAGCTATACATAAAAAATTAAAAAGTGCTGAAGTTGCAAAGCGAGTGAGTCATTCACGTAAGGTGAAAGACCCTCGCAATGTGGCGCGTATGGAGGAGGATTCCCTCCAAATTTGCGCGTCCAATTCGGATCTTTCTGATCCTGATGCTGGGGTGTCTATGGACACCTCAACTCCTCCCGCTCGTGCTCCTTCTCCCTCTTCCTCCTGATGGCGACTTTAATTTCTTGGAACTGTCGCGGTTTCCGTAATAAACTTTCAGATCTGAAGTCTTTGATCACAGATTACCATCCGGCCTGTGTCGCACTTCAGGAAACTTTCCTGAAGTCAGCGGACACGGCCAAATTACGTCGTTATAGTATTATTCGGAAGGACAATGTTTCGGGTGTGCGAGCGTCTGGAGGTGTTGCTCTCCTGACCTCTCACAGCTATCCCTACTCTGTCCTATCGTTAAATACTCCACTTCAAGCGGTAGCAGTGCGTGTGCAGATGCGGAAATTAATTTCCGTGTGTGTAATATATCTGCCACCTAACGACGTTGTTGATCAAAGAACTCTCGACGACTTGGTGACTCAGCTTCCGGAACCTTTTCTTATACTTGGAGACTTTAATGCTCATAATGTTTTGTGGGGGAGTAGCTGTAACACCGCTCGAGGAAGGCAAGTGGAGCAGTTAATAACTGACCACAATCTTTGCCTCCTCAATAATGGTGATCCTACTCACTTTCACGAGCCATCTCGGACCTTTCACATCATTGATCTTGCCATCTGTTCACCGTCAATCTTTCCATCTTGCAACTTTTGGGTCGGGACAGATCTTCGCGGTAGTGACCACTTTCCTGTGTTTGTGTCACTGTCCGGCACTGGATCCGTAGTCTGTCGCCCTGCGCGATTCAAATATGAGTCTGCGAACTGGTCGCGATTTACAGACATTGCAACCATTACCCAGGCTATGGTCGACGGTGATATCGATGATGCGGTTCGTCTTGTCTCCAACGTTATAATAGAAGCTGCCGATGCAGCCATTCCCAAGAGCTCACCTAATGGTCGAAGAAACTGGAAACCGTGGTGGAACCTTGAGTGTTCTGCAGCATTGAAAGTACAACGTAAAATGTGGGGGATATTTCGCCGATATCCCACCACTCCAAATTTCGTTGCTTTCAAGCAAGCAAGAGCTAACGCTCGTAGAGTGCGTCGACGTTGCCAGAGAGAGTCGTGGAAAAAGTACGTTTCGGAATTGACACCATCCACCCCCAGTAAACAGCTTTGGACGAAAGTAAAGAAATGCATAGGATTATATCCAGACCAGCCAATACCGTGCATTGTTCAAAATGGCGTTACACTTTCTACCTTAGAGGAAATAAGTAACGCCATCGGCAGCGCCTTCAGTTCAGTGTCGAGTGCGTCGTCGTATCCGACCACTTTCATGCGACACAAACTGCGTGCCGAGTCAAGACCTTTGCGTTTCGATACTCAGTCCGATCTGGCCTACAACTGCCCCTTTACGGAGAACGAGTTGGAGAATTGCCTTCGGCAGACTCGGATGACTTCCCCGGGTCCCGATGGCATTAGTTATGCTATGCTACAGCATCTCTCTCGCAGCTCGCTCCGTAATTTGCTGTATCTATTTAATAGAATCTGGGAGGAACATGCTTTTCCATCCTCTTGGCGTAGGGCAATAGTGATTCCTATTCCCAAACCGGGAAAGGATGCTTCTAGCCCTAACAATTACCGTCCAATTGCACTCACCAGCTGTTTATGCAAGCTGCTGGAACGAATGGTTAACAATCGGTTAGTGTATCAGTTAGAATCCCAGCTTTGTCTGTCACCTCTACAAAGCGGATTTCGGCGTGGCCGGTCCACGATGGATAATATCATAGCCTTAGAATCTGAAGCTCGCAATGCCTTTGTCAGAAGAAACCACTTAGTGTCTGTTTTCTTCGACATTGAAAAGGCTTATGACCGGACGTGGCGATATGGTATCCTTCGTGACCTTTATAATAACACCTTTCGTGGTCACTTGCCGATTTTCATTGCGAACTTCTTGTCACTACGAGAATTTCAAGTTCGCATTGGTACGACGCTTTCCGATGTTTACATTCAAGAAGAGGGAGTTCCTCAGGGCAGTGTATTGAGTGTTGCACTGTTTTCCCTGAAAATTAATGGCATTTTACAGTGTTTGCCACCATCTGTTCGTGGCAATCTGTATGTCGACGACTTGCAGATCTCGTGTCAAGGTAAGGATATGCGTTACATCGAACGACAATTGCAAGCTTCAATATCTCGCATGATGACATGGTGTTCTGAGAACGGTTTTACGTTTTCGGCCGAAAAAACCTCTTGCGTACATTTTTGTAAGCGCAGAGGTTTGCATCCTGACCCGCAAATATACCTAGGTGACTCCCTGATAGTCGTAGAGAACGTGGTTCGTTTCTTGGGCGTGTTGTTCGATAGTAAGTTAACTTTCCTTCCGCACGTAATGTATCTACGGCGGAAGTCTGAGCAGGCTCTAAACTTGCTGAAAGTTCTATCCAACACGTCCTGGGGAGCTGAGCGATCTACTATGCTCCGGGTTTATCGCGCGGTCATTCGATCGAAAATGGATTATGGATGCGCCGTGTACGGTTCCGCACGCTTTTCCGTGCTACGGAAACTGGACACGATTCATCATTCCGCCCTTCGAATCTGTTCTGGTGCTTTCAGAACATCTCCCGTAAAGAGTTTATATGTCATCTGCGGTGAGCCTTCTTTACCATCTATTCGCAAGCAATTGTCGCTTCAGTTGTACTTCCGTATCCTCTCGCAAACTAATCACCCACTCCATTCTGCTCTACTTGACAGTCAGAATGACCGACTTTACCAAAATCGGCCATCTTGCATTCCACCTTTTGGACTTCGCATGAGGACGTTTCTGATTTCATCTCCGCTGTGTGATGTGGATGTCATGCTGCAACCGACTTTGAATTTTCCACCTTGGCGAAACCGCAAGATTTCGTACTTGCGCCCCTTCCAGGGTTTTGCAAAATCGTATACGGATCCTGTCATTTTTCGCCAGCTTTTTGCGTCGCACCTCGCTAGTTACCCTCACTATGTTGATGTTTATACCGACGGCTCTAAAACAGAAGATCATGTTGGATGTGCCTACGTCTGTGGCAGAGACGTTAGGAGCTTTTCACTTCCTGACAGTTTTTCTGTCTTTTCAGCAGAATTTGTCGCTGTACATGAAGCTCTGAAGTACATCTTCCGGCAGAGCGATAGGCGTTTTATAGTGCATACAGATTCCATCAGCGTTTTAGAGACTTTGGAGAATGGTGAAGCGTCACACTCCCATTCCCTTGTATCTCCGGTGTTGGATCTGCATCGTCGCCTCTGTCGTCGTGGCTTCAGTGTCCTTTTCTGCTGGGTGCCTGGTCATGTCGGCATATCGGGTAACGAGCAGGCAGATGCTGCGGCTAAAGGTGCTGTGCATCGGCTGAATCAGCATGTGCCTATCAGTGATGTGAAGTCCGCTGTGAAAAAGTTAATTAGGAATGAATGGCAAGTAGATTGGGATCTGCAGGTCACTAATAAGCTGCGACAGGTTAAACCAGGTATTGGTGCTTGGCCATCAGCTCAACTGCGTCGTGCAGACGTCATACTCACACGGTTGAGAATCGGGCATTCCCTTTTGACGCATCGATATTTGTTGATGGGTGAGGATGCCCCTCTCTGTCAACATTGTAAGGCTCCACTTTCAACTGGACATATTTTGACGTCTTGCGCCTCGCTTCAAGCCCAGTATAATAGCTTTTTTGGCTCCAGTTCACCTATTTTGTCTGAACTGCTGGGGGAGCCCCCCCATCCTTCATTGTTTCCCTTCTTATTTTTTACTGGTTTTATACACAGTCTGTGCTTTAGCAATTGATTTTATAGTTAAACTTTTATTGCGTTTTACATATATCTCTTTTTTATAATCTTTTAATCAATTTTATGTATCATTGTCTTACCACCTTATATATCACGTTTTTATGACTTTTACATATCTTTCTATGTTACCTTGTATATATCATCATTCAAACATGTTTATACATATTTTTTATCATCCCTTTTATTCATTTTTTCACGGTTACTCGTTTTTATATTTCTTCGTGTTGGTTATAAATCTGTTATTTCACCGTTGGGTCGAGCCTGGCGACTCTTTATTTACTCTCTTTTGGCTCTAGTCTTGTGTTTGGCGCTTTATGTCCTATTTTGGATCTTGCGCCATAAAACCCCAACCAACCAACCAACCAACCGTACCTGTAATTTCTGTCGTTGGTTTGTGTCAGTCGGTTTTCTATAAACTTTTTTCCTGCCTCTATCTTGTGTTTGGCGCTTTATGTCTTATTTTGGATCTTGCGCCATAAAACCCCAACCAACCAACCAACCAACCCGACTGTTTTTCTGTCTTTTCAGCAGTTTGTGGCTGTACATGAAGCTCTGAAGTACATCTTCCGGCAGAGCGATAGGCGTTTTATAGTGCATAGAGATTCCATCAGCGTTTTAGAGACTTTGGAGAATGGTGAAGTGTCACACTCCCATTCCCTTGTATCTCCGGTGTTGGATCTGCATCGTCGCGGCTTCAGTGTCCTTTTCTGCTGGGTTCCTGGTCATGGCGGCATATCGGGTAACGAGCAGGCAGATGCTGCGGCTAAAGGTGCTGTGCATCGGCTGAATCAGCATGTGCCTATCAGTGATGTGAAGTCCGCTGTGAAAATGTTAGTTAGGAATGAATGGCAAGTAGACTGGGATCTGCAGGTTATTAATAAGCTGCGACAGGTTAAACCAGGTATTGGTGCTTGGCCATCAGCTCAACTGCGTCGTGCAGACGTCATACACACACGGTTGAGAATCGGGCATTCCCTTTTGACGCATAGACATTTGTTGATGGGTGAGGATGCCCCTCTCTGTCAACATTGTAAGGCTCCACTTTCAGTTGAACATATTTTGACGTCTTGCCCTTCGCTTCAAGCCCAGTATAATAGCTTTTTTGGCTCCAGTTCACCTATCTTATCTGAACTGTTGGGGGAGCCTCCCCATCCTGCTCTGTTTGCCTTCTTATTTTTTACTCGTTTTATGCACAGTCCGTGCTTTAGCTATTGATTTTATAATTAAACTTTTATTGCGTTTTACAAATATATCTTTCCCTGTTTATAATCTTTTTATCAATTTTATCTATCATTTTTTATACGACCTTATATATCACCTTATTTTTATCACTTTACATATCATTCTATATTACCTTGTATATATCATCATTCTAACATGTTCATACATAATTTTTATCATCCCTTTTATTCAGTTTTTCACGGTTACTCGTTTTTATATTTATTAGTGTTGGTTATAAATCTGTTTTTTCACCGTTGGTTCGAGCTTGGCGACTCCTTTTGTACTCTCTTTTGGCTGTAGTCTTGTGTTTGGCGCTTTATATCCTATTTTGGATCTTGCGCCATAAAACCCCAACCAACCAACCAACCTTATATTGAGGTTCGAAGTGAGATATACTGATTCTAAGGAACGAGGCTAAATTCTCATCTGTCAGTCTACTTCTGAAATAATTCTTTCTAAGGTTCATAGTTGAAAACACTTGTTCACATATATAAGATGAAGCAAACATAGCACTGATTTTCTGGGCGTGATATATTAAATTTGGGAAACTTACTTTCGATAATGATTTGTAAAACTTTTAACTTTGGAATATTTAGAAACAACTGCTTGAGATGATTGTTAGATTGCAACTCAATTAATTCAAGCTGCAAATCTGACCTCACTGCTTCACAATTTACGTTGAAAGGCATGGTAAAAATATCCAATTCTGTTTGAATTGCACTGAAATCTTGAAACCTGTGTTCGAACTGAAAATGCAATTTTTTCAAGCCATCTTCTTAATTCTTAAGCTTCACTTCATATACTGAGGGTATTGAATTTAACCTCGAGAAATGAGACAAATCGTTCTTAGCTAACTGCCCAGCAAACAGATTAAGTTTTAGTTTAAAAGCTTTGAGATGGGCCCAGATATCTTCGATAAATTGATTTTTCCCTTGCATCTTGACATTCAAGGTGCTCATATGACAAAGAAGATCTGTGGAAAATGTAAAGTCCGAAAGCCATTCTGTATCTTCTAACATTTCGCACTCCGCAGAACACTGCTTCTCATGGTAGAACGACACAATGTCGTATTTCAGCTGCCAATTTCGCTCGAAAACACATCCTGCACTAAGCCCCCTTACTTTCGTGTAATACAGTACATCAGAGTATTCAGATTGCACGGACTGAAGAAAATCTCGAAATTGCCTGTGAGTAAGCCCATGAGATCGAATAGTATTTACAAGCTTCACAACTGCATCAAGCACGGGTTTCATATTCAATGCAGATTTACACAGAGCATCTTGATGTATAACACAATGTAGAAAAACAACATTGTTCCCGGGATAGTTTTGATTAAAAAGTCCAAGGAATCCAGATTTTTTTTCCTGTCATATTTGGTGCTCCATCGGTCGTAATATTACATATATTTGTTATAGGCACTTTCAAAGTTAAAAGCCCTTCCTGAAATTCACTAAAAATATCACATCCCGTTGTAGTTCCCTTTAATGAACGCGTGCACACCAGTCCCTCGGTAATTTCAAAGTTCTCATCAACACCTCTTATAAATAATACTAATTGAGCAGTATCATTTATATCAGTGCTTTCATCCATAGCTATGGAGCAAAATTTAAACTCGTCAATCTTTGACTCTTAATTGTGATGTAAAATTTTTATCGATGGCTTCGATTCTAGAAGTCACCGTTTTTCGAGATAAGCTTACAGTCTTAAAATAAAACATCACAAACTTGGAGCATGCATTGTTTAACGAACTCCCCGTCACTGAGAGCTTTATTATTTTTAGCAAAATTGTATGCTACAATGTAACTTGCATGTGTAGCTGCTTCTTGGATAGTGTTTACCTTCTTGAAAAAATTTTGTCGGCCTGATAAGTTTTTACAAAGACTTTCTACATTTTGTTTTCTTTCATATTCGGACATTGCTTCGTAATTGGAATTCTTATGCTTAGATGTGAAATGACGGGAAATGTTATATTCTTTGAAGACTGCTACAGCTTCATTGCAGATGAGACACACTGGTTTATCTTTAACAACTGTAAAAAATATTACCAGGTTCATTCAGCATTAAGGGGGGTAAGGACCTTTCGAAACCAAAAATCCTGCATTTTGCATGCTTTTTTCGATTCATCATAAACAAAAAAACTTTTGCTTATTTTGATATAAAATTTTTATAACTTATGCAACACAATACTAGGTTTAAAATTTAAATCTGTTTTTGCAATTAAATTGGTATATTTTATTAGATAACATAAAATATATACACATAATTAGAAAAAAAATTGACTTACCTCCTGTTTTCCGCAAGATAGCTTTTTAAAAATACACAGTAGAACCTATATTCTTATATAAAATTATAGGTAAATATTGTCTTTATTCTCCAAAGCTGAAGTTTTAAAATCATATAATATTTCAATATTTTTAAAAATAAAAATTTAATACAATTTTAAAATTATTAAAATTATTATGATTTATCATGCTATAAAATAAAATATTTTGGTCCCATTATCAAAACTGAGCTTCAGAGAATAAAGATCCATGTGTATAACATATATGTAAAATTTCATAACTTTTTTTTTAATCTTGCGGGGAAAGTGTAAAAATCAGAAACTGAGAAAATCAAGTTTAAAAATTTATTTTTGATTTTCAAGAATTTATTAAATATTTTTAACATTTAAAATGCACCCGCTTCATATATTCCACCTTCTAATTTTTTTAAATACTCATGCATTGTTTTTTTTTTCCCTTCGAATAGCTCTACGAGCCTCTAATGTTGTTAATTTACACTTAATCTCTGCTTATTTTACTCGCAGAGAGTCTGCCTGTAAAGCAGAAGTGACAGAAAACTGCCCTATTTGACAACCAAGTTGCCTCAAAATATTTAGGCGACCTGCCATCCCCTCATTAAACATCACTACTGCTTCATTTGTAGCTATATCAGCTACTATTTTGGAAGAACCTGGTGTTTTGGGGCAGTACTTCTAAACTGTGGAATTGAAAGACTCATTCGAATTTTGAGTCTTTCCACCCAAACACTTAGAATTTAACCTTTAATAATTTAGGAGCAGATAATTCTGTGAAGATAGGTTTAATTTCCTCCATCACAGGGATAGGCACAACATTTTTGTGTTTGAACGAAGAAACACTTCCTGCCAACACAGCCTTCTGATAAACACACCATGAGGTAGCACCAGTCGGGCAGAAATAATGCATAGGTTCCTCGTCTGTTGATCTATAATGGCAATAAATGGCCCATATGGACTTGCGCATGTCTTGAACACAGTTGCTATTTCCTCGAATAGCATTACCATGATAGGTTGTAAATTTATCAATTACTTTATCTGTCAGGCGGTTTTTTCCACTCAAACTTTTCCCGTCTGACAACTTCTTGCCACGGTTCAAGAGTTTCAGTTTGCGGAGCCTAGTCCCCATACGTTTTTGTATGTGACCTACGCACTCAACTTTTTCTACTGCATAAGGAACAACACTTTGAAGCTCTGGAAATGTCTTCGTGTCACCATCTCCGATATGTTTCACATATTTTGCATTTCTCGCTGATATTGATCTTTCAAATATTTTCTTCATGCAGTCCACTTCCATTTTACCTGAAGAGCCGGAATGGTTTTTTACACAGTGTGGTTTATGGCGTACCTTCCACGCCTCATATGTTGTTCCACATCTTTGTCCCTTCCACTTTTCACAGCCTTTGCAATATGGAGATAAAACTTCAACATCTATAACTTTGCCGATCACATCCCCAATGACACTACACACACCAATGCGAGACGTATGTCCACGAGTTTTCCACGATCCATCGCCAGACACACATAATTCATCACTTTCAGAAGCTAAAATTTCTTCCTTTGCTGCTTTCTTCATCGAATTAACAGCTACTTCTGAACTGGCAGCTTAATGTTTTTCAAAATCTTATCATAGGACTTCTGAGATACAGGTTGTGGGATATCCATTGCAGTGCAAAATTTTTTAATGCCACACAAACCTAAACCCAGTGTGCGCATGGCATATATAATTCTAACATTAACTTCATAATCATGATTCCTGCATTTAACAACAGGTGCACTTTTGAAAGTAGATAAAGTACTACAGGAATTGCATTCAACATAGAATTCAGAAACTAATCGAAAAACAATTCTTTCTTTCAGTACTGCTTTGCACTTACAGTGAATACATACTAAGTAATTTGATAATTGAGATATCAAACTATCAATATTAATTAGTCTATAACCATTTTTATCATTAGAAACAGTTTTGTTTTCATCCACACAGCATTCTAAACGTAGTTTTTTAGCTGATAACGATGATAAACAAGAGTCAGTTGGATCCAAAGTTTCATTTTGAATATGTTGATTACCGAAAAAACGACGTTTTTTCTTACGATAATCAGTAGACCTACAAGCAGCTTTACTCGACCTTTTTATAACTAACACAAATTTAATTATATTATCAAGTAAAAATTAAAAATAATCTGAAGGCAGTGAGACAGAGCGAACAAGCGTAGAACATGACATAAACAATCGTAAACAAAACATGTGCAGGATAAAGATATGTTGAGTTGTTGACTTCCTTTCCCAGTGCGATTGAATAAAATAAACACAGAGGTTAGAAAAATACACTGAAGTGCCACTGAATTAGGGATACGTACCTAGTAACGAATTGGGCCTCCTCTGGCCTTGACCCCTCAGAGGGTTTACCTTCGTTAGGTAAATACGGGTGTCGCAATCCCGAGGTACCCCAGCGAACTATCTCTGCTTTCCTTTTTCCTCTCCTCTCTTCCTTTACTTTTTCTTTCTTTTCCCCCTCGGTGTGGTTCCTCTTCGGAGGCGAGGGCACCTCATTAGAAGCTGTTTCCGTTCTGTTGTCTCTTGCTTCTATTGAGGTCTTTATCACCCACGTGTTGGCCTTGCGTGGAGACCCGTGTCCCCGGAAAAGGGAATCCTGGTAGTTGAGGGTCAGTTTTGGTTGCCCAACACACTGCTTCGGCCCCTGCTTCGGGTAAACGGGAGGTACTTAGTGGTTCCCTAATGTAGCAATCGGCTGGTCGCTGACATTCTTCCCGGCTAGGAACCAAGCTATCGTTTCGGCTTCTGGGCATCTCGTTAAGGGTGGAGGTCTGCTTCAGGGTCGTTTCGTGTGCGTATAGTTCATAGCGCAGTCATTCGATCGAAAATAAATTATGGATGCGCCGTGTACGGTTCCGCACGCGACTCTGTGCTGCGGAAAATCGACACGATTCATCATTCCGCCCTTCGAGTCTGTTCTGGTGCTTTCAGAACATCTCCCGCAAAGAGTTTAAATGTCATCTGCGGTGAGCCTTCTTTACCATCTATTCGCAAGCAATTGTCGCTTCAGTTGTACTTCCGTATCCTCTCGCAACCTAATCACCCACTCCATTCTGCTCTACTTGACAGTCAGAATGACCGACTTTATTAAAATCGGCCATCGTATATACCACCGTTTGGGCTTCGTATGAGGACGTTCCTTTCTTCGTCGTCTCTCTGTGATGTGGATGTTATGCTGCGACCGACTTCACCTTTTCCACCTTGGCGTAATCACAAGATTTCGTACTTGCGGCCCTTTCAGGGTTTTGTAAAGTCAAGTACGGATCCAGTCGTGTATCGCCAGTTTTTCGCGTCACACCTCGCTAATTACCCTAACTATGTTGAAGTTTATACGGACGGCTCAAAAACGGAAGACCACGTTGGCTGGGCCTACGTCTGTGGCATTGATGTTAGGAGCTATACACTTCCCGACTGTCTTTCTGTGTTTTCAGCAGAGTTTATCGCTGTACACGAGGCATTGAAGTATATCTTCCGTCAGAGAAGTAGGCGCTTCATCGTATATAAGACTCCATCAGCGTTTTAGAGACTTTGGAGAATGGTGGTGTGTCCCATTCCCTTTTATCTCCGGTGGTGGATCTGCATCGTTGCCTCTGTCATCGCGATTTCAGTGTTTTGTTCTGCTGGGTGCCGGTTTTTTGTCAGCATAACGGGTAATGAGCATGCAGATGCTGCCGCTAAAGGTGCCGTGTGTTGTCTGGTTCATCCTATTCCTGTCACTGATTTGAAGTCCGCTGTCAAAAACTTAGTTTGGCATGAGTGGCAAAGTGAGTGGAGCATTGAAGCTAACAATAAGCTAAGACAGATTAAGCCAAATGTTCGTGCTTGGCTATCTGCTTCATTGCTCCGTGCAGACGTTATACTAACACGTGTAAGAATTGGACATTCTCTGTTGACACATCGCCACTTGTTGATGGGAGAGAATGCTCCTCTCTGTGAACACTGTTCCTCTCCTCTTACAGTGTCTCACATCTTGACGTCTCGCCCCAGTTTGCTTTCCCACTACACTACGTTTTTTGGTTGCGTTTCGCCCAATCTGTTTGATGTGTTGGGGGAGCCCACCCCCCCATCCTTCACTGTTTCCCTTTTTATTCGCTACTGGTTTTATAAAAAGTATTTGCTTTTCAGATTGATTATACTGTGAAACTTTTAATTCTATATTTCATCGTTCATATCATTAAATCCTTGTATCAATTTTTCTTATATCTTTTAATGCTTTTATATAACATTGGTTTTATAATCTTTACATATAATCGGTTTTATCACTTGTATATATCATCTCTGTTTTCAAATCCTAATTTTATCGTGTTTACACAATTTTATTGCATCTTAAATGAATTTCCTGTGGCGTGCATGTCCTATTATTAACAAAAGTGTTGGTAATCAATCCGTTATTTCCGCTGTTGGTTCGTGTTTTTTATATACTGTTTTTTAGCTCCAATCTTGTGTTTGGCGCGTCATGTCCTATTTTGGACCTTGCGCCATAAAAAACCAACCAACACAATCAATTAATAATTTAAAATTTTTGCATTCAGGGAGTCCCAAAATAAGATAAGGCAAGTCATTGTCCAAAACATATACAGAAATGTTTCTAGTTAGTTTCCCTATTTTCAAAATCAATTTACATTTAGTTGTAATTAAGATTTCGCCCTGAGCTTGCCTGACCCTAATTGGAGAGCTCGAATAACATTTCAGTTTACTTTCATTGACCAATTTTATTGTCATCAGACTAATGGTCGAGGCAGTGTCAATTACACAATTTAAAAATTTTTGTTGTTCACTCTTATATAGTCCTTTTTGTTTCTCATCCCCATGATTCCTGGTAATTTTCCCCCTCAATGACTGTAATTGTCATTCTGGCTCTTGATCCCTTTCAAATTCAGGTTCATCATATTGTTGCCTTTTATTGACACTGACATCTTGTCAAATCTCTCATTAATGGAGCAAGTCTGTTTCCAATGATAGGCATTACTAATACCAAAGTTATTGGATTTCCGACATGGTCTAGGTGGTAAATTTGAGTACTGTTGATGATGATTAATTTGGTTATTGGGTGTAGGTGCGAAGTTTCTATTCAAGTTGTGGTCCCCTCGGGGCTGCCATTGTCTGTTTTGTGGTTGTTGACCATAACTAGGTCTGAATTGAGGCTGGGAATGATAATTTAGTCTAAATTGTTGAGGTGGATTATAATTCGCCCTAAATTGGTGTTAGTTATAGTAATTCTGTCTAAATGGGGGTCTATTCTCAAATCTGGTGTTTAAAGAGTTATCCCGATTCCTTTGATTAGATGTGTTCCCTTCCTCACCAATTTTTAATAGCTTAGTAGCCAACACTAACCATTCTGTCGTTGTTTGAGGAGGATTTGCAGCAATTGTCATTCTCATTTGAGTATTTAAACCTTTTGTTAATCCCTCTAGTATTAGCTTCTGTGTCAATCCCAATTTTCCCCCTACATCAATTTTTTTATGGAAATATCTTGTCAGATCTTCACTATATTCAAATTTTAAATACGAAAATTCTGAAAATTCCACACTATCTGCTTCAAAAAATAATTCTTTCTAAGTATTTTTTAACGCTGTCCATTCCTTGAATATGGAAACATGAATTTACAAAAGCTGTGAGGGGCATCTCCCTTCAAATATTTTGAAATATTTTTAACTTTCTCTCTTTCTGACAAATGAGCTTGCATACACCTCTCTTCAAAATATGAAAGCCAGTTACCTAACTTCATGCCACTTTGGGGGTCGAAAAGAATGAGGTCTTTTAATTCTTTCTCTATAGTATCAGTAATTACAGTTTTATCTTTAAAATCCTGGCTGCCAGCTTCTGTTTCGTGAACACCGTCAGAACAAGACTGACCAATTTTTTGCTTAGTTTCCCCATTTTCATCATCACTGTTCCCTGAAATAGTAAATGACTGGTCTTTCAAACCCTTTTTGTTACTCTTGTTATCCATGGTTTGTTACAAAATATCACAGATTAATACTTAAATCAAAACAGGAATATTATACCATATAATCACATTTCAAAAAAAATTTCTTATGTTTTATACTTTTTCTCCATTACTTGAATTTTTACCAACATATCACAAATAAACAATTACACTAAAACATGAATATAATACCCTGAAACTATAATCACACATTCAAAAAAAAATTCTGTTAAGTTCAATTTCAATTTCTCTCTTTTCCAAAACGAAAAAAAAAAGGTTATATCAAAATTATACGACCTTTTCTTGACTTGCTGAAGACCAAAGAATCCTTCTTGTAAATTAGATGCAGAGCACATAAAAACTTATCTGTCCCCTGTGCAGCATTCAGCGTCACACAGAGATCCGATTTCATTATTTTGAAAAGAAAAAACTTTAGCCAAAAAACACCATAGCACAAATGCGTACGATTATGACCTCAATTCTTGATGTTATGAAGGTTTACCATTTCAGAGATGTGAAGATAAACACGCACAAAAATAATTAGTTAGTCTAGTAAATGCAGAAACGTTTTCAAAGATGAATGCACTCCACTGTCTTAATTTGGAAAGACTTTGCTTCCACAAATGAGGTACCAGAAGCTACAGGAATATTGTGCAACCGCACTGGACAAATCCAAATCACTACATAGTCACACTGCTTGAGGAGAAGAAAGGGAAGGAAAAAAATCACACCAGAAGAATGATAAGCTTTTGCCTACATTTTGAGACTGAAGAAAACATCACACTAGAAGAATGATGCACTTGCTTCCAGCAAAGCGTCAAATGACCGCCTTAAGGATTGCTGGCGAAGCCGCGGCAGAAGAGCTGTTTTCTCCCCGAGCGATGATTTTACTGGTAAAGAAAAAAAACAAACGGCATTTTTTTTTATGTTGAAGAATCCTTGTCACTCCTACGACACCGCCCCTCAGGGGGTTTACCTTCTTTAGGTAAACACGGGTGTCGCAATCCCGAGGTACCCCAGCGAACTTTCCCTTTTCTTCTCCTCTCGTCCTTCTACTTTTACCTTTTTTTCTCCCTCGTTGCGGTTACCTCTTCGGAGGTGAGGGCTCCTCATCAGAAGCTGTAGCCATTCTGTGCTTCCAGCTTCTAATGACGATTAACTGCCCACGTGTTTGCCGTGCGTGGAGACCCGTGTCCCAGGAAATGGGGATCCTGGTAGTTGAGGGGTTTTATTCTTCGCCATAATGTGGGCTTTAGTAAGATAACGCTCCAACACACTACTTTGGCCCTTGCTTCAGGTAAACGGGAGGTGCACATTGGTCCCGTGTGTACCAATCGGCTGGTCGGTTAGACTTTGTTCACTGGCTCAGGGCTAAGCAACCGGTCATTGGCCGCGCGCGTATAGTTCCCGGTTAGCACTGGCGCAGTAACCGGCGTCCCCTTGTTGGGCTCCATGGTGGGTGGTGCCGCCGGGGACCGAACATACGGCCCTTTTTTATGGATTCTCAAACCAAAGCTAAGAATAGTCTCGCGTCATCATCTTCATTAAATGCAAATGATACTTCTCGTTTTTTTATTATTAAAAGAGTGGAAGGGAACTTCACTACCGTATCGCCTTTCCTCATACAAAAATGCATAACCTCTTCTATAGGAAACGTTAACTCAATAAAAAAACTCCGTTCCGGTGACCTTCTTGTTGAAGTGTCGACTTCTGCACAAGCCACTCAGTTACTCAAGATAAAAATGTTTGGTAATATAGCCATAACCGTCACTCCACATTCATATTTGAACTCATCTCGAGATGTTATATCTGAGGCTGATCTCCTCCATACCTCTGAAGAGGAGATATTGGAAAACTTAAAGCACCAACATGTGTCTGGTGTGCGTCGAATTAATATCCGTCGGGATGGGAAGGTACTTCCTACGAAGCCCCTCATCCTGACATTCGCGACGCCAAAATTACCATCCTTTGTCATAGCTGGTTATCTTCGGTGTCCCACAAGACCTTACGTTCAGAACCTTCTCCGTTGCTTTCAGTGCCAACGTTTTGGACACTCGAAAGCATCGTGTCGTGGGTCCGTTGTCTGTGCCCGTTGTGCCCAGCCCGACCATTCTTCAGACACATGCAGTTTGCCTGAAAAGTGCGTCAATTGCCATGGACAACACGCCTCATACTCAAGATCATGCCCGAAGTGGAGCTTCGAAAAAGAGATTCAAACTGTCAGAGCCCACAGTAATATATCTTACTTAGAAGCGCGAAAACAAGTCGAAGCTAGGAGCCCCAGAATCGGAGTCTCTTATGCTTCTGCTGCCGCCACTAAGAAAGTAATGTGCACTACTTCCACACAAACAGAAGCCTATCCCACTAACAATAATAACACACGGAAAACAAAAAACACAAATAAATCACCTGAAAAAGCCACTAATTCCCACCAAAATAAGCCTATACAATACTAGAAACCCTGTACCTCAAAACCATATTCTCATAAAAAATTAAAACGCTTAGAGAATTTAAAGCGAGTGAGTCATTCACAAAAGGTGAAAGACCCTCGCAATGTGGCGCGTATGGAGGAGGACTCCCTCCAACTTTGCGCGTCCAATTCGGATCTTTCTGATCCTGATGCTGGGGTGTCAATGGACACCTCTACTCTTCCAGCTCGTGCTCCATCTCCCTCTTCCTCCTGATGGCGACTTTAATTTCCTGGAACTGTCGCGGTTTCCGAAATAAACTATCAGATCTGAAGTCTTTGATCACAGATTACCATCCGGCCTGTGTCGCACTTCAGGAAACTTTCCTGAAGTCAGCGGACACGGCCAAATTGCGTCGTTACAGCATTATTCGGAAGGACAATGTTTCGGGTGTGCGAGCGTCAGGAGGTGTTGCTCTCCTGACCTCTCACAACTATCCCTTTACTGTCCTTTCCTTGAACACTACACTCCAAGCAGTAGCTGTGCGCGTACAAACGCGAATATTAATTTCCGTTTGCGTGATGTACCTGCCACCTAACGACGTTTTTGATCAAAGAACTCTAGACGACTTGGTGACTCAGCTTCCGGAGCCTTTTGTTATACTCGGAGACTTTAATGGTCATAATGTGTTGTGGGGGAGTAGCTGTAACACTGCTCGAGGAAGGCAAGTGGAGCAGTTGCTAACTGACCACAATCTTTGCCTCCTCAATAATGGTGACCCTACTCACTTTCACGAGCCATCTCGAACCTTTCATACAATCGATCTTGCCATTTGTTCACCGTCACTTTTTCCATCTAGTAACTTTTGGGTCGGGACAGATCTCCGCGGAAGTGACCATTACCCTATATTTGTGTCACTATCCGGCACAGGGTCTGTGGTGTGTCGCCCTGCAAGATACAAATATGAATCTGCGAATTGGTCGCGATTTACAGACTGTGGTGTCATCACCCAACACATGGTCGACGGTGATATTGATGATGCGGTTCATCTTGTCTCCGAAGTTATAATAGAAGCTGCCGATGCAGCCATCCCTAAGACTTCGCCAAATAGTCGTAGGAATTGGAAGCCGTGGTGGAACCTGGAGTGTTCCACAACGTTGAAAATACAACGGAAAATGTGGGGGATATTTCGCCGATATCCAACCACTGCAAATTTCATTGCGTTCAAGCAAGCTAGAGCTAACGCTCGTAGAGCGTTGTAGTAGCGCTCGTAGAGAAATGCATGGGACTATATTCAGACCAGCCAATACAGTGCATTGTTGAAAATGGTGTTACCCTCTCTACTGTAGAGGACATAGGTAACGCCATTGGCAGCGCCTTCAGTTCAGTGTCGAGTGCGTCGTCATACCCGACCGATTTCATGCGACACAAACTGCGTGCCGAGTCAAGACCTTTGCGTTTCGAAACTCGCTCCAATCTGGCCTACAACTGCCCTTTTACGGAGAACGAGCTGGAGAATTGCCTTCGGCAGACTCGGATGACTTCCCCGGGTCCCGATGGTATTAGTTATGCTATGCTACAGCATCTCTCTCGCAGCTCTCTCCGTAATTTGCTGTATTTATTTAATAGAATCTGGGAGGAACATGCTTTCCCATCCTCTTGGCGTAGGGCTATAGTGATTCCCATTCCCAAACCAGGAAAGGATGCCACCAACCCTAAGCATTACCGTCCGATAGCGCTCACTAGTTGTTTATGTAAACTGTTGGAACGCATGGTGAACAATCGGTTAGTTTATGTGTTAGAAACCCAGCTTTGTCTGTCACCTCTACAAAGCGGTTTCCGGCGTGGTCGGTCTGCGATGGATAATATTATTGTCTTAGAGTCCGAAGCTCGCAATGCCTTTGTCAGAAGAAACCACTTAGTGTCTGTTTTCTTCGACATCGAAAAGGCTTATGACCGGACGTAGCGATATGGCATCCTTTGTGACCTTTATAACAACAACTTTCGTGGCCACTTGCCTATATTCATTGCGAACTTCCTATCACTACGGGAATTCCAAGTTCGCATTGGTACAACACTTTCCGATGTTTACATTCAGGAAGAGGGAGTTCCTCAGGGCAGTGTACTAAGTGTGACACTGTTTTCCCTGAAAATAAATAATATTTTACTATGCTTACAACCTTCTGTTCATGGCAACTTATATGTGGATGACTTGCAGATTTCCTGCCAAAGCAAGGACATGCGTTACATTGAACGACAACTGCAAATTGCAATCTCTCGCATGATGACATGGTGTTCGGAGAACGGTTTTACGTTTTTGACGGAAAAGACCTCATGTGTACATTTTTGTAAGCGAAGAGGACTGCATCCTGACCCGCAGATCTATCTCGGCGATTCAGCTATCACCGTTCTGGACGTTGTTCGCTTCTTAGGAGTATTGTTCGATAGAAAGCTCACTTTCCTTCCGCACGTTATGCATTTGCGTCGGAAGTCAGAACAAACCCTAAACTTGCTCAAAGTGTTGTCAAACACGTCCTGGGGTGCTGATCGATGTACTATGCTCCGAGTTTATCGCGCGGTTATCCGATCGAAACTGGATTATGGTTGTGCCGTATACGGTTCCGCTCGCTCTTCTCTGTTGCGGAAACTTGATACTATCCATCACTCCGCCCTCCGAATCTGTTCTGGTGCTTTCAGAACATCGCCTATTAAGAGCTTAAATGTCATCTGTGACGAGCCCTGTTTACCATCTGTTCGCAAGCAATTGTCGATTCAATTGTATTTTCGCATCCTTTCGCATCCTGCTCACCCACTCCATTCTGTTCTTCTTGACAGTCAGTTTGACCGGCTTTTCGAAAATCGGCCATCTTGTATACCACCTTTCGGACTTCGAATGAGAACGTTCCTTTCTTCGACGTCTCTCTGTGATAAGGATGTCATGCTGCGACCCACTTTACCTTTTGCACCTTGGCGTGATCACAGGATTTCATACTTGCGCCCTTTCCAGGGTTTTGTAAAGTCAAGTACTGATCCTGTTGTGTATCGCCAGCTTTTTGCATCGCACCGCGCTATTTACCGTAACTATGTTGCTGTTTATACCGACGGCTCAAAAACAGGCGACCATGTTGGTTGTGCCTACGTCTGTGGCAGAGACGTTAGGAGCTACACCCTTCCCGACTGTTTCTCCGTGTTTTCAGCAGAGTTTGTCGCTGTTCACGAAGCCTTGAAGTACATCTCCCGTCAGAGCAGTAGACGATATATCGTGTATACAGATTCCATCAGCGTATTAGAGACTTTGGAGAATGGTGAAGTGTCACACTCTCATTCCCTTTTATCTCCGGTGGTGGATCTGCATCGTCGCCTCTGTCGTCGAGGTTTCAGTGTTTCGTTCTGCTGGGTGCCGGGTCATGTCGGCATAGCGGGTAATGAGCACGCAGATGCTGCGGCTAAAGGTGCATTGCATCGTCTGGTTCAGCCTATTCCAATCACCGATTTGAAGTCCGCTGTCAAAAAGTTAGTTTGGCATGAGTGGCAGTTAGATTGGGACCTACAAGTTCAGAACAAACTGCGACAGGTTAAACCTCGTATTGGCTCTTGGCCATCTGCTGGACTGCGCCGTACAGACGTAGTACTTACACGTTTGAGAGTTGGGCATACTCTTTTGACACATCGGCATTTGCTGATGGGTGAGGATGCCCCTCTGTGTGAACACTGTAAGGCTCCGCTTTCAGTGTCACACGTCTTGACGTCTTGTCCTAGTCTGCAGTCTCACTATAACAGGTTTTTCGGTTGTAGTTCACCCAATTTGTCAGATCTGCTGGGGGAACCACCCCATCCTTCTCTTTTTGCCTTTTTGTTCAGTACTAATTTTATAAAGTGCATTTGCTTTTCCGATTGATTTTATTGTTAAAGTTTTTGCACTTTTCATTATTTATGTAACCATTCATATCTAATCATTTTATAAATTTTTATATATCATAGTTTTTATCCCTTTTATGCATCATTAAATTATATATATATATTTTTATAACGTTTACACTGCATTTTTACTGCTTTTTTATACCTGTTTTACACTCTTTTATGTCATTTTATTAAGAAATGGTGTTGGTTTCGTAGCTGTAATTTCTGTCGTTGGTTCGTGTCAGGCTGTTTTCTATATACTATTTTCCCGCCTCTGTCTTGTGTTGGCGCTTTATGTCCTATTTTGGACCTTGTGCCATAAAACCCCAACCAACCAACCAACGACACCGACCCCTCAGCGAGGTTTACCTTCTTTAGGTAAACACGGGTGTCGCAATCCCGAGGTACCCCAGCGAACAATCTCTCCTTTACCGTTTTCCTCTCCTCTCTTCCTTCTCCTTTTTCCTTTTTTTCCCTCCCTCGTTGCGGTTGCCTCTTCGGAGGTGAGGGCTCCCCATCAGATGCTGTTTCCAGTCTGTTGTTTCTGGTATCTAATGGCGATTAAACTGCCCACATGTTTGCCGTGCGTAGAGACCCGTGTCCCCGGCAAAGGGAATCCTGGTAGTTGAGGGTCTGGTTTTTGTCGCCCAACACACTGATTTGGTCCCCGCTTCGGGTAAACGGGAGGTACCCTGTGTTCCCCTGGGTATCAATCGGCTGGTGGGTAGACTTCTGTCACCTGCTCAGGGTTGAAGCAATGGGGCTCCTGTAGTCTGTGCCCCCTCAGGGGGTTTACCTTTAGGTAAACACGGGCTTCACAACCCCGAGGTACCCTAGTGTCTTTTTCTCTCTCCGTGGGGTTCACTGTCTTTGGTGAATGTGGGTGTAGCGTCCCCAGTGTCCCATAGCGATCCATCTCTTTTTCGCTTCTCCTGTCCTGTTTCTTTTGTTTTCTCTTTTCCGGGCTTTTCTTCCTTTCCAACTGGAGCTTCCACTAACATGTTTTGTTGCTGTTTTCTTTGTTAACCACTATGTGTGTTTTTTGTTTCTCTTTTCTACTTTAGAAAAATATAAAAACCAAAAAAGGAAAAAGTAATAAAATGATCAAAAAAAGGTTTTGTGCTATCTGTTCTCTTCGGAGCCTTCATGGAAACAAAACCGATCTCCACCCACCCAGCCTTGACGTTACTGGGTCCTGTACCACTCTTCGGCCTCTCCCGCGAGGGACACCGCTTGGTCTCGGGAACGGACCCTGTTGGGGTTGTGTTGGTGGAGAGGAGTGGCGTGACATGGTGGTAATGGTTGTGGTTCGTTTTCCTTAAAATGTCCCAGAGGTAGAGGCCCTTGGTTGCGTGTATCTTTATGGCAGACGCCGCGAGGTGGCGAGAAATCCTCCTCGATTCTGTCGGGGACCGTGCACCAGGTGCACGTTACCTCCCGGTGTCTGTCATTTAGTTGCGAAGAATCCGGCGGTTACACTGGTCACGTTAGAAAAGTGTGGAACGACGGGGTCTGGCGGGGGCCCCGATCGAACTGGAAGCAATCCGTGGTTTTCTCATTTCATGATGGCGGCAGAAAATGATAATTCGTTTTCTGCTTCTTGGGCGGATCGCGCGGAACATTCTTTAGAGAGTGTAGCAGAAATTTCTAATTCCCGAGCCAGATTCTTTATCATAAAACTCATAGAAAATAATTTTAATAAGATATCTCCCTTCCTTATTCAGAAATGTTTAAAAAGCACAATAGGCGATGCAAAATCAGTAAAAAAATTACTTTCTGGTGAACTTCTTGTTGAAGTCACCACAACTAGTCAGGCCTCAATTCTTTCAAAAATGAAGTCCCTTGGGAACTTACCTGTAAATGTCTCAGCTCACAGGACACTGAATTTCTCGAAAGGGGTTGTATCAGAACCTGACTTACAATATATACCCACATTACCATCTCATATAAATGCTGGTTATCTACGCTGCCGTGTAAGACCGTATATCCCAAATCCACTCTGATGCTTTAACTGTCAACGTTTCGGCCATTCCAAATTGTCATGTCGGAGTTCCACTACCTGTGCTCGCTGTGCAGTAGTCGGACACGACAGTGACAACTGCAACAAAGAAATTCCCTGCTGCGTTAACTGTAAAGGACAACACCCTTCTTTTTCACGTTCATGTCCTTCTTGGCAGATGGAGAAAGAAGTCCAGGCACTCAAATACGAAAAAGGAATAAGTTTCTTCGAAGCACGAAATCTTGTTAAATCACGCATACCTAAAAATGGCACTTCGTATTCGGCAGCTGTAATCTCTAAACCCATCATGAAGTCTATATGCACTCAAACTGAATCTTTTCTGAATGATGAAAATAAGACGCGTACTCTACATGAATCGAAACCCACTAAAACACCAATTAAACCTCATAATATACCCCTCCAGGATTCAGTGTCCGTTGACAGTTCTCAGCAAACCAATTCTGGTAATATGAATAAAAAAAGTAAGATTACAGATACTAAAAATAGTAAAACTACAGTTTCCACAACGAGAAAGATAAATATAAAAAAAAACGTTACCGTAAAAAATTCCATGTGCAAAATCGCAACTTAATGTTACTAAGAAAACACTAACTCGAACTGAATTTTTAAAATACCCTCCCCCAAGTCAACCCCAAAACGTCCTCCAAATGGACGATTCTTTAAAAATGTATGTTTCCGCTGAGGATTACATGCTGACTGATGTCTCTTCTGATTCGGAGGCTGATCGGCAGTGTTCTGCTCCTCCTTAATTTCTTCTCCTTTCTTTTTTGTTCTTTTTTTCCATTATGGCTCTTTTGTCTTGGAATTGCCATGGCTTTAAACATCACGTCTCCGATCTCTGTGATTTGGTTAATAAATATAATCCGGTGTGTATTGCTCTGCAGGAAACTTTCCTCCGTGATGTCATCAGTGCTAAATTACGGAGATACAATACCATTAGAAAAGACCACACCGATGGAGGCAAAGCTTCCGGCGGTGTGGCTCTTTTGACCTCTTTTGACTATCCCATTTTCCCCTATAAACCTGCAGACTGATTTACAGGCCGTTGCGGTACAAATTCATATTCATTCCGCCGTTACCATATGCAATATTTATCTTCCACCAAATAACAACATCAGCCAACAATCATTAAATAATCTTATTAACCAGCTTCCACATCCCTTCATTGTCATTGGTGACTTCAATGGTCATAGCCCACTTTGGGGTAGTACTAACATAAATCACCGTGGAGGTCAAATTGAATAGCTTATTTTCGACCATGGTCTTTGTCTGTATAATAATGAAGAAATTACTTATTTCCACCAGCCTACTCGCACTTATCACTCCCTGGACCTTGCAATCAGTTCCCCACAAATCTTTTCTTTCTGGACCTTTTCTGTCGATTCATATTTGTATAATAGTGACAACTTTCCAATTATCCTGTCTCACACTGCTCGTACTACTACCAACGTGCGGATTTCTCGTTATGTACTAGAGTCCGCCGATTGGATAGCTTTCCGCAACCTCTTTAACATCACCAGGGCCATGGTCGTGAATAATACCATTGATGAAGCTGTTCAACAAATTACTAGTACTATAATTTCCGCTGCTGATACCGCAATTCGCAAAACCTTCTCGTCCACGAAAACCACCAAAGCCATGGTGGAACCAAGACTGCACAGAAACTTATAAACTAAAGAGGAAAGCTTTTAATAACTTTAGACGGTACCCTACCACGGAGAACTTTATAATATACAAAAAATCTAAATCAACCTTCAGGCGTACGCTAAGACGCAGCCAGAGGGATTCGTGGCAGAAATACGTAAATAGCATCTCCAGTAAACAATTATGGAGTAAAGTCAGGCGTTGCTCTGGCATTTACCCCAATAACCAAATCCATATTCTGCATCATAATAACCAAACCATAACCTCAGTAAAAGATATTGCAATTACCATTGCTTCTTCTCTCGCAAATGTATCATCGTACGCTAGTTACACTCCTTCGTTCAATAAAATAAAAGCAATAGCAGAGAAAAAACCAATTTATTTTCACACAAATACTCAGTTATCGTACAATAGTGATTTTACTTATCATGAACTTAAGAAAGCCCTTCAAAATACTCATAAATCTGCCTCTGGCCCCGATAACATCTCGTACTGTATACTGAAGAACCTGTATTATTCATCTATATCTAATGTCCTGATTTTATATAACAGAATTTGGCAAGAACATTTATTCCCGTGTTCTTGGAGAACTGCTATTATCATTCCGATCCTCAAACCTGGGAAACAATCCAAAGAACCCTCTAAATTACCGACCAGTCGCTCTTACAACCTGCTTCTGCAAAATATTGGAAAAAATTATAAATGCGCGCCTCATGTATTATTTGGAAGAGAATAGCTGCCTTTCTGAATTTCAAAATAGTTTTCGCCGTGGTAGGTGTACAATAGATAACATCACTGATCTGGAGAGCAAAATCCGCAATGCTTTCGTCAAGAGAAACCACTTGGTTTCAATATTTTTTGATATTGAAAAGGCGTATGACCGTACCTGGAGGTACGGCATACTGTGTAAGCTTTTTAAACTAGACTTGAGGGGAAACCTGCCTATTTTTATTAGTAATTTCTTATCGCTCCGGAATTTTAATGTTCGTATAGGCAATACTTTATCTGACGACTTCATTCAAGAAGAGGGGGTGCCCCAGGGCAGCGTTTTAAGTGTTACTCTTTTTATCATTTTAATTGACGACGTATTAAAAGTGATACCTCTCACCGTAAAAGGAAGCTTATATGTAGACGACTTGAACATTTCCTGTGAAGGTAATGACATGCGCTTTATAAATAGACAACTACAGACAGTAGTTATCAAAACTAAAATGGGCAGATGACAATGGTTTTAATTTTTCCAGCTAAAAAACTAGTTGCGTACACTTCTATAGGAAGAGGGGTATGCACCCTGAACTGGAAATCCAGTTTAATGGTCATATTATTAACGTTATTGTGGAAATAAAATTTTTGGGTGTTATACTTGATAAAAAGCTAACCTTCTTACCGCATGTCCTTTACTTACGTAGAAAATGCGAAAGAGCAATGAATATGTTGAAGGTCCTTTCCAATTCCACCTGGGGGGTAGACCGTTCTTTTTTTTAAAATTTTATCATGCTGTTATACGGTTCAAACTGGATTACGGTTGCACTGTATATGGTTCGGCTCGTAACTCTGTTTTGCGGAAGTTGAATACTATTCACCATACAGCTCTGAGACTATGCTCGGGAGCCTTTAGAACCTCTCCAGTGGAGAGCCTGTATGTTGACTGCTGTGAGGCTCCATTAAATCTAAGACGCGAGACGTTGTCTCTACACTATTATTTTTTGATTTTATCTCATACCAACCATCCTATGCATAATTATACTGTCAGCCCTTACCTCACTCGCTTATACCAGTGTCGGTCTTCTTCCATTGAACCTTTTCATTCACGGACCCAACAAATTTTAACAAATCTGGATTTTAGCAATATAGACATAATGGTAGCTGACTATAATTTTTCGCCTTGGAATACCCCAGGATTTCAATTTTTAAATCCTTTTAATTCTTATGACAAAGACTCCACTGCAGATATCATTTATCAACAAAATTTTATGCATCACAGACAATGCTTTTGCAGCTATAGTCCAATTTTTACTGATGGGTCCAAGTCAATCAACTACGTAGGCTGCGCTTTTGTCGCTGAGGACATTTCTTATAGCTACAACCCCTCATGGGGTTTACCTACTTTAGGTAAACACGGGTGTCGCAATCCCGAGGTACCCCAGCGAACTATCTCTCCTTTCCCTTTCCTCTCCTCTCTTCCTTCTACTATTTCCCTTTTTTTTCTCCCTCGGTGTGGTTCCTCTTCGGAGGCGAGGGCACCTCATTAAAGGCTGTCTTCGTTCTGCTGTCTCTTGCTTCTATTGAGGTCTTTATCACCCACGTATTTGCCGTGCGTGGAGACCCGTGTCCCTGGAAAAGGGAATCCTGGCAGTTGAGGGACAGTTTTGGTATCCCAATACACTGCTTTGGCCCCCGCTTCAGGTAAACGGGAGGTACATAGTGGTTCCCTATTGTATCAATCGGCTGGTCGTTGACTTTTGTCTTCGGCTAGGAACTAAGCCATCGTTCCGATTTCTGGACATCTCGTTAAGGGTGGAGGTCGTTTCAGGGTGGTTTCGTTCGCGTATAGTTCTCGGTTAGCACTGGTGCACGTATCTGCATCCCCTTGTTGGGCTCCGTGGTGGGTTGTGCGGCCGGGAACTGAATTCTAACCCCCCTTAATATGGATTCTTTTTCTCAAAATTCCACGGTGAGGGATAAGTCACCGCAACAAAATGTCAATTGTCTCCCACAAGGTAGATTTTTCATTTTAAAACGCAGCAACGGTACCTTTTCTGATGTATCACCCTTTTTAAATCATAAGTGTCCGAAGTGGCTAAAAGAAAAAGAGGTACAAACATTAAAAGTTGTGTAAAATATTTCATATACCGAAGCAAGGAAAATAATAGAGTCAAGAACTCCAACAGTTGGCGTATCTTATGCTTCGGCAACCGCTCCCAAACCCCAAAAATCCACCTCCGCTACTCAAACCGAACCAGTTGATTTCTGTCCAATTCGATTGGCAAACCAGCATCCTAAACACAAAAAGGAATCTTCACAGGCAATGTCTCCCGGCAGAAAACCCGAACAAATATCACCATCTCCAGCTCATTCCAATATAATTGAATCCGGACAGGCAAAAAAAAAAAAAAAAAAGAGACACCCCAGCAGGCTACTGCATCTAAAAACAATAAATCTAAAATGGTCCAAAATTCCGCACATCAAGTTGTTACCGCATCCAATCCGTCATGTTCATAACATATAGATATGAACACTCCAATTCCCCGTACCAAAATAGAAAAAAAGTAGCCATTCCTAGAAAATGCATTGGCCTTTCTAGGAAAGCGAAAGATCCAAGCTACATTTTGAAAAATAATCAATACGTCCGCAGGCTCGCGGACAATGGCGATTTAAAATTGTATGTATCCGAGGACGAGGAAAATGATATTGATTTTGAGGAGGCCTAACTCCTCTTTTTTTGCTTTTTTGCTCTTTTATCTTTTTTTTATTTGCTCTCACCATGTTTACACAGTTTTATTTTATAACATTTTTTATATTACTATTTCTATTGCTTGTATCATAAAACGTTTTTTAATGTTTTATATGACCGCTTTTTATCACCTGCTACATATAACTATCATTAACATCTGCTAATTTTGAATGATTTTATTACCGTCTGCATTTCACTGTTTGTAAGCTTCTTTTGTCTTTTTATCTCTTTTTACTACTGTTGCTTGTTCATGTTTTCATCCCTTTTTTATGTCGTGTTTTATCACCATTATGTATCATTATCTGTAATACATCATCGTCTGTATCATCTTTAGGTATCATTTCTTTTTTATAAATCATATTTTTAGCATGTTTACTCTGTACTATGGTTTTAGATAGCTGACCTGTATGTTTTTCCGGTTTCACCAGGTGTTTGGCGCAGCATGTCCTCTCTGGACCTTGCGCCATTAAACCCCATCCAACCAACCTGTAGTCTGTGCGTGTATAGATCTGACTAGCACTGGTGTAGGAACCTGCATCCCCTTGTCCTCACGAGGCTTCATTTCGGAGCTGGATTTTCTGGACACACCTGAAGACGAGATTCTTGAGAACCTACGTGATCAAAATGTATCGGCTGTAAGACGTATAACTATACGTCGAGATGGGAAGATGCTTCCTACTAAGCACCTCATCTAGACGTTTAACACGCCAACCCTTCCAAGTCACATAAGAATGGCTTGGGTACGTGCTTCTGTGCTGCCATACATTCCAAATCCGTTAAGGTGTTTTCAGTGTCAACGTTATGGGCATTCGAAGATTTCCTGTCGTGGGTCCATTACTTGCGCTCGTTGTGCTGAAGTTCACCACGACAGCGATAATTGCAATGCTTCCCCTCATTGTGTGAACTGTCGCGGAGACCACGTTGCCTATTCTCGGACATGTCCCAAGTGGTTATTAGAAAATTAAATCCATACTCTGAAAGTGACACAAAGGGTTTCCTTTGCAGAGGCTAGGAAACTTGTTGAATCTAAAACCCCAGAGGTCGGTGTCTCCTATGCTTCTGCAGTGAAGAGAGTTATGAAAACTAGCACCACGCAAACTGAGATGCAGGTAGTTATGTCCTCATCTGTTACTGCAGTCTCTGGACGTGGCAGAAAAGTTCAGCAATCTTCACCACCTCCTGCTCGTAAAAACACAATTAACTCATTACAGACTTGTAATTATCACATTTCACAAGATCTGCCTATACCTCCCAACCCAAATACAAAGAAAATCGTCCTTCCTAGAAAGCGCATTGGCCTTTCTAAGAACCTTAAAAACCCAAAATTATTCATGAAGAATCTACACTCAGTCCATCAGCCCACCGCTGACGAGGCTGAGGTGATATTATATTTGTCCGATAATTCGGACAATGATGTTGTGTTAGAGGATATTCCTCTAACTTCGCACATTGCAGGGCACAGCTCTTCTCTGTCGCCTGGTCCTTCTTCTCTTCCGTAATGGCCTCTTTGGTCAGTTGGAACTGTCGTGGTTTGCGTCCTAAGTTCGATGAACTAAAGACCCTGATCCGCGAATACAGTCCCGCCTGTTTCGCCCTTCAGGAAACATACCTGAAGGCTGCTGACATGGCGAAGTTAAGACTGTATTAGGAGAGACAATGAAAACGATAGAAGAGTGTGTGGAGCTGTTGCTCTCTTCATCTCTCGTGACTACCCATCCACCTCACTGAACTTGCATACGACCTTGCAAGCAGTTGGGGTGAGAGTTCACTTAACGAAATTAGTTACTGTATGCACTCTGTACCTTTCTCCTAATAAAGTTGTTGATCAGCGGTCCCTCGACGACTTGGTAAATCAGCTTCCACAATCTTTCATAATCATGGGTGACTTTAATGCTCACAGTCCTCTGTGGTTGAATGAGAATGTCAACTCCAGTGGGCGACACATCGAGCAGTTGATTTCCGATCACACTCTCTGTCTGCTAAACAACGGTGAGGCTACCCATTTTCTACACGAAGTTTCCATTCTGTGGATCTTGCTCTCTGTTCACCATCGCTTCTTCCTTTCTGGACGTTCAGCGTCGGGAGTGATCTGAGAAATAGCGATCATTTCCCACTTTTCATCTCCCAATCTGGTTGCAGCAACCGCTAAGGCTTGTTTCACATCTAACCGGTTTTTGCCGGCTGCCGTTTAAACGGCGCCGGGTACACTTTGAACGACATGTAGCCGGCGCCGACACGAAGTGCGATATCTTTCACACTTACCCGGCTGTCGGGTAACCGACATCTTGCTGAGCAATCAGTACACGTTCGCATTGAATAGTAATGGATAGCAATAAGTTAATAGCGTGGATGATCCTGTAGAGACGTATGAAGAAGCGGAGAAAAAATAGAATGCACTGGGTTCATCCGATTAATATGAGAAGAGACGAGGTTGGTGCGTTCTTTTTACTTTTCGATGATTTGAGAAATGATCGGGATAAGTTTTTAAACTATTTTAGGATGAGTATACAAACTTTTGATGATCTACATGTAAGAATTAAAGATTCCATACAACGCCACAACATATCCTTTAGAGAATGTATCCAGCCTATCCAGATGTTGGCAGTAACAATCAGGTAAGTGAGACAAAATTATAGTGTTTTATACCCGTTAAAGATAAAGGGTTCAAACTTGGAAAATGTCTTTTTCAATTACGTATTTTACTTTAATTTTGATTCAGCAAATTTGAAAAAAATATTTACTTTTGAAAATATGATCTTTTAAAAATAAGATACGTCATTTTTTTTGAAATTTTTACTCTAAATATTTATTTTTTTAACAATTAATATTTTTAAAAATGTTGAATCAAAATTAAAACACATATTTCTGATTAATAAATAATAATTTTAAATTAAAATTTTTTTTAAAACCTTTATGAGAAGTTTTATGATGTGATTTTGTAAACGAATTATATGGTTAACAGAATATATCCATCACAAAAAAAACGCTCACTCCTTTCAACAACGATCTACCCTCTGTCTGGCACAATATGTCCCATGAAGACCCAGTGCCAATAAACTCCATCCAACCAACCAACCTTTCAACAACGTCATATTTCGAAAAACGTGATTTTTCAGGAGAGTGATTTTAAAGTTTAAAAGTTGATTGAAATAAATAGATGTTAATTCTGCTCTCTAGTGGCTAAATATTGAGCGGTGATTATGATGATTTTGCAGGGATATACTACTCTTTCAGGACATTCTGAAAACAGGCATAACTAAAAATCCCCGTTTTTTTAGATATGACGTTGTTGAAAGGAGTGAGCGAAATGTGTCCCAGAACCCCTTAAAAAAGTAATGGAAAAGAAAAGAAAACTTAGATTAAAAATTTATTGAATCTATAGAATTTTCAGAGAAGTCTGATTGTAAGGGAGAAGCTGTCCCTATAAATTCTTGCCCCTGACGTTCACATAATTGGGTGGCAGTAGAAGATATTTGTAAACTCTGGTATTGTGTATCATTGCATTGCCATTGATGTGATGTACCAGGGTGGATAGCCGGATTTATGTTCGCCTTTTTGCGCTTTTTGATTTCTGAGATAACTTATAACATTTTTAGTTGGAATTCAACAACTTCATCGTCATCAAATGTTTCTAGTGAGAGAATTATGCCATTGAAAAAAGACGAATGTCGGTTAGGCTTCTGCTTTATAGCACTAATAAGCTCTAGCTCAACTGGATCTGGTTTTCTTTTTTTTCTTATTGAGCTAGGCTTTTTGAAGGTCACAACTTCTGCTGACTCCGTATCGAATCCTTCATTGCGGTTTGACCTGTCGCCTTCATTTTCACAATATTCGGGGGCCTGTGGGGCTCGGACATTGTCCGAGAAGCTGTTATCAGTGGGTCGGCCTTCCGTAGTTTTTTTTTTTAAATTGCAGCTGTTTTGCATAAATATAAGTTTTGGGTGGCTGCCTCGCACTCCCTGATGTTTGTATGGACGTTTTGAATTCCCTGTCACTCTTTTGGAAGGAATCTCTAGCATTTGACCACCTCTTCATGACAGCTTTATTTGGAAAAAATTCCATGTTACTATTATTAACAATTATTACTAAATTTGATTTAATTTGATTGATATTGCTTTGAAACGTTTGTTTCAGATATCTGGCAAGCGGTTGTACGTTCACTGAATCTAGTGGTCGATTTGGATGAATCAGGAGAAGGCAGTGATGCTAGCGCCCCTAGTGTGAAAACCTGGAACTGCTGAGGGAGCAGCTAGGTGCTCTGCGGAGCGCCATCTATTGTTGAAAAGGGAAACTAAAATTCATCTAAGGTTACAAGATGAGTTTATGCTGCTGCTGCCATCTGTAGACAAAAAGCACAACTATTATAGAACTTCGAAAATTTTCGTAGATGGTTACAGGGGTTATTTAACAACATTAAATATTTTGAGCGTGTTTTAATTCATATAAATAATTTTTCATATGTAGAACCACTATCGAATTGAATTAATTATATAAAACAAATAAAAACCTACCCACTGGTAGTAGACTTTGCTGAAGATAATTATGAAAACCTGAAAAAAAAAATTATTAGTATTGCTCCCACCACCACCCGGTATAACACGAGTACACCGCAACAATCCGCATTATTAAATCTGCAAGAAAAAATGTTAAATTTGCGCTGCACATATATATAAACATAAGGGTACCTTTTTAAAAGAATAAAAGCATATGCAAAATTAAAATTTAACCAAATAGAGAGTTTAAATTTTTCATACTGAACAGTTTAAAGTGTAAATGGCCAGATATTAAAATAACGTTAATGCGCATTTTATGAAAAGTGCACAGAATACATTATTTAGTTGCACACCAATTATTGAGAAATGTTAATGATATTCCATAAGAAACTTATATAAAGAAGACTTGAAGATATTTTTTTGAATGGTCACTTGAGATTTTCATATTATAAGAAACTTGTATTAAGAAGACTTGAAAATTTTTTCTTGAATGTTAACTTGAGGTATAGTTCATTGTTCTTGATTTATATAAAGACGAAAAAAAGACTTCAATTAAAATGATTATATGATGACACCGCATAGAAGGCACTTTCTTGAATGTTCATTTGAGATTATTTTTTCATAGAAGACATTATGGTTGTACAGTAATTATTTAGAAATGTTCATGACACCCCACAGAAGAAACTTGTATAAAGAACACTTGAAGATATTTTCTTGAATGTTCACTTGAGGTATAGTTCATTGTTCTTGAATGATAAAAAGACGAAAAAAAAAGAGATTATAAATAAAAAATTATACTGCTCATATACGATTAATTTTATGATGCCCATATGAGGTGTGGCCCCTAAGGTGTGTACCCCGTCATCCGAAATATATCGTTTATCGTCAAATGGAGACAGTGTTATTTTATTTTGGATGACATTATATAATTTATGCTTGGTGCTCTGTATTCGATTTTGTATTTCTTGTACTTTGACGATGGAGTAGACATTCTTCATTATTTTCATGTTTTAATTTCTTTTGTATAATATTTTTGGATACCCCCTTGGCCGTCTTCTTTTCACTGTGCAACGATTTTATAGAATACATCTTCGCTCTCAACCCTATGAATTGAATTATCGGCTCACCACTCATTTCATCTTTAAAGCACCCAATCTTATTTTTATTAATATTGCTGTGCAGAGGATGGTCTTGGGGATAATCAGACGTATCGAATAAATGAGCATTTTGGGCCATGTCTTGATATATATCTTCGGTTTCGACTTGATATGTTAGAGAATCCATATCAGTAAATAAAAGTTGGGCTTTGGAGGCATGCGTTTTTTTATATAATTTTAGTGAAAATCGTACATGAGCAGTTTACTTAATTCCAAAATTGCGAAACCAACGTAGATAGGGCGATTTAATATGATTCTTTTCTTGATTCTTTCTACCCCTACTAAATTTTCATTAAAAATGCTAAATGCGTGAAATGAGGGTGCCGCAACTAATTTTTCGGCCTTCTTCGTATTATTGACTAATTGTATATCAATTCGTCTTCAGACATTTTCCATCGTCTTGCAGTACACAGTTCATGAGTTTAAAAAAATCTTTTTCGAAAGAAGATCGGGCGTTTTTTCGTTTTTGGGTATTAAAGTCGATGTAGGGTTGAAGCCAGACCTGTTGCTGAAACTGTAGCACTCTATGTATTTTGGTGAGCTTCATCCCCCAACGATAAATATAATTTTAAATTTCTGTAATGAATGACATAATTTTCTTTAGTACTTAAATTTGGCTCCAATTTTTCCGGGCAAAGTGAATGGAACATTGAAGCGATCAATAAGCTAAGACAGATTAAGCCAAATGTTCGTGCTTGGCCATCTGCTTCTTTGCGCCGTGCAGACGTTATACTAACACGTTTAAGAATTGGACATTCTCTGTTGACACATCGCCACTTGTTGATGGGAGAGAATGCTCCTCTCTGTGAACACTGTTCCTCACCTCTTACGGTGTCTCACATCTTGACGTCTTGCCCTAGTTTGCTTTCCCACTACACTAAGTATTTTGGTTGCGTTTCGCCCAATCTGTGTGATCTGTTGCCCCCCCCATCCTTCACTGTTTCCCTTTTTATTTTTTACTGGTTTTATACACAGTCTGTGCTTTAGCAATTGATTTTATCGTTAAAATTTTATTGCATTTTACAAATATCTTTTTTTATAATCTTTTTAGCAATTTTATGTATCATTGTTTTTACCATCTTATATATCACCGTTTTTTATGACTTTTACATATCTTTCTCTATTACCTTGTACATATCATCATTCTAACATGTTTATACATAATTTTTATCATCCCTTTTATTCAGTTTTTCACGGTTACTCGTTTTTATATTTATTAGTGTTGGTTATAAATCTGTTTTTTCACTGTTGGTTCGAGCTTGGCGACTCTTTTTGTACTCTCTTTTGGCTGTAGTCTTGTGTTTGGCGCTTTATGTCCTATTTTGGATCTTGCGCCATAAAACCCCAACCAACCAACCAATTTTTCCGATTTTATGAAATGACCATCCTCTATTAATTTTTCTTCGTTCGGCGATAACATTTTTTTCGAGTGCTACACGTTCAGGAGCCAAGGGGTAATCATTGTGAGCTTCATGCAATTCACTGGGGTATTCTAATGTGACTTCTAATATGTATCCTTTTGAGGCATCATGAGGGGTAGAAAGAATAGTTTCTTTACTTATTTGATTAGGCGGCACCCATTGAAATTCACCGTAGGGTAAAACTTGAGACATGGCCCATCCGTATAAATTATTAGCTTATAAGTACAGTACTGGCCAGAATGGATGACTCACCACAAAAAACTGTGATGTTTATGAGTGCAAAAGAATAATTGCATTTAACGAAGTATTTATTTTATGGGAATTATTAATTTTAGTTATATAAGCACAGTATACATACATAATTGAGAAATGGTTCAATATTTGGTGTAGAAACCTTTTTTTTTCCAATTCAGCTTGGATACGATCAGGCATGGAAATACAGGGTGATTATAATTAAAGTTTAAGTTTCAAAACGCTATAAAAAAAGAACCACTGATGAGAATGACGTCAAATTTGAACGCCATGTTATTGAAGAAGGCGGAAAGCGTATGGCAGAAGAAAAAATTTAGTTTCAAATTTTAGCAACAAATGGCGCAGTAAGTGGCAGAATCACGACGAGAAATGAGAAATGATTCGTAAAACAACGGCTAAGGTGTAAGTTACACATTAAAACGCATTGACAAATTATAATTGAGTAATTTTATTTGCATGACTGTACATATCGCATCGAAAGGGACAAATCGGTTTCAAGAGTTTTGAGCGAACATGTCGCGAGACTGGCGCAAAACATGTTCAATATGGTGTCCACCGTTGTGTGCAACAAATTAAAACCGACAAACAGCATGTTCCACAACGGATCGCAGTGTCTCCGGGGTGATGTTCATAATGTGTTGCGAAATGCGTGCCTTTAATTCCGCTAAATTTGCAGTCGGAGCACGGAACAACATCTTTGAGATAACCCCACAGCCAGAAATCACACGGAGTAAGATCATGTGATCGGGACGGCCAGGTTGTAGGGAAATTACGGCTGATAATTCGAGCATTTCCGAAAAGGCGCCTCAGCAGCTGCTTCACGGGATGTGCAATGTGCGGAGGAGCGCCAACTTGCATAAAAATGATTTCATCCACACATCCACGCTGTTGCAGAGCTGGAATGACGTGGTTGCAGAAAAGAGACGCATAGCGCTGACCAGTGACGGTAGCGGTAACAGGACCGGAAGCACTCGTCTGCTCGAAAAAATATGGCTGTAGGATGAATCATGCCGTAAAGCCGCACCACACCGTGACCTTTTCAGGATGAAGTGGTACGGGGTGCGTTGCCAGTGGATTTTCTGTTGCCCATATTCGACAATTCTGGGTATTGACGTTGGAATACGAGGGAACGAGTTGGCAGATGCAGCTGCAAAAACTGCCAGTAATACCTTACACAAACCTTTACCCATGTGTGACGTGAAACAGGCCATCAGAAATATAACACGGTGCAAATGGCAGGAAAACTGGAATTTGCAAGTTAATAACAAACTTCACAGCATCAAACCAAACATCTTACCTTGGCCTTCTATCATAAACAGGAAGAGTGACGTCGTTTTGTCACGTTTACGCATTGGACACACTCGCCTTACTCATGTACATCTGCTGTTAGGAGAGAGTGCTCCGATTTGTCCAGACTGCAAATTCCCTTTGACAGTCCTTCATATTTTAACATCTTGTAAACGTTTTAAAAATTTATACATAAGCCTTTTTAACTGTTCATCTCCATCTTTATCACTTTTAATTGGTGAACATCTGCATCCTGCGCTGTTCACTTTCATCCGTCATATCGGTTTTTACCCACTAATTTAAGTTTTTTTTTTATAAATGTTTTTATATTTTATACATTCCCAATTTTTAGACTTTATATATATTTGTGTTTTTACATGGTCTTATTCCATAGGTTCATTGCTTTTATAACTTTTTTATATGTGCCTTTTTTATCATCGGTTTTATGTGATTATGGTGTAGAATATCTATTTATTTATATGTTTCTCTCGGGTTTTACCATGTGTTTGGCGCAGCTTGTCCTCTCTGGACCTTGCGCCACTGAACCCCAAACAACCAACCAACCAACCAATCTGGGTATTGACGTACCCTGTCAGATGGAAATGGGCTTCATCTGTCCACAAAATTTTCCACGGTCATTCATTATCCACTTCCATGCGACCAAGAAATTCTAACGCAAACGTCTCCCTTGCTGACAGGTCAGACGGAAGCATTTCCTGCACATGGCCAATTTTCTACGGATAGCATTGCAGGATGTTTCGTACAATTTTCAGCACCGTGCTCGTAGGCCTGTCCAATGTTCGGGCAATTCCTCGTGCACTGCACGGTTTCACACCACCGACCGACCCCTCCTCTAATGCTGTGGCCACTTCTTCAACTACCGTCGAATGCACTCGTTTTCTCCCTCTACCAGATTGCACATCAAACGAACCTGTCGTTTCGAATTTTTGCATCAATTTCTTCAGACCCACGACACTCATAGGACCAACGCCTTTTATATACCCTTCAGTGTCCTGAACTTTTGCAGAGCTACTCTTGCACAATCATCGTTCTTGCAATAGAGCTTTACCAGCAGAGCGCGGTCCTGCAGTTAGACACCCATGGCGAACGTCTGAGACACGCAATGAGGAACAGCGACTGCGACTGGTTGTGGAGAAGTGCCTGGGTAGAGATTTACCCCCAACTTCTAGAAATAGCATTTCTTTTGCTGGAGTTCACCGGAATAAAATTGTCGACAGATGTTAGTTAAAGAGATAGGAGAGAAGTGTGTTTGTTTCCTCGAATTTCTGCGACCAGAGAAAGTTTAGTGGATAGAGAAAAGGAAAATAACTAATAAGGAGGGTTAATGTTTAAAAATAAATATTTTTTACCTTGGGTTTGAAAACAAACTCAAGTATTAATTTTATAAATTTTATACATGTTTTTTACCGTAGACCGGGGTCTACGTATAAATTTTTAAATTTTTTTTTTCTTTATAATAAAATAAAATAAATTAAGGATAGACACTAGAAAGGAGTTTGCAAGCCAGAACCCAGCTAACTGGGAGTGGGGGGGGAAGTTTTGGAAAAAGTGTATTCGTGGGGATTCGAACTCACAACCTATAGGTTATGAGCTCCGTGCTCTACTGTCTGTGCTACTGGGACATACCTAGAGGAGGGGAATTACCAGTTAAGAGCCAAAGAGGCTCTTGGCCTCTTTCTATTAAAGGGTTTACTGTGGTCATAATCAGAGAGATCAGTTAGTAGAGTAAGCTCATTTGCTTCAATGCTTTCATAAAATTTAATGTTAAGGGAATGGATGAATTTAGTGAGGGGGGGGAAGTTAATTTCTTCGTAAATTTTGTAATTTCTAAAGTAGTAGGGGGCATTTACAATAATTCTAATAGTACTATTTTGAGCAGCACAGATTTTTTTAATTTGATACTCTGGACAGTAAGACCAGGCCTGGCAAGCATAGGTTAAGATAGGTCTAAGGAATGCACTATAGATGAGCAACTTCATATCTAAGTTCAAATAATTATTTCGAGCAATTAGGGGGAAGAGTGATCTTTTAGCAGCTCGAAATTTATCAATAATGTGTTTTATGTGGGGACGCCAAGTGAGATTCTTGTTAAGAGTAATTCCAAGATATTTACAGGAGTTGTTCCAGGGCAGAGCAGTGTTGTTTATAATGATGTTAATGTCTTTGTAAGAGGTAGGTGATTTTCTGGAAAACATGACAGCAACACATTTGTCTGTATTGAGTTTCATTTTCCATTTGTGTGTCCATTTTTGAATGTGGTGTAGGTGGATGTTAAGCTGGTTGACTGCAAAGTTAATTTTGTTGTAGGACATGTATATGGCTGTGTCATCTGCGTAAACAGCAGTGTGTGTTCTGAAGTGTGTTGGGAAGTCGTTTACGTAGATTAAGTACAGAACTGGACCCAGCAAGCTGCCTTGTGGCAGACCGCAGATAATGTTGTGTTTCTGTGAGAGTGTATTATGAAGTTTGACTTGGAAAGTTCTATTTGTAAGGTAGCTGTAAATTAAGTGTGTAATGCTAGGTGAGAAATTGTAATTAATGAGCTTGTGGATGAGTCCCTGAACCCAGACAGAGTCGAATGCCCTGCTGATATCCAGAAAGACAGCAGCAGTAGATTTGCTGTAAGTTTTAGCTTTGGCGAGATCACTAACTACTCTGTATAATTGATGAGGGGCTGAGAGAGCACGCCTGAAACCAAATTGGTATGGGGAGAGGATGTTATTATTTTCTAGGTGGGTGTTAATTAAGTTAAGAATGAATTTTTCAGCAAGTTTACTAATAGTTGAGAGTAGGCTAATGGGTCTGTAATTAGAGGGGTCAGTGGGAGCTTTACCAGGTTTATGGATGGGGATAATAATAGAGTTTTTCCAGGGAGAGGGGAAGTAGCTGGTGCGAATAATGGCATTAATGAGAGTGGTGATATTAATTAAGAGCTTAGGGGGGAAATTTTTGAGCATTATACTAGTGATTTTATCCGCACCAGGGGCTTTATTATTTTTAAGCTTTCTAATGTGGTTAATAACTTCAGAGGGGGGGATATGAGTATCTATAGGAGGGATGGGGGAGTCAAGTAGGTTTTCTAGGTTGGAAATTACTTCTCTCTCAGTGGGGGGGTGAGATAAATTATGGGGGGTGAACTGCTTGGCTAGCTTTTGAGCAATTAATGCTGCTTTGTCTTCCTGGGTAAGAGCTTGTGTACCTGTAGTGTTATTGTAGAGTGGTGGCATGTTGAACTTCCTAGTTTTAAGTTGTCGTGTGGCTTTCCAGATGGAGTTGTTTTGTGTGGTTAAGTTAGTAACATAGTACTTCCAACTGGTGTTTGACTTGTGTTTGATGTATGTTTTTAAGTTATCTTGAGCTTGATTCATGAGTGTTTTGTGATGAGGGAGTCTGGATTGCTGCCATGTTTTCCTGGTGCTGTTCCTGAGATTTTTAAGATGGTTGAGTGTTTTGTCAGTAGATTTTCTGTTAATATTGTTGTGAATTGTTTGTGTAGCAGTGTTATAGGCAGTAGTGATGGTGTCGGTTATGTATTTGGTGTATTTGTCAATTTCATCAGGAGTGTTTGGGATGTTAAAGTTATATGGTGTATTCTTAAGTATGTGGTTATAGTGATTCCAGTCAGTAATAGTATTATGGGTGTTGTGGTTGAGATTTGTGTTGAAGTTAATGGTAAGTTGGACTGGAAGGTGATCTGAGTTAAGTGTATTGAGAGTTTGTATGTTCATGGGGTAAGGGACTCCCTTAATGAGGGCAAAATCAATAATGGAGCCATTACCTTGGTGGCTGTAATGTGTAGGTGTTTCAGGTGCTAGAATGTCAATGTCATAATTGTTTATTAAGTTGTAGATTGTGTTTCCATGTGTGTTGTTAGTGTTGCAGTTCCAATAGGTGTGTGTGGCGTTGAAATCTCCAAAAATTATGGTGTTATTATCAAGTTGGGCTATTTTAATTAAATCATTATGTACGTCAGTGTGGTTTTGTTGGGGGGGAATATAAGTGGAGATAATTAAGAAGGGGGTTTTATTATTGAGAGTGACTTTAAGAGCAGTGGCGTAGATGGCAGTGAGGTTGGGAAGTGGGATTTCATAGTGTGGGATGTTTTTCTTAATGTATATGGCAGTGCCCCTGTAGGGGACAGGGTTAGGTGGTGTGTCGTTTCTGTAAGTGTGGTAGTTTGTGACATTTGCTCTGACACCTGGGTGTAGATGTGTTTCTTGAACGAGGATGATATCAGGAGAGTGCTCATCTATGTGATCCCGAAATTCGAGGAGTTTGGAACTAAGACCATTTGCATTCCAAGAAAGAGCGGAGAGGCAAAACCATTGGCAATTAGCCATGATGGGGGATGGAGATCAGGTTAGGGAGATAACGAAGGTATATCTCCAGCTTATTTACGTGGTTAGTCTGTTGTTTAATTTCTGCGAGGATGTGCTTTAGTTGGGGGATTATGGCATTGTAGTCGATGCTGTTAATTTCTTGGTTGATTTCATTTATCAGTGCAGAAACTTGGTTTTGGGGGGTGTTTTGATCAATGCTGGGGGCTTGGGATTATTGAATATTAGCTTGGGGTGGCTGGGATTGGGTTTGTGGGGGATTTTGGGTGTTTGTGGAGTTAGTGAGGGCATTGGCGAAGGAGAAATTTGGCCTGACAGTGTTGTTTATGGGATTGGGGGGTTGGGGTTGTTTAATATCTTTTTTGATTTTAAGTTTGGGGAATTTTTCACAGCCTCTGTAACTGGCAGGGTGATTACCACTGCAGTTACAGCAGGTTGGGGACTCAGTAGTTTTTCCAGAGGGGCAAAGGTGGGAAAGATGTTCACCGCTGCACTTCACACATCTTGGTTCAGCGAAGCAGTTAATTTGGTGGTGGTGGAATAGTTGGCACTTAAAGCATTGCATTATGCGTTTAGGGGGGATGTAATTTTCAATTTTGATGCCTATATAATTTATTGATTTAACTTCATATATTTTCTTAGATTCTGGTATATTAGGGAGGGTAATTTGGAATAAGGGGATGGGATTTTTAGTTTTTCTGGAGGTCATTTGCACAATTTTGGTAGTTTGGATGTTTAGTAAATCAAGTTCATGTTTAATTTCTTCTGGGGTGGTATCAATATCTAATCCCCTGATGACTACTCTGATGGGTTTGATAACACCCATTGGGAGGATATATCCTTGGATTTTATTTTCTTTTAGGAATTTTTCGATTTTAGCATGGGACTCGACACTGTCAGGATGAATCCTGACAATGTCGTTGGCGGGCCTGGCGTAAAAGCAGTTTCCTATTGCCTCTCCGATCTTTTTTAGTACTGTTTTGTAAATGATGTTATCTTCCCTTAGTTTAAGGATGCAGATAGGCTTTACTTTATTGTTTTCGGTCGAATTTTGAAGAGTGGTGTCATTTAGAGTTTGTTCAGTTAAACCACTGAATTTATTGTTAGTTGGGATGGAATTAGGTGTTGCTAGAAGCGGTTTATACTGTCTAGCAGTATGTCTAGCGTTGGGAAAAATAAATCCGTTATTCTGAGTGGTGTTATTAGGTGTGTTTTGATCGTTAGTTAGTTGATTAAGAGCTATGTTTGCCCTCTTGGGGGGCTTAGGATTAGAGTTATCTGGTGTGTTCGTGTTCAAGAAATTGTTAGTAGTGTTAATTTCTGCCGACAAATAATAATCCGGCTTACCTCCTAGTCTTGTATACGCAGCTTCCACGTTCGGATAGGTTGACATCAGTTCCTGGCGAATTTCTTCATTTGTTGTCGGGTTCAGCACTTTTTCTAAGATGTACGTTTCCAATTTCGTCATCGGGTATTTCGTAATTGAAGCAGCTAGCGGCGATGGCGGTCGCTGGGCAGTCGTGTCTGGTTGGTAATCCATAGCTGAAGTCGAGTTCTGATCCATTTCACAGTCCAGGTTCGTTTCGGTATATCCACTGGTTGCAGCAAAGGGCGTATTAATGGCCGATCGAGGGGGATTAATAGCTGTAAATGTCACTATTTCAGGCCCGTTACTCATCCGCAAGAGCATACACTCCCCGGAAGGTCACGAGCACGGAGATAGGACCGAGAGGGAAGGCAAGGGAAAGCACGTGCGCTAGCGCGAGGCTTAACGCTCAGAGCAGAGAAAACACGTCCGCGCTCTACAGAGGCAGGACTCCGAATCCGAGGAACAGCCGTGTACCTTACGGTTTTATAACACTGAAATGTGTCGTGCGCATGACAGGTATTTTAATTTACATCTTCTGCCGCTTACAGCGCCATCTGTTGTTAACTTTTGAAACTAAATTTTTTCTTCTGCCATACGCTTTCCGCCTTCTTCGATAACATGCCGTTCAAATTTGACGTCATTCTCATCAGTGGTTCTTTTTATAGCGTTTTGAAACTTAAACTTTAATTATAATCACCCCATACATAATTTTTCGCAATAGTCTGGCTTAATTTCTGTAATCAACACTTGTTTTATAGTTTCTCTTAAGTCCGAAAGTGAAGTGGGATTGCGCTCAGCAACTTTGCGCTTTAAAATTACCCAACAGTTATCTATTGGGTTTAGATCCGGAGAATTTCCGGGCCAAGGCCCAAGGATCTGAAACCCCTGCTTAGGAATCCATGTCTGGTGGCAAGGTGCTCCATCATGTTGGAAGTGTGTGCACTGGTTGATATTCATAAACAGTGGTAACTTCTCTTTTAGCACACCGAGATAAACAGTTCCATTAATTGATGTGTCTTCAGGCATGAATCACAATCCACATCTTCCTTTGGCACAAATGGCTCCCCAGACCACGAGTTTTGCAGCATGCTTCAAGGTGGGATTAATGTATCATTGACAGTCTCTTTTATTGGGAGGCCGTCGTATGTTCCTACAAAATGCATAAAACTGCGATACTTGAGTCTCGTCTGAAAACATCACATGTTTCCATTGCTACACAGTCCAATCCTGATAATTTTTACAAAATGTCAGTCGCCAGCAATGTTTTTTGGAGACAATTTAGGCTTCTTAGCAGGCTTGTAAGACTTTAAATTGGCATTGTACAGCCTCCTGCGGATTGTCCTTTGGCTACGGATATTAACATCTTTTGGTAAACCAGCTTGGATTGCTTTCGCTGATTTTCTAGGTGACCACTTCGCTGTCAAAATTATGGACTCTTCCATGGGCTTGCTTGTGCTCTTGGGACGACTTTTTGGCTTTTAATATCCATAATTTCCGGTTGTTTTGAAATTACTTATAGACCTGGAAACTATCTTTTGTGCGAATTGTAATCTGGCAGCAATTTCCCGAGTACTATAACCTTCTTCTCTCAGAATCTTTAATTGTGCATGCATTTCGCGTGAAATTCTTTTACCAGGCATTTTTATATTATTTCACCCTTCTGCAAAAATTTGTACGTCAACACACGGCGAACACAACTAATGAACTAACGAAATGCCAAGCAAGAACACTTGCACTTTGGCTGACAGCCAAAACGAACACCTGGCGCCAATACGTCACTATAAATGGGGAAAAACAAATGAGTCACCCATTCTGGCCAGTACTGTATATTATATAGTTGCTTGGCAATTAGGGATCATAGTTTTCTAAATATTTATTATTAGCACATGCCCACCGCTTACTAATCATGGCTATACCCCCACGTATGCCTTGTTCAATAAACGAATGCATATCATTATCTGTGAAAAGTTGTAGGGGCTGTTGGCACATTTTTAGACAAGCTTGCCATGCAATTCCGGGAGCTGTCATAAGATGAGCACAGTCTAATTTATAATATAATATACATCGGCCAACTGAAGGACGTCACTCTTCACGTATAAATCGTGATATTCTCCCATGTTGCGAATACCGAACGTAGTCCACACGGCGTGGGCATGCCCGTAGTCTTCGACACTTATTCCTTCACCTGTTAGCGTGCTATAAAATGCTTCGATGTGTGGCAAGGATGTTTCTTGAAATTTGGAACAAGAGTCCATGTATTCGTAGGGGTACACACCTTTTTCAATAATAAATCTTTGTTTTGGGGGATGTTTTCTTTTAGTATATTAAATTTATTTTCATCCAAATTTGCCTCCAATTTTTCAGTGAAGTGCCTAAAAACTGGAAACTGTCGATAAATTGGAGTGAGACCCACACCCCCTCATAATCGTTATTTATACTGAAGGATATATATATTTCTCCATGTTAGTGGCTATGACTTGAAATTCGTGATCTTCAATTTTGACAAGACTTTGCATAATATGATGTGCGTCATAATGTTTAAAGTTGTGGAAGACTACGGGAATTATTTTTCGCATTTTATATTTTAAGTTGCACCCACTGTGTAAAGCTGAGCGATAGTCCCCGTGATGTGACAGTGACCTTTCTCTCTGTCTCCATTTAATGGTTTATTACAGAGTGAACAGTGAGTCGCAAGCAGTTGATTGTTACAAATATAGGATGATGATTTATATCTCAGATGAAAACTGAAAAGTTTATCATGAAAATCACTCCATGTCGGCACAGTCATCATAACACCAAACGGTGTCGGGACGTAATTAAATTCATCAGTAAATTCGCGAATGTGGAATCTCCCGCATATCGAGGCAACGAGTTGGCAGATGCAGCTGCAAAAACTACCAGAAATACCTTACACAAACCTTTACCCATGTGTGACGTGAAACAGGCCATCAGAAATATAATGCGGTGCAAATAGCAGGAAAACTGGAATTTGCAAGTTAACAACAAACTTCACAGCATCAAACCAAGCATATTACCTTGGCCTTCTATCATAAACAGGTAGAGTGACGTCGTTTTGTCACGATTACGCATTGGACACTCTCACCTTACTCATGTACATCTGCTGTTAGGAGAGAATGCTCCGATTTGTCCAGACTGCAAATTCCCTTTGACAGTCCTTCATATTTTAACATCTTGTAAACGTTTTAAAAATTTATACATAAGCCTTTTTAACTGTTCATCTCCATCTTTATCACTTTTAATTGGTGAACATCTGCATCCTGCGCTGTTCACTTTCATCCGTCATATCGGTTTTTACCCACTAATTTAAGTTTTTTTTTTATAAATGTTTTTATATTTTATACATTCCCTCTCTTTCATCTACTTTCTACTTTCTTTTCTCCCTCGGTGTGGTTCCTCTTCGGAGGCGAGGTCCCCTCAGGGGGTTTACCTTCTTTAGGTAAACACGGGTGTCGCAATCCCGAGGTACCCCAGCGAACTTTCCCTCCTTTCCCTTTTCTTCTCCTCTCGTCCTTCTACTTTTACCTTTTTTTCTCCCTCGTTGCGGTTACCTCTTCGGAGGTGAGGGCTCCTCATCAGAAGCTGTAGCCATTCTGTGCTTCTAGCTTCTAATGGCGATTAACTGCCCACGTGTTTGCCGTGCGTGGAGACCCGTGTCCCAGGAAATGGGGATCCTGGTAGTTGAGGGGTTTTATTCTTCGCCATAATGTGGGCTTTAGTAAGGTAAATCTCCAACACACTACTTTGGCCCTTGCTTCAGGTAAACGGGAGGTGCACATTGGTCCCGTGTGTACCAATCGGCTGGTCGGTTAGACATTGTTCACTGGCTCAGGGCTAAGTAACCGGTCATGGCCGCGCGCGTATAGTTCCCGGTTAGCACTGGCGCAGTAACCGGCGTCCCCTTGTTGGGCTCCATGGTGGGTGGTGCCGCCGGGGACCGAACATACGGCCCATTTTTATGGATACTAAACTTTCTGAAAGCAGCAGTAGTAGTACATCGACTCTCTCTTCGAGGGAGCAAAAGTCTCGATTTTTTGTTGTAAAACGTGAGGAGGGGACATTTGCAACGGTGTCCCCTTTCCTAATTCAGAAATGCATTAATGCATCCGCAGGAGAAGTTAAAAGCATAAAAAAAATTCGTTCAGGTGATCTCTTAGTAGAGGTTGCGACATCAGCACAAGCAGCGCAAATGTTAAAAGTCTCAACTTTTGGTAATATGGCAGTATCTGTAGCTCCACACACTTACCTAAATTCTTCGAGAGGTGTTATTTCGGAAATTGATTTACTACACACTACCGAACAAGAAATCTTGGAGAATCTACGCCATCAGCATGTCTCTGCCGTGCGTCGAATTAATATCCGTCGGGATGGGAATGTAATTCCAACGAAACATCTCATCCTGACATTCGACACACCTAAATTGCCATCCTTTATCATAGCTGGGTACCTGCGATGCCCCGTGAGACCGTACGTCCAGAACCCTCTCCGTTGCTTTCAGTGCCAACGTTTCGGACACTCGAAAGCAGCGTGTCGTGGTTCCGCGGTCTGTGCTCATTGTGCCCAGCCGGAACATCCGTCTGATACATGTGACGCGCCAGCTAAATGTGCTAACTGTCGTGGTAGCCATCCATCTTACTCACGTTCCTGTCCAATGTGGATAATGGAAAAAGAGGTCCAAACTATCAGGGCCCACAATAATCTATCATATATGGAGGCTCGAAAGCAAGTGGAGGCTCGGACTCCTAGAGTCGGAGTTTCGTACGCTTCCGTTGCTACCACCAAAAAAGTTATGTGTACAGCTTCCACTCAGACAGAATTTAACCCACCTTCTAATAAGCCACAAAACAACAATAAAAACTCCTTAAGTCCTTCTCCTAAATCTGAATCACACAAAACCAAAATTAATCGTACCCAGACACCTACTTCAAAACCCCTCGTAAATAAAAAATTAAAACATTCTGAATTAGTGAAGCGATTGAGTCTTTCCCATAAGGCGAAAGACCCTCGGAATGTGGCGCGAAGGGATGAGGATGCCCTTCAAATATGCGCCTCAAATAAAGATCCTCGCAATGTGGCGCGAAGGGATGAGGACTCCCTTCAATTATGCGCCTCAAATTCGGATCTTTCTGATCCTGACATTGGGGTGTCCATGGACACCTCTGCTGTTCCACCTTGTGTTCCTTCTCCCTCTTCACCATAATGGCCACTCTTCTTTCTTGGAACTGTCGCGGTTTCCGAAATAAACTTTCTGATCTGAAGTCTTTGATCACAGATTACCATCCGGCCTGTGTCGCACTACAGGAAACCTTCCTGAAGTTACCAGACACGGCCAAATTACGTCGTTATTGTACTATTCGGAAGGACAATGTTTCGGGTGTGCGAGCGTCTGGAGGCGTCGCTCTCCTGACCTCTCACAATTTCCCGTTTACGGTCCTCTCCTTGAATACTTCACTTCAAGCTGTAGCTGTGCGCGTGCAGACGCGGACATTAATTTCCATCTGCGCCATATACCTGCCGCCTAACGATGTTATTGATCAAAGGACTCTGGACGACTTGGTGACTCAGCTTCCGGAACCTTTTATTATACTTGGAGACTTTAATGCTCATAATGTGTTGTGGGGGAGTAGCTGTAACACCGCTCGAGGAAGGCAAGTGGAGCAGTTATTAACTGACCATAATCTTTGCCTCCTCAATAATGGTGATCCTACTCACTTTCACGAGCCATCTCGAACCTTTCACATAATTGATCTTGCCATCTGTTCACCGTCGCTATTTCCATCATGTAACTTCTGGGTTGGGACTGATCTTCGTGGCAGTGACCATTTCCCTGTTTTTGTGTCACTGTCCGGCACGGGATCTTTAGTCTGTCGCCCTGCGCGATTCAAATATGAATCTGCGAACTGGTTGCGATTTACAGACAGTGCAAAAATCACCCAGTCTATGGTCGACGGTGCTATTGATGATGCGGTTCGTCGTGTCTCCGATGTTATAATAAAGGCTGCCGATGCAGCTATTCCTAAAAGTTCACCAAATAGTCGTAGAAATTGGAAGCCGTGGTGGAACCTTGAATGTCGAGAAGCCCTGAAAAAACAACGAAAACAGTGGGGGATATTTCGCCGATATCCCACTACTGCTAACTTCGTGGCGTTCAAAAGAGCTAGAGCAGAAGCTCGTAGAGTGCGTCGACGATGTCAAAGAGAGTCATGGAAGAAGTATGTTTCGGGACTGACATCATCCACTCCCAGTAAGCAGCTTTGGACTAAAGTGAAGAAATGCATGGGTTTATATTTAGACCAGCCACTGAAATGCATCGTCCAAGATGGCGTTACTCTCTCTACCGTAGAGGAAATTAGTAACGCCATTGGCAGCGCTTTTAGTTCTGTGTCGAGTGTGTCGTCTTACCCGACCACCTTCATGCGACACAAACTGCATGCCGAGTCTAGACCTTTGCGTTTTGAAACTCAGTCCAACCTGTCATACAACTGCCCCTTTACGGAGAAGGAGTTGGAGAATTGCCTTCGGCAGACTCGGATGACTTCCCCGGGTCCCGATGGCATTAGTTATGCTATGCTACAGCATCTCTCTCGCAGCTCGCTCCGTAATTTGCTATGTTTATTTAACAGAATCTGGGAGGAACATACTTTCCCAACCTCTTGGCGTAGGGCATTAGTGATTCCCTTTCCTAAACCGGGAAAAGATGCTACTAACCCGAATAATTACCGTCCAATTGCACTCACGAGCTGTTTGTGCAAGCTGCTAGAACGCATGGTAAACAATCGGTTAGTGTACGTACTAGAAACCGAGCTTTATTTGTCACCTTTACAAAGCGGTTTCCGGCGTGGTCGGTCTACGATGGACAATATCCTTGCCTTAGAATCCGAAGCTCGCAATGCCTTTGTCAGAAGTAACCATCTTGTGTCCGTTTTCTTCGACATCGAAAAGGCATATGATCGGACATGGCGATATGGCATCCTTCGTGACCTTTATAGTAACAACTTTCGAGGCCACTTGCCTATTTTTATTGCGAATTTTCTGTCTGTAAGAGAATTTCAAGTTCGCATTGGTACCACACTTTCCGATGTTTACATACAGGAAGAGGGAGTTCCGCAGGGAAGTGTCCTCAGTGTGACACTTTTTTCCCTGAAAATAAATAATATTTTACAGTGCTTACCACCTTCTGTTCATGGCAACTTATATGTGGATGACTTGCAGATTTCCTGCCAAAGCAAGGACATGCGTTACATTGAACGACAACTGCAAATTGCAATCTCTCGCATGATGACATGGTGTTCGGAGAACGGTTTTACTTTTTCGACGGAAAAGACCTCTTGTGTACATTTTTGTAAGCGAAGATTACTGCATCCTGACCCGCAGATCTATCTCGGTGATTCAGCTATCACCGTTGTGGACGTTGTTCGCTTCTTAGGAGTATTGTTCGATAGAAAGCTCACTTTCCTTCCGCACGTTATGCATTTACGTCGGAAGTCAGAGCAAACCCTAAACTTGTTAAAAGTGTTGTCAAACACGTCCTGGGGTGCTGATCGATGTACTATGCTCCGAGTTTATCGCGACGTCATCCGATCGAAACTGGATTATGGTTGTGCCGTATACGGTTCCGCTCGCTCTTCAGTGTTGCGGAAACTTGATACTATCCATCACTCCGCCCTCCGAATCTGTTCTGGTGCTTTCAGAACATCGCCTATTAAGAGCTTAAATGTCATCTGTGACGAGCCCTCTTTACCATCTGTTCGCAAGCAATTGTCGCTTCAATTGTATTTTCGCATTCTTTCGCATCCTGCTCACCCACTCCATTCTGTTCTTCTTGACAGTCAGTTTGACCGGCTTTTCGAAAATCGGCCATCTTGTATACCAACTTTCGGACTTCGAATGAGAACGTTCCTTTCTTCGACGTCTCTCTCTGATACGGATGTCATGCTGCGACCGACTTTACCTTTTGCACCTTGGCGTGATCACAGGATTTCATACTTGCGCCCTTTCCAGGGTTTTGTAAAGTCAAGTACGGATCCTGTTGTGTATCGCCAGCTTTTTGCATCGCACCGCGCTATTTACCGTAACTATGTTGCTGTTTATACCGACGGCTCAAAAACAGGAGATCATGTTGGTTGTGCCTACGTCTGTGGCAGAGACGTTAGGAGCTACACCCTTCCGGACTGTTTCTCCTTGTTTTCAACAGAGTTTGTCGCTGTTCACGAAGCCTTAAAGTACATCTCCCGTCAGAGCAGTAGACGATATATCGTGTATACAGATTCCATCAGCGTTTTAGAGACTTTGGAGAATGGTGAAGTATCACACTCTCATTCCCTTTTATCTCCGGTGGTGGATCTGCATCGTCGCCTCTATCGTCGAGGTTTCAGTGTTTCGTTCTGCTGGGTGCCGGGTCATGTCGGCATAGCGGGTAATGAGCGTGCAGATGCTGCGGCTAAAGGTGCCGTGCATCGTCTGGTTCAGCCTATTCCAATCACCGATTTGAAGTCCGCTGTCAAAAAGTTAGTTTGGCATGAGTGGCAGTTAGATTGGGACCTACAAGTTCAGAACAAGCTGCGACAGGTTAAACCTCGCATTGGCTCTTGGCCATCTGCTGGACTGCGCCGTGCAGACGTAGTACTTACACGTTTGAGAGTTGGGCATACTCTTTTGACACATCGGCATTTGCTGATGGGTGAGGATGCCCCTCTGTGTGAACACTGTAAGGCTCCGCTTTCAGTGTCACACATCTTGACGTCTTGCCCTAGTCTGCAGTCACACTATAACAGGTTTTTCGGTTGTAGTTCACCCAATTTGTCTGATCTGCTGGGGGAACCACCCCATCCTTCTCTTTTTGCCTTTTTGTTTTGTACAAATTTTATAAAGTGCATTTGCTTTTCGGATTGATTTTATTGTTAAAATTTTAGCACTTTTCGTTATTTATGTTACCATTCATATCATCTAAACATTTTATAAATTTTTATATATCATAGTTTTTATCCCTTTTATGCATCATTAACTTATATATATATATATATTTTTTACAACGTTTACACTGCTTTTTTACTACGTTTTTATACCTGTTTTACACTCTTTTATGTCATTTTATTAAGAAATGGTGTTGGTTTCGTACCTGTAATTTCTGTCGTTGGTTTATGTCAGGTGGTTTTCTATATACTATTTTCCCGCCTCTGTCTTGTGTTTGGCGCTTTATGTCCTATTTTGGACCTTGCGCCATAAAACCCCAACCAACCAACCAACCATCGGAGGCGAGGGCATCTCTATAGAAGCTGTTGCCGCTCTGTTGCTTCTTGCTTCTATTGGGGTTTTTATCACCCACGTGTTTGCCGTGCGTGGAGACCCGTGTCCCCGGAAAAGGGAATACTGGTAGTTGAGGGTCAGTTTTGGTTGCCCAACACACTGCTTCAGCCTCCGCTTCGGGTAAACGGGAGATACTTACTGGTTCCTTAATGTATCAATCGGCTGGTCGCTGATATTGTCTCCGGCTAGGAACCAAGCTATCGTTTCGGCTTCTGGCCATCTCGTTAAGGGTGGGGGGGGGTCTGCTTCAGGGTCGTTTTGTGTGCGTATAGTCCTCGGTGAGCACTGGTGCGAGTGTCTGCATCCCCTTGTTGGGCTTCATGGTGGGTGGTGCCGCCGAGAACCGAATCCAACCCTCCTTTTTTATGGATTCTTCTCCAATTCTCTCTAGCCCCTCAGGGGGTTTACCTTCTTTAGGTAAACACGGGTGTCTCAATCCCGAGGTACCCCAGCGAACTATCTCTCCTTTCCTTTTTCCTCTCCTCTCTTCCTTTACTTTTTCTTTTTTTCTCCCTCGGCGTGATTCCTCTTCGGAGGCGAGGGCACCCCTTTAGTAGCTGTTGCCGTTCTGTCGCTTCTTGCTGCTATTGGGGTTCTTATCACCCACGTGTTGGCCGTGCGTGGAGACCCGTGTCCCCGGAAAAGGGAATCCTGGTAGTTGAGGGTCAGTTTTTGTTGCCCAACACACTGCTTCGGTCCCCGCTTCGAGTAAACGGGAGGTACTTAGTGGTTCCCTAATGTATCAATCGGCTGGTCGTTGACTTTTGTCTTCGGCTAGGAACCAAGCTATCGTTCCGATTTCTGGACATCTCGCTAAGGGTGGAGGTCGTTTCGTTCGTGTATAGTTCTCGGTTAGCACTGGTGCACGTATGTGCATCCCTTTGTTGGGCTCCATGGTGGGTGGTGCGGCCGGGAACTGAATTTTATGCCCCTTTATATGGACACTTTTTCTCAAAATCCCACGGTGAGGGATAAGTCACCAAAGGTAAACGAATGTACCGCTTTTTCTACAATCCGTTTCTTTATCATTAAACGTGCAGAAGGAAACTTTCACAATATTTCCCCATTTGTGATCTATAAATCAATGCAGTGTTTACTTCGTGAAGCTAAATCCATCAAAAAACTGCGATCTGGGGACATTTTAGTTGAGGTCTCTTCAACCCAACAGGCTACCGTTCTTTCAACTTGTACCTCTTTAGGCCAATTTCCAATTCTTGTATCGGCACACAGTACGTTAAACTCCTCGCGAGGCGTTATTTCGGAATTGGATTTTCTCAACACACCCGAAGATGAGATCCTTGAGAATCTGCGAGATCAAAATGTATCGGCTGTTAGACGTATCACTGTACGTCGGGATGGGAAGATGCTTCCTACTAAGCACCTCATCTTGACGTTTCACACGCCATCCCTTCCAAGTCACGTGAAGATGGCATGGATCCGTAGCCCTGTGCGCCCGTACATCCCGAATCCGTTAAGATGTTTCAAGTGCCAACGTTTTGGACATTCGAAGGATTCCTGTCGGGGATCTATTACCTGCGCCCGTTGCGCAGAAGTTGGCCACGACAGCGATAACTCCGATGCACCCCATCGATGTGTAAATTGTCAGGGTGATCATGTTGCCTATTCTCGTTCGTGTCCGAAGTGGTTTCTGGAAAAAGAAATTCAAACCTTAAAAATAACAAAAAATATTTCTTTTCCTGAGGCAAGGAAACTTCTGGACACCCAAACCCCAAAGGTTGGTGTTTCAGATTCTGCTGCTTTAAAAAAAATAATGACACCTGCAAGCACTCAGACCGAACCAGTTGTTTTCTCGCCAATTAAGTTGTCAAACTAAAACTCTAAACGGGATAAAGAATCTGCAAAGGCATTCTCTCACGGCAGAAAATCCAAACAAACGTCATCACCTCCAGCACATCCAAATATTACTGACCCCTCAGGGGGTTTACCTTCTTTAGGTAAACACGGGTGTCGCAATCCCAAGGTACCCCAGCGAACTATCTCTCCTTTCCTTTTTCCTCTCCTCTCTTCCTTTACTTTCTCCTTTCTTTCTCCTTCGGTGTGGTTCCTCCTCGGAGGCGAGGGCACCCCTTTAGTAGCTATTGCCGTTCTGTCGCTTCTTGCTGCTATTGGGGTCTTTACCACCCACGTGTTGGCCGTGCGTGGAGACCCGTGTCCCCGGAAAAGGGAATCCTGGTAGTTGAGGGTCAGTTTTGGTTGCCCAACACACTGCTTCGGCCCCCGCTTCGGGTAAACGGGAGGTACTTAGTGGTTCCCTAATGTACCAATCGGCTGGTCGCTGACTTTGTCTTCGGCTAGGAACCAAGCTATCGTTTCGACTACTGGGCATCTCGTTAAGGGTGGAGGTCTGCTTCAGAGTCGTTTCGTGCGCGTATAGGCCCCGGTTAGCACTGGTGCAGGATTCTGTATCCCCTTGTTGGACTCCATGGTGGGTGGTGCGGTCGGTGTCTGAATTTTCTCCCCCTTTTTATGGAGACTGAATCTTGCCAAACCCCCTCGGTGAGGGATTATTCACCGCAACAAAAAGACATATCTTCTTCACAAGCTAAATTTTTTGTTATTAAACGCAACGATGGTTCTTTTGCTGAAGTATTACCTTAAAACACTAATATCAATTATCGGGGCAGTGAAATCTGTTAAAAAGCTTCGTTCTGGTGACCTTCTCGTTGAGGTGTCTACCAGTCAACAGGCTGCACAGCTTCTCAAAACCTCCACATTTTGCCAATTCCCTGTTGTTGTTTCTGCTCACGGTTTCTTAAACTCGTCTCGCGGTGTTGTTTCAGACCCTGAATTTCTGCATACGTCAGAGGACGAAATTTTGGAGAACTTGCGCGACCAGCATGTATTTGCGGTTCGTCGCATAACTATTCGTCGAGGTGAGAAGATGCTTCCTACGAAGCACCTCATTTTGAGTTTCGACACTCCAAAGCTTCCGACTCATGTATATATGGCTTATGTAAGGAATCCCGTGCGCCCGTACATTCCAAATCCATTAAGGTGCTTTCAGTGCCAGCGTTTTGGTCACTCTAAGCTCTCCTGTCGTGTTACCACTACCTGCGCCCGTTGCGCAGATGTTGGCCACGTCAGCGATAATTGTACGGCTACACCCCGTTGTGTGAACTGTCAAGGTGATCACGTAGCCTACTCTCGATCATGCCCTAAGTGGATTTTAGAGAAAGAGGTGCAGACTTTAAAAGTCACGCGAAACATTTCATATCCCGAGGCGAGGAAAATGATGGATGCCAGGACACCAAAGGTTGGGTTGTCCTATGCTGCAGCTGTTGTCAGAACTATGAAATCCGTTAGCACTCAGACTGAAGATGAACCGAACAAAATTGATAATAAGATTACTCCGCGAAATGAAAAACGTACCCCTTCATCACCGCCTTCTACAACCCGTAAGAAAGCTCCAGAATCAAAAATACCAGAAATAATTAACTATAACACGATTCCACATATACCCACAAATCCTAATAGAACAGTCAATCTACTCCCTAGAAAGCACATTGGGCTTTCTAAAAAGCAAAGGAACCAAAAATTAATTTTAAAAAATCCAAAGTCGTTCCGTCGGCATATAGCCGAGGACGCCCCCATCCAACTTTACACATCCGATCTTTCGGATGATGTCGTGGAATTTGAGGAAACTCCTCCCATTCCACAGTGTAAAGGGTCCACATCACCCATGCCGCCTCTCTGACCACTTTCATCCTGGCTTCCATAATTTCATGGAATTGCCGTGGTTTTCGCCATAAGCTCCAAGATATTAAGACCCTGATCCGCGAATACCACCCAGCTTGTGTCGCACTTCAGGAAACTTTCCTGAAGTCAGCTGACACAGCAAAAGTTCGTCGCTACAGCTGTACTAGAAGAGATAACGATGGCAGTGGGAGAGCGTCAGGAGGCGTCGCCCTTCTGACCTCTCATGACTATCCATCCACAGTAGTTACACTGCATACCACCTTACAAGCAGTTGCTATTAGAGTGCACATGAGAAAGCTAATTACCGTGTGCAATCTCTATCTCCCTCCTAATAGTGCAATTGATCAGAGGTTACTTGATGACTTAGTGTGTCAGCTTCCAGCACCCATTATTATTGTCGGTGACTTCAATGCGCATAGTCCTTGGTGGGGTAGTGATGATAGTAACTCCCGTGGGCAACAGATCGAAAAGTTGATTTCGGATCACTCTCTCTGTCTGCTAAACAACGGTGAAGCTACCCATTTCCATGAGCCATCCAGGACATTTCACGCTATTGACCTCGCGATCTGCAGTCCTTCGCTTTTACCTTTCTGGCAGTTTAATGTAGGGAATGACTTGAGGAACAGTGATCACTTCCCAGTTTTTCTCTCAGTATCTGGGGGTGGGTGTGAGCCTGTTCGTCGTCTTCCCCGTTACATTTATGATTCAGCTGACTGGTGTCTGTATGAAGCCAGAGCAGTGATTACCAGAGGTATGGTTATTGGCGAGATCGACGATTGTGTTAAAAGAGTTACCGATGTAATAATGGAAGCCGCTGATGCAGCGATCCCTAAGACTTCATCTTTTATACATAGGCACCGGAAACCTTGGTGGAACTTAGAATGCACGGAAGCCATTAAAAAACAAAGAAAAGCGTGGGGTATTTTTCGACGATATCCCACCACAGCAAACTATATCGCTTTCAAGCAGGCAAAGGCGCAGGCAAGAAGAGTACGTCGCAGGTGTCAAAAAGATTCTTGGTCACAGTATGTTTCTAGCCTTACATCATATACCCCCAGTAAGCAGTTGTGGACTCGTGCGAAGAGGGCAATGGGACTCTATTCTGAGTATCCGATCTCCTGTATTAAACAGGATGGTCATGAGCTTACTGACATTCATGATATAGCCAATGCCATCGGTCGTGCCTTCGAGCACGTCTCAAGTGCCGACTCATATGAGCGTTCATTTTAGTCTTATAAACATCATGAAGAATCTCGTCCCATTAATTTCTCAACCCGGTCCAACCTTCCATACAACTGCCCTTTCACGGAGAACGAGTTTACCCGCTGTTTACAGCAAACTCGGCAATCAGCCCCAGGGCCTGATGGTATAACATACAGTTTTCTTAAACACCTTCCGAAGACTTCTCTCCGTAACATCTTATTCCTGTATAATAGAATCTGGGAGGAGCATACGTTTCCACTTTCTTGGCGTAAGGCAATCGTCATTCCCTTCCCAAAACCCGGGAAGGATGCAACTGACCCTGCTAATTATAGACCTATCGCACTCACTAGTTGCCTATGCAAGCTTCTTGAACGGATGGTAAATCTACGCCTAGTGCATGTCCTAGAAAATAACGAATGTCTCCCACCCTTCCAGAGTGGGTTCCGCAAAGGCAGGTCCACCATGGACAATATCATTGCTCTCGAATCTCATATTAGAAATGCTTTTGTTAGGCGAAGACATGTAGTTTCTATTTTTTTCGATATCGAAAAGGCGTATGACAAGACTTGGCGGCATGGTATACTTCGTGACCTCCACTCCTTGAATTTTCGGGGTCACCTACCAATATTTATTGCTAATTTCTTGGCCCATCGTGTTTTTACTGTACGGATAGGTTCTACTCTATCAAATGTTTTTAATCAAGAGGAAGGAGTACCACAGGGCAGTGTCTTAAGCGTAACGCTTTTTTCGATAAAAATAAATAATATACTTAAGGTTTTACCTCCATCTGTTAATGGCACCCTGTATGTAGATGACCTGCAGATTTCATGTGAAGGCTCGGATATACGACATATCGAGCGACAACTTCAGACAGCGGTTAATCGAATGGTCCGGTGGAATGCCAAAAATGGGTTTCGGTTCTCTGTCAGCAAAACTTCTGTTGTCCACTTTTGTAGGCTTCGAAGAATTCACACAGATCCAGAGATTTTTCTGGGACAGACGAAAATTCCCGTCGTCGAAAGTGTTCGGTTCCTAGGTGTGTTGTTTGACAGGAAGCTCACTTTCCTTCCGCACATTTTGCATTTGCGGAAGAAGTGTGAAGCTGCCCTCAACCTTTTAAAGGTACTTTCGAACACGTCTTGGGGTGCGGATCGCATATCTATGTTGAGAGTGTACAGAGCCGCCATTCGATCGAAACTGGATTATGGCTGTGCAGCGTATGGCTCAGCACGAGCATCAGCTCTGCGACAACTGGACACCGTTCATCATAGAGCATTGCGCATCTGTTCTGGAGCTTTCCGAACGTCTCCCATCGAAAGTCTGCATGTGGTCTGCGATGAACCATCCCTAACTGCAATCCGTCACGAATTGTCGCTCGTATATTATTTCCGTATACTGTCTCACTTTAAACATCCTCTACAGAACCTTTTGCTTGATAGCCAGTTAGTTTACTATTATACGAATCGCCTATCCTGTATTCCACCTTTTGGGATACGGATGAGAAATCTGCTGAGAGATTCTGAGATCGAGGGAGTTGATGTTATGAATAGACCCCTCTGGGTTACCCCCCCCCCCCTTGGCGGTCTCTAACTTTCTCCTTTATCAATCCTTTTGTAGATTTGGACAAAACTAACACTAGCGATGTGGTGTATCGCCAGCTGTTTGCAGCGCATCGCGAAAGATTTTCATGCTATTTAGATGTCTACACCGACGGATCGAAAGCGTGCGATCATGTTGGCTGCGCTCATGTCTGCAAGAACAATGTGGTCAGTCACAGCTTACATCCGTCATTCTCTGTGTTCTCTGCTGAACTGGAAGCCATCTTAGAAGCCTTAGAGTACATTTGCACCCGGAGAGAAAGGAATTTTATAGTGTACACTGATTCGTTGAGTTCCTTACAGACTCTCGAATCAGATGCGCCTACCCATCCTTTAGCTATTGAGGTTTTGAGACTCAAACGTCATCTCTGTGGTCAGGGCTATAAGGTCTTATTTTGTTGGATTCCGAGTCATGTAGGAATTCGGAGAAATGAACTGGCTGATGCTGCTGCGAAGAATGCTAACGTCGCACTTCATAAGCCAACCCCTTTCTGTGACATAAAGCAAACAATCAAGAGAATGATTCGTCGAAAATGGCAGGAAGACTGGAATATGCAGGTCGAAAACAAGCTCCATATGATAAAACCTACTGTCGCTTGTTGGCAGATTTTGCCAACTCGCAAGAGAGACGTGTTGTTGACACGGTTGCGTATCGGGCACTCGCGACTCACCCATGTCCATCTGTTGCTGCGCGAGAGCGCCCCCTTGTGTATATATTGCAAATGCCCTCTCACTATTTTACATATTTTAACTAGCTGTGTTGCTTTTAAAACTATCTATTTTAAATTATACAATTGTTATGCACCAAGTTTGGATATTTTACTGGGAGAATATCCCCATCCTAATCTTTTTAACTTTTTACGCATGACTGGTTTTTACACCGAGATTTAGTTTTTTAAATCTTGTATCTTCAGATTTATCATACTTTTAACCATCATCACTTTTTATCCATGTTCTTTACTTTTAATTTGTTTTGGTTTTATTTTCTTTCATCGGTTTTATAAGTATTTCAAAGCTTGATTTTCTTAACCTTTACTAGTCCTGGTATATCAGTAAACCATATGGTTGGCGCAGCTTGTCCCTCAGAGGATCTTGCGCCATAAAACCTAAACCAACCAACCAACCAAATATTACTGAATCTAGAAAGACACAACAGATAACAAAACAAAGAAAGAGACACCCCAGCAGGATACTCTATCTAAAAGCAATATATCTAAAACTGTCCAAACTACCGCTCATCAAAATGTTACTTCATCCAATCAGTCTTGTTCATACCACATTGATACGAACTCACATATCCCTCGAAACCTAAATAGAAAAAATTGGCTATTCCTAGAAAGTGCGTTGCCCTTTCTAGGAAAGCTAATGATCCGGATTACATTCTAAAAAATAATCAATACGTCCGCAGAGTCGCGGAAAATTCGGATCTAAAATTGTACGTGTCCGAAGACTCGGACATCGAAGTTGATTTGGAGGAGTCTTAACTCCTCTTTTTGTTCAATGAAATTTTGTCGTTTACAATTTTTATTCATTGTATATGTCTTCATATTATCTCATCAGTGTTTTCATGTCTCTTGTTTTTAGTTGTGTTTCAATTTTTTCTTTTATATCACGGCTCTTTTGTCGTTATACTTGATTAGTGTAATTAACTATTATTTTTGGCCTCTTTTATAACCTTTTTGCATGACTGGTTTATCACTATTTACGTAAGACTATTTTTTATCAAATTTAAAAACCAACGGAATTTTATACTCTAATCTGTGTGGTTATATGGGTTTTTTATATTTTGATTGTTTTTATCGCTGTGTGATGTGTATATGTTTTTAGCATCGGTTTTAGTTTAGAATCTAAGAATGCTCACTTTTAGATACGCTTTTTTTCGGGTTTTACCATGTGTTTGGCGCAGCATGTTCTATTTTGGACCTTGCGCCATAAAACCCCAACCAACCAACCACCCTTTTAACCATTGTTTTTAAATCGTTTTATCACCTATCCTATCATTTTTCTTATCACCTTTTATCTATCCCTGTTATAAATTATATTACTGTTACCTTTTTGACTTTCACTTGTTTTTACTATTTAAAATGCTGATTTGTGTAATGATTTTCGGGTTTTACCATGTGTTTGGCGCAGCATGTCCTCTCTGGACCTTGCGCCATTAAACCCCAAACAACCAACCAACCAACCATTTCTCTCTAGTAGAAATGAAAAATCTCTCCCCTCGAGGGAGCAACAAATGGCTCGAATTTTTTTAATAAAACGTAAGGAAGGTACATTTGCAACGGTGTCGCCCTTTCTTATTCAGAAATGCCTTTCTGCCTCTGTAGGGAAAGTTCAAGACGTAAAAATTTCGCTCTGGCGACTTATTAGTAGAGGTGACAACATCTACACAAGCTTTGCAGTTGATGAAGGTCTCAGAGTTTGGAAACATAGCTGTATCCGTAAGAAACCTGCAATGCTCCAACTAAATGTGTCAACTGTTAAGACGATCAATGACTAATTTGCCACCAATTCGGAATTAAACTCCCCTCAGGGGGTTTACCTTCTTTAGGTAAACACGGGTGTCGCAATCCCGAGGTACCCCAGCGAACTTTCCCTCCTTTCCCTTTTCTTCTCCTCTCGTCCTTCTACTTTTACCTTTTTTCTCCCTCGTTGCGGTTACCTCTTCGGAGGTGAGGGCTCCTCATCAGAAGCTGTAGTCATTCTGTGCTTCTAGCTTCTAATGGCGATTAACTGCCCACGTGTTTGCCGTGCGTGGAGACCCGTGTCCCAGGAAATGGGGATCCTGGTAGTTGAGGGGTTTTATTCTTCGCCATAATGTGGGCTTTAGTAAGATAACGCTCCAACACACTACTTTGGCCCTTGCTTCAGGTAAACGGAAGGTGCACATTGGTCCAGTGTGTACCAATCGGCTGGTCGGTTAGACTTTGTTCACTGGCTCAGGGCTAAGCAACCGGTCATTGGCCGCGCGCGTATAGTTCCCGGTTAGCACTGGCGCAGTAACCGGCGTCCTCTTGTTGGGCTCCATGGTGGGTGGTGCCGCCGGGGACCGAACATACGGCCCATTTATATGGATTCTTTAACCAACGTTCAAACTCGTGTGTTGTCCTCAAATATTTGTCAAGTGTCCCGTTTTTTTATTGTTAAACGTTCGGAAGGTACATTTTCTATGGTGTCGCCCTTCCTGATACAGAAATGCATTAATGGATCTGTAGGCGATGTGAAATCGGTTAAGAAACTTCGGTCTGGTGACCTGTTAGTAGAGGTTTTGACTTCAAAACAAGCGGCGCAACTGTTAAAGGTAACTGCTTTTGGCAATATACCCGTGTCTGTGGCTCCTCATGGCTATCTCAATTCTTCGAGAGGCGTAATTTCGGAACCCGAATTACTACATACCACCGAAGAAGAGATTTTGGAGAATTTGCAACATCAGCTCGTCTCTGCTGTGCGTCGTATCACTATCCGTCGGGATGGGAAAGTACTTCCCACGAAGCATCTCATCCTGACGTTCGATACGCCTAAACTGCCATCATTTGTCATCGCGGGTTATCTTCGATATCCAACAAGACCATACGTTCAGAACCCTCTCCGTTGCTTTCAGTGCCAAAGATTTGGTCACTCGAAAGCAACGTGTCGTGGATCCGAGGTCTGTGCTCGTTGTGCCCAGCCTGATCACCTCTCAGAGACGTGCATCGCGCCCGAAAAATGTGTCAATTGTAATAGAAGTCACCCCTCTTACTCACGCTCCTGTCCGAAGTGGATTCATGAAAAGGAAATACAGACAGTTAGAGCTCATAACAATTTGACTTACGTGGAAGCTCGGAAGCAAGTTGAGGCTCGGACCCCCAGACTTGGAGTTTCGTACGCTTCTGTAGCTACCACACAAAAAGTTATTTGCACTGCTTCCACACAGACTGATCCACCTCGGAACACAACTGTTCCAGAAAAATGTAAACTAGGTAAAATTGCCACAAATCCATCTGCAAAGTCTGTTACCCAGAAAGCTAAATCCAGTAGTACTCAGGCATCTACTTCTAAACCTTTAATCAATAAGAAATTAAAACGTGCTGATGTAGTGAAGCGATTGGGTCTTTCTGAAAAAGTGAAAGACCCTCGCAATGTGGCGCGAAAGGAGGAAGATTCCCTCCAAATATGCGCCTCTAATTCGGATCTTTCCGACTCCGATCCTGGGGTGTCCATGGACACCTCCTCTGGCCCACCTGCTGTTCTTTCTCCCTCTCCGCCGTGATGGCCACTCTTTTCTCTTGGAACTGTCGCGGTTTCCGAAATAAACTTTCTGATCTGAAGTCTTTGATCACAGATTACCATCCGGCCTGTGTCGCACTTCAGGAAACTTTCCTGAAGTCAGCAGACACGGCCAAAAACGTCGTTATAGTACTTTTCGGAAGGACAACGTTTCGGGTGTGCGAGCGTCTGGAGGTGTCGCTCTCCTGACCTCTCACAATTACCCGTTTACTGTCCTCTCCTTGAATACTTCACTTCAAGCTGTAGCTGTGCGCGTGCAGATGCGAACATTAATTTCCATCTGCGCCATATACCTGCCGCCTAACGATGTTATTGATCAAAGGACTCTGGACGACCTGGTGACTCAACTTCCGGAACCTTTTATTATACTTGGAGACTTTAATGCTCACAATGTGCTGTGGGGGAGTAGCTGTAACACCGCTCGAGGAAGGCAAGTGGAGCAGTTATTAACTGACCATAATCTTTGCCTCCTCAATAATGGTGATCCTACTCACTTTCACGAGCCATCTCGAACCTTTCACGTAATCGATCTTGCCATCTGTTCACCGTCACTATTTCCATCATGTAACTTCTGGGTTGGGACTGATCTTCGCGGAAGTGACCATTTCCCTGTCTTTGTGTCACTTGCCAGCACGGGATCTTTAGTCTGTCGCCCTGCGCGATTCAAATATGAATCAGCGAACTGGTTGCAATTTACAGACAGTGCGGTAATCACCCAGTCTATGGTCGACGGTGCAATCGATGATGCGGTTCGTCGTGTCTCCGACGTTATAATAATCGCTGCCGAAGCAGCTATTCCTAAGAGTTCACCAAATAGTCGTAGAAATTGGAAGCCGTGGTGGAACCTTGAATGTCAAGAAGCCCTGAAAAAACAACGAAAACAGTGGGGGATATTTCGCCGATATCCCACTACTGCTAACTTCGTGGCGTTCAAGAGATCTAGAGCACAAGCTCGTAGAGTGCGTCGACGTTGTCAAAGAGAGTCATGGAAGAAGTATGTTTCGGGACTGACATCATCCACTCCCAGTAAGCAGCTTTGGACCAAAGTGAAGAAACGCATGGGTTTATATTCAGACCAGCCACTGAAATGCATCGTCCAAGATGGCGTTACTCTGTCTACCGTAGAGGAAATAAGTAACGCCATTGGCAGCGCTTTTAGTTCTGTGTCGAGTGTGTCGACTTACCCGACCACCTTCATGCGACACAAACTGCGTGCCGAGTCTAGGCCCTTGCGTTTTGAAACTCAGTCCAACCTGTCATCCCCTCAGGGGGTTTACCTTCTTTAGGTAAACACGGGTGTCGCAATCCCGAGGTACCCCAGCGAACTATCTCTCCTTTCCTTTTTCCTCTCCTCTCTTCCTTTACTTTATTCTTTTTTTCTCCCTCGGTGTGGTTCCTCTTCGGAGGCGAGGGCACCCCTTTAGTAGCTGTTGCCGTTCTGTCGCCTCTTGCTACTATTGGGGTCTTAATCACCCACGTGTTTGCCGTGCGTGGAGACCCGTGTCCCTGGAAAAGGGAATCCTGGCAGTTGAGGGACAGTTTTGGTATCCCAATACACTGCTTTGGCCCCCGCTTCAGGTAAACGGGAGGTACATAGTGGTTCCCTATTGTATCAATCGGCTGGTCGCTGACTTTGTCTTCGGCTAGGAACCAAGCAATCGTTTCTACTACTGGGCATCTCGCTAAGGGTGGAGTCTGCTTCAGGGTCGTTTCGTGCGCGTATAGACCCGACTAGCACTGGTGCAGTAATCTGCATCCCCTTGTTGGGCTCCATGGTGGGTGGTGCGGCCGGGATCTGAATTGTAAACCCCTTTTTTTATGGATACTTTTTCTTTAAATCCCAAGGTGAGGGATAAATCACCACTGGAAATCAAATCTTCTCTCCCTTCGAGGGAGCAACAAATGTGCAAGTCTGAAAATTTTATTAAGTTTCTTATTGTGAAACTCGTAGACCAATCTTTTTCAACTCTCTCGCCCTTTCTAATAGAGAAAACAGTAAAGTCCATTATTGGAGAAGTCCCCCTAATACGCAAGTTGCCATCAGGAGACCTTATGATAGAGGTCTCTTCGGCCCAACAGTCATCAATACTGTCTAAATGCACTTCATTTGGTTCGTTTTCCGCCACTATAACACCACATAAGACTCTGAATTCTTCAAGAGGAGTAATTTCTGAGTCAGAGCTGTTTAATGTTCCCGAGCCAGAGATTTTGGAAAACTTAAGTGACCAAGGTGTCGTAAATGTTCGTCGAATAACCATACGCCGTGACGGTAAAGTGCTGCCCACCAAGCACATCATTCTAACCTTCAATTGTCCAAATCTCCCAACGCATATTAAAGCTGCCTACTTGCGCTGTCCTGTGAGACCCTACATACCGAATCCGCTGCGCTGTTTTAAATGCCAGCGGTTCGGCCATTCTAAGGAAGTTTGTCGTGGCTCCCTTACTTGTGCTCGCTGTGCGCAAGTGGGTCACGAAAGCGACAGCTGCTCAGCCGAAATCAAATGTGTGAACTGTTCAGGCAACCATCCGGCCTACTCTAGGTCGTGCTTGAAATGGTCGACAGAAAAGGAGATCCAGACGTTGAAGATCAAAAATAAACTATCATATATCGAAGCACGGCGAATTGTTGATTCCCGAACCCCGACTGTAGGACGGTCGTATGCGGCAGCGGCGACCCATATAACAATGGCATCAATAGGCATACAAACTGATCCTATCCCTGCAGTGCAGAAATCTCCGACTTCCGCAAAAACTCATCAGAAATCAACTCAATCCACTCACTCAATCAATCAACCCACATCAAGCAAAATTAAACCATTCGAAAAATCTAAATGTACCGCTATCGAACCCAATAGAAATAAACCCACCTCTTCTCCAACACAAACAAGCGTCACCTCACCTATTCCACGTGGCAAAAAAGTTAGAGCATCATCGCCTCCTCCTGTTTCTGAAGTTTTTCAGCCCAATCAGTCATGTTCCTACCATATAGATATGAATTCACCTATTCCACCAAACACAAATAGAAAAAAAGTAGCTATTCCTAGAAAGTGCATTGACATTTCTAGGAAAGCGAATGATCCGCAATACATCCGGAAAAATAACCAGTATGTCCGCAGGCTCGCGGAGAATGCGGATTTAAAACTATATGTGTCCGATGACTCTGACAATGATATTGATTTTGAGGAGTCTTAACTCCTCTTTTATCTTTTGTATATATATATTTCGTCTTTCTTAATTTACACTCTACTTTTTTATGTCATTGTTTTATCATTTTCTATGTCTATTTCGAATATTTGTATTTTATGATAGTCTTTATTACATGTTTTATGACTATTTTATAACTGATGCTCTATATGACTGTCATGAACATCTTCTATTTTATGCTGACTTTTATTACCGTGCACACTTCACTGTTTTTACTTGCCTTTTTTCTTATCCTCCTTTTTATCACTGTGGCTGGTTATCCCTGCCTTTTTTCCCGTGCATTTACTCTTGACGAGCATTATCCTTTCCGGACTCTGCTCCAGAAAACTCAAGCAAAACCTTTTTAAGTATCATTATCATGCCATTGAATCCTTTTATCACTGTTTTATGTCATCGTTTTAGTCTTTTTGTCATTATCGTTTATATATCATTGTTTGCATGAACTTTGTATTCCTTTTCTATTTATGATTCACGTTTTTATCATGATTGAACAGGACTTTTTTTAATGCGGACTTATATAGTGTTTTTCGGGTTTTACCATATGTTTGGCGCAGCATGTCCTCTCTGGACCTTGCGCCATTAAACCCCAACCAACCAACCAACCAACCAACCTGTCATACAATTGCCCCTTTACGGAGAAGGAGTTGGAGAATTGCCTTCGGCAGACTCGGATGACTTCCCCGGGTCCCGATGGCATTAGTTATGCTATGCTACAGCATCTCTCTCGCAGCTCGCTCCGTAATTTGCTGTATTTATTTAACAGAATCTGGGAGGAACATACCTTCCCAACCTCGTGGCGTAGGGCATTAGTGATTCCCTTTCCTAAACCGGGAAAAGATGCTACTAACCCGAATAATTACCGTCCAATTGCACTCACGAGCTGTTTGTGCAAGCTGCTAGAACGCATGGTAAACAATCGGTTAGTGTACGTACTAGAAACCGAGCTTTATTTGTCACCTTTACAAAGCGGTTTCCGGCGTGGCCGGTCTACGATGGACAATATTCTTGCCTTAGAATCCGAAGCTCGCAATGCCTTTGTCAGAAGTAACCATCTTGTGTCTGTTTTCTTCGACATCGAAAAGGCATATGATCGGACATGGAGATATGGCATCCTTCGTGACCTTTATAATAACAACTTTCGAGGCCACTTGCCTATTTTCATTGCGAATTTTCTGTCTTTAAGAGAATTTCAAGTTCGCATTGGTACCACACTTTCCGATGTTTACATACAGGAAGAGGGAGTTCCACAGGGAAGTGTCCTCAGTGTGACACTTTTTTCCCTGAAAATAAATAATATTTTAAAGTGTTTACCACCTTCTGTTCATGGCAACTTATATGTGGATGACTTGCAGATTTCCTGCCAAAGCAAGGACATGCGTTACATTGAACGACAACTGCAAATTGCAATCTCTCGCATGATGACATGGTGTTCGGAGAACGGTTTTACTTTTTCGACGGAAAAGACCTCTTGTGTACATTTTTGTAAGCGAAGGGGACTGCATCCTGACCCGCAGATCTATCTCGGCGATTCAGCTATCACCGTTGTGGACGTTGTTCGTTTCTTAGGAGTATTGTTCGATAGAAAGCTCACTTTCCTTCCGCACGTTATGCATTTACGTCGGAAGTCGGAACAAACCCTAAACTTGTTAAAAGTGTTGTCAAACACGTCCTGGGGTGCTGATCGATGTACTATGCTCAGAGTTTATCGCGCGGTCATCCGATCGAAACTGGATTATGGTTGTGCCTTATACGGTTCCGCTCGCTCTTCTGTGTTGCGGAAACTTGATACTATCCATCACTCCGCCCTCCGAATCTGTTCTGGTGCTTTCAGAACATCGCCTATTAAGAGCTTAAATGTCATGTGTGACGAGCCCCCTTTACCATCTGTTCGCAAGCAATTGTCGCTTCAATTGTATTTTCGCATTCTTTCGCATCCTGCTCACCCACTCCATTCTGTTCTTCTTGACAGTCAGTTTGACCGGCTTTTCGAAAATCGGCCATCTTGTATACCACCGTTCGGACTTCGAATGAGAACGTTCCTTTCTTCGACGTCTCTCTGTGATACGGATGTCATGCTGCGACCGACTTTACCTTTTGCACCTTGGCGTGATCACAGGATTTCATACTTGCGCCCTTTCCAGGGTTTTGTAAAGTCAAGTACGGATCCTGTTGTGTATCGCCAGCTTTTTGCATCGCACCGCGCTATTTACCGTAACTATGTTGCTGTTTATACCGACGGCTCAAAAACAGGAGACCATGTTGGTTGTGCCTACGTCTGTGGCAGAGACGTGAGGAGCTACACCCTTCCCGACTGTTTCTCCGTGTTTTCAGCAGAGTTTGTAGCTGTTCACGAAGCCTTGAAGTACATCTCCCGTCAGAGCAGATCTGTATACACGGATATATCGTGTATACAGATTCCATCAGCGTATTAGAGACTTTGGAGAATGGTGAAGTGTCACACTCTCATTCCCATTTATCTCCGGTGGTGGATCTGCATCGTCGCCTCTATCGTCGAGGTTTCAGTGTTTCGTTCTGCTGGGTGCCGGGTCATGTCGGCATAGCGGGTAATGAGCGTGCAGATGCTGCGGCTAAAGGTGCCGTGCATCGTCTGGTTCAGCCTATTCCAATCACCGATTTGAAGTCCGCTGTCAAAAAGTTAGTTTGGCATGAGTGGCAGTTAGATTGGGACCTACAAGTTCAGAACAAGCTGCGACAGGTTAAACCTCGCATTGGCTCTTGGCCATCTGCTGGACTGCGCCGTGCAGACGTAGTACTTACACGTTTGAGAGTTGGGCATACTCTTTTGACACATCGGCATTTGCTGATGGGTGAGGATGCCCCTCTGTGTGAACACTGTAAGGCTCCGCTTTCAGTGTCACACATCTTGACGTCTTGCCCTAGTTTGCAGTCACATTATAACAGATTTTTCGGTTGTAGTTCACCCAATTTGTCTGATCTGCTGGGGGAACCACCCCATCCTTCTCCTTTTGCCTTTTTGTTTTGTACAAATTTTATAAAGTGCATTTGCTTTTCGAATTGATTTTATTGTTAAAATTTTAGCACTTTTCATTATTTATGTAACCATGCATATCATCTAAACATTTTATAAATTTTTATATATCATAGTTTTTATCCCTTTTATGCATCATTAACTTATATATATATATATATATATATATATATTACAACGTTTACACTGCTTTTTTTACTACTTTTTTATACCTGTTTTACACTCTTTTATGTCATTTTATTAAGAAATGGTGTTGGTTTCGTACCTGTAATTTCTGTCGTTCGTTTATGTCAGGCGGTTTTCTATATACTATTTTCCCGCCTCTGTCTTGTGTTTGGCGCTTTATGTCCTATTTTGGACCTTGCGCCATAAAACCCCAACCAACCAACCAACCAACATCGGAATTAAACTAAATTAAAAGTTAAATCTCACAAAAGCGGGAGAGCAACGGGAAAAATAAAAGGGGGAAGAAAGGCGTCCCCGGTACCACTCCTGTTCCGTCCGACTTTTTTAAACTGTAAAGTTCAGTAAATAAAATACAAATACATTCACATTTTCAGAGAATACATAGGTGATCCCCGACTATTAGCAATACATGGCAATTCGGTTTGAATTGAGTAAAAACAATAACAAAACAAAACCACGGCCCAAAGAGCCTGAAGTAGAGAAAATGTTGAATTACACGAATTAAAAGTTACAAAGCACGAATTACAAATTGTTACAAGCTACAGTTTTTAGATTACACTAAATTATATATTCCAAATTACAATAACAAATTTTACAAATAAGTCAACTTGCATCCGTTGATTCCTAGCGCATAAATAGTACATATAAGACGACACCCAGGAAATCCACAATTTACTACAGTTACAATATTAAGTGCAATATTAATTTCATATAAATACTAACAATGCATTAATAATCAACACATTAACCATATATTAATTATACAATACAATAAATACAATACAAAGTACTCATATAACTACCTAGACCATAAACTAGAATTCCATACATTTTAATCATAATCCTAGACATTAGCCATTAATTGCTAAAACCCATAATACATTGCTGAAACGAAAAGACAAACAAGCTTTTCAATTCAACTAAAGATTTTTTTATTGTTACCACAATAATTATATAAACATTGTTTTTGATAAATTAGCGCACTTTAGCACTTTACAATAATGGAATTCCTGAATTCACCATTCAGATACGAACCCGGAACCTCACAACCCGAACCACAGAAAGACTTTAACCAGTGAAATTTAGAAAAACACCCCAAATGTTTAATACGTAAATTTTTGCTATGTAATAAAACAATAATTACCCAAACCATATATTTGGTATGAATGAAAATGAAAAAAAAAACGTATATAAATTTTTCCTTTCCAAAATACACAGACAAAACAAACAATTTTATGTACCAGTTGAATTAATATAAGCTAGCAACAAATTCTAGCTCAGAGATAGGAGCCAGCCGGCAGATAATGTAACTGTTGACATATAAACCAGCACCGTAAATCCAGAGATGAGTACCCGTGTTGAGCTCCAACACAAGTCTACCATCCTCAAGCCAGCGGTAAGTAACTTTATTACCATTAAGTTAATTGGATTGTATAAATATCCTATTGATTTAGGAAATTGGATTCAGGATCACGATGATTGGATTCAAGAAAAAGAAAGACTATACAGACTATTAGGGCCCATAATAATCTGTCATATATGGAAGCTCGAAAGCCAGTCGAAGGTAGTTGCGAAGAATCCGGCGGTTACACTAGTCACGTTAGAAAAGTGTGGAACGACGGGGTTTGGCGGGGGCCGCGATCGAACTGGAAGCAATCCGTGGTTTTCTCATATCATGATTCGGCATAAAATGATAATTCGTTTTCTGCTTCTTGGGCGGATCGCGCGGAACATTCTTTAGAGAATGTAGCGGAAATTTCTAATTTCCGAGCCAGATTCTCCATGATAAAACTCATAGAAAATAATTTTAATAATATATCTCCCTTCCTTATTCAGAAATGTTTACAAAGCACAATAGGCGATCAGTAATAAAATTACACTTTGGTGAACTTTTTATTGAAGTCACCACAACTAGTCAGGCCTCAATTCTTTCTAAAATAAAGTCGCTTGGGACTTTACCTGTTGTTGTCTCAGCTCACAGGACACTGAATTTCTCGAAAGGGCTTGTATCAGAACCTGACTTACAATATACTCCGGAATCTGAAATTTTAGAGAACTTCCTCTAAAAGTTTTAGAGAAATTTTAGAGAACTGAAATTTCCAGTTGGTTTGCGCGGTACGGAGGATTACCACTCGCCGGGATGGTAATATCTTTCGAACGAAACATATAATATTATCTTTTAGTACAGCCACGTTACCATCTCATATAAATGCTGGTTATCTACGCTGCCCTGTAAGACCGTATATCCCAAATTCACTCCGACGCGTTAACTGTCAACGTTTCGGCCACTCCAAATTGTCATGTCGGGGTTCCACTACCTGTGCTCGCTGCGCAGAAGTCCGACACGACAGTGACAAATGCAACAAGGAAATTCCCTGCTGCGTTAACTGTAAAGAACAACACCCTTCCTTTTCACGTTCATGTCCGTCTTGGCAAATAGAGAAACAAGTCCAGGCACTCAAATACGAAAAAGGAATGAGTTTTATCGAAGCACGAAATCTTGTTAAATCGAACACACACACATATACAGTGGCACACCCAGGGGGGTGTCAAGGGGCCCTGCCCCCCCAAGAAATAGAAATGGCATTATTTATATTGATTTTGCATTATAAATATTTTTATCCTTTCATCTCGCCCGCCCCCCCAAGAAAAAATTCTGGGTGCGCCTCTGCGCGCGCACACACACACACACACACACACATATATATGTGAGAATGAGTTTGGCAACACAACTGAACTATTACTACAACTTCCACTCCTACTACTTCGGCACGAAGGACTTTAAGCGGATGTGTTGTTCTGCAAGCTCCCGATGTTTAGCTCTTGATGCTTCTGTGTTTATTTTTTAATTTCATACTAAGTGTTAGTCCTGTCTTGTAAACATCGTCTAGTTTAATTAAATGTTCAAAATAATTAAGTCTAATGATTCACTTCTAAAGGAAGGAGTACTAACTCCTTCCTACATGGGTGCTCGGCCCTCGGACTCGAAAAATACCCCTAGCATGCTGAACTTAAAAAAAAAAAAAACTTTATTTTCTTTCGATGATACGACTTGATTTCGACTTGATTTCGACTGGATTACTGTTGTCTGTCATTTTGGATTTGGATATCGAAAGCGAAAGCCAAAGTGATGTGCCACGGACTCTGATGATACTCTGATGGGATGATGAGAACCAAAACCAGAATTGTAAGTAACTTGGATCATATTAAAATTATTTGATGCATACGTTGACGCTTGTTCAAGAAAATTTTGATGATTAAGGGAATTCTCAACTTATTGATGATTTAAGAAAACTGAAAGATATTTCAACGTTCTTTTGATGCAAGAATTTAATTGATGCTAAATTCATTTTTGATGGTCTTTGACGTTGAATTTATCACTTCTGTTTTCTTGAAGAGAATTCTATTTCGATGAAATTATTTGATGATTTGATGAAAATTTCGACATTTAACTTGAAGAATCTTGTTTCCTTGAACAAACCACAACATAACATATATTTTGAAAGATCGCGAATTGAATACTTTTGAAGATTATTATATTATTATTTTGATGCATAATTTTGACGAAGCGAATGTTTATTTGATGACAACTTTGCTTATTTGATGCGCTTTGATGTTGAACTTAATTCTGCTGTTTTCTTGCGAGAATATTTTTTATTTTGCAGAATGTTTTGATGCTTTCGATTTCACAATTTTGATACTTTCGATTTCCCAATTTTGATGCTTTTAACATTAGAACTTTAACTATTATTTTGATGCTGCATTTACATCCTCTATTTTCTTCAACAGTGATTTATTTTGAAGATTAATTTGATGAATATTTTGCTGAAGTAATATCTAACTTGATACATATCTAAATTTACGTCATCTGTTTTCTTCAACCAGAGAAATTATTTTGAAGAACTTATTATTTGATATTTGATGCTTATGTTAGTTCATAATTTTGTTTTCTTGAACAAAACCTGTTTTAAAGATTACTTATTTTGATGCATATTTTGAGAATCAATATTTTATTATTGAATTGGTATTTGAAAAAATTTCGATTTGAAATATTATTTTCTACTTTTGAATTTGAGTAACTACGTATTATAATTAGTGATTTTGGTTTTGAATATTTGTATATTTGTGTACTATAATTGTTTGAACCTAGTATATAGTTATGGCTACTCTCAACGATTACCCCAATATTGCAAAATCATTAAAATTTGGTGGTACGAATCAAATAAAGGTTCTACATCGTTTAATTTTTGGTACAGACGGCGACAGACAAAATCGTACCAGATTACGTAAATTTACAGGTTTTAAACAGCCATTCGTGTTGGAAGCAACGAAACAGAAAGTACTTAAAGAGTTTTCACTTAAAGACTTGATTTCTATTTGTAATCTACTTCATTTAGAATTTTCAACTGACCCAGACAAATGTGCCAATACCATTCTTATGAGTCTTAGTGATTTATCGTTATTAAAAGCAGAATTTTCTGATCTTTCGGAATGCGAAGTGAATGATGACTCACTTCCGGGTGCACGTTCATCCCAAACTAACAGCGTTATAGAGGAAAATAGATCTCCCTTTTCCCCCACCATTGACGCAAAAGAATCTTCGAATAAGCAAAATACACACATTTCCGTTGGTGAATCAGATCAAAATTCATTGCCTTCAGTTGAAACTGCGAATCTCTCTTTCCAGTTGTTTAGTCTGAAAGACGTTGTTGATTTAATAAAACCTTTCTCGTCTCGTGATAATTACAGTGTTGAGAATTTTATATCTGACGTTGAAGAACTTTTTTGTTTATATCAGATAAACAATCCAATTCACCAAATTACTTTTGTTAGAAAATGTTTAACTGGTCCCGCTCAAACTTTAATTAGGTCTATTCGTGGAATTACAAATTGGGAACAATTGAAGCACCATTTATTAGACGAATTTTCGGACAAAATTAACGGTATTCAGTTACATAAATTAATGGAATCTCGACGTATGAAACCGTTTGAAACCCTACAAGAATATTTCTTAGCTATGAGAGATTTGGCACACAAAGGTTCTCTCGATGACTCCTCTCTGTTTGAGTATGTCATAAACGGAATTCCTGATTCAACAAACAATAAAGTTATTCTTTACGGTTGTAAATCCGTCCCTGAATTTAAGGAAAAGTTGAAAATTTATGAACAAATCTTTAACAGATCACAAAATTTCAGACAAAATAATCAGAAAAAAATTGATGCTTCCTACCTCAATGTGAAAGTCGATAATACACGTAGCCCAAATACACAGCCAGTATGTTTTTCCTGTGGCTTGAGAGGTCACAAAAGCAACCAATGTTTGAATAAGTCACATGGTAAACAATGCTACGGATGTAAAAGTTTTGGTCATGTTCATGCTAATTGCCCTAAAAGTTATCGAAATTCTAAACCAAAACCTGATTCTCAAAAACCTATTTCTGATAAAACTGTAAATACACTTTCTCCTGAAACTTCATCGAAAAATCCCATGCATGTTGACATTCAACTTGCAGGAATTCAATTGACAGCACTCTGTGACACTGGGTCACAGGCAACCCTCATCAATGAGAAAACCTATCGAAGAATTGGTTCGCCACCATTGCAGCCCACCAACATTCCCTTTTCAGGAATTGGCAAAAACCAAGTTCACAGCATCGGATTCTTTCAGGATTCCATCGAAATTCAAACCATTACTTTACCTGCTAAAATACATGTTCTAGAGGATGACTTGATTCCTTTTGATGTGATTATCGGAATCGACTTTTTGCAGCAAACCCAATTTACATTTGATGAAGACGGTATTCGTTTTACTCTTGATAATAACATCTTCGTTAATATTGCTAATATTCCTGATGACGAAGCTTTCCCATTTGATCTTTCACACATTTTGAATTCTGAAATTCGTGAGGAAGTTCAAAATATCGTTACTTCCTACAAACCCCATAAAGTTCAAGACACTGAAATTAAAAGGACTATTTTATTACAAGATGAAATCCCCGTAAATCAACGTTCTCGACGACTCCCTTTTGCGGAACAGAAAATTGTAGAAAAACAAATTCAAGATCAGGGCCAAATATGCATGTCTGAAAAACCTCTAACATCTACTCAAGATAAGATTTCTAGGGTAGAGAAAATGGATAATCCAATTGATTTTGAACGTGATGATGATGATGATGATGCCAATGATTTAGATTTGTTTCATGATAATGATGATGGAAAATATTTAGATGATGCTGATGCCAGTGATTTAGATTTGCTTCATGATAACGATGATGATAATGCTTTGATATTGGAACTATCAAAGCAACTCTTGAACCAAAAATATTTGATGCCGATGATGATGCCCTTGAGAATGAATCCGTCAAAAGTGAAAAGGTTGAACCAAAATTTCAAGTTATTGAAGCTCCCAAACCCCCTGAACAAATAGCAGCTTTCCAACAACTGAAAGGCATTCTTTCACAAAACCCAGTTCTTCATGTTTTTCAACAGGGATACCCATTAGAACTCCACACTGATGCCAGCTCCTTAGGTTTTGGCGCTGTGCTCTTGCAACAATCCGATGATGGACAGTTTCATCCTATTCATTATTTTAGCCGTAAAACTACAGTTCAACAAGAAAAATATCATAGTTATGAACTGGAAGTTCTTGCCGTTATTGAAGCGCTAAAAAAATTTCGAAACTACTTGTTGGGAACAAAATTTAAAATTATCACCGATTGTGATGCTTTCCAAAAAACGATGCACAAAAAAGACCTACCAGCTAAAATTGCTCGATGGGCATTGATGTTAGAAGACTTTGATTATGAAGTTTGTCATCGACCCGGTAGACAGATGAAACATGTTGATGCTTTAAGTCGTAACCCCATTCTTGTAATTACCTCAAATGATATCACTCAAAAGGTGAAAAATGCCCAAGACCAGGATGAATTTATATCTCAAATTAAATCTATGCTTGAATCTACACCTTCTGATGAATTTTTTGTTAAAAACGGAATTCTTTATAAACTTCATCAGGATGCCGAACTTTTAGTAGTACCACAAATGATGCAGAAAGAAATAGTGCTAAACGCCCATTCACAAGGTCATTTTGCTTCACAAAAAAACGAATTAATTGTTTCTCGTGAATTTTTCATCCCTCAACTTAAGCAATTAGTTCAAGAAACTATTTCGAATTGTATTCCTTGCATTTTGTCCTCGCGAAAATCTGGAAAACAGAAAGAAAACATACGACAATATAAGAAACGGCGTAAACCAGCTTGTAAATACAAGATCGGTGACACAGTGGCAATACAACGAACTCAATTTGGAACCGGATTAAAGCTCCGACCAAAGTTCTTCGGACCATATGAGATCACGAACATCAACCCCAACGATCGTTACGAAGTTCGAAAGTTAGGACATCACGATGGTCCAACCATAACATCAACTGCAGCGGACAAAATGAAACAGTGGTGCAGAAACTGAACACCAATACCACTGTGTTGAACACTGCTTGATTTTTTGAAATATTTTTCCTTTTTCTGCTCTTTTTTTTTATCTTTTCAGAATTATTGTTTACAACCCAGCCGCGGACGTCTGGAAAGTCAGAACGGCCGTGTGAGAATGAGTTTTGCAACACAACTGAACTATTACTACAACTTCCACTCCTACTACTTCGGCACGAAGGACTTTAAGCGGATGTGTTGTTCTGCAAGCTCCCGATGTTTAGCTCTTGATGCTTCTGTGTTTATTTTTTAATTTCATACTAAGTGTTAGTACTGTCTTGTAAACATCGTCTAGTTTAATTAAATGTTCAAAATAATTAAGTCTAATGATTCACTTCTAAAGGAAGGAGTACTAACTCCTTCCTACATATATATATATATATATTAAACCCTTGAACTTTGTGGCATTTCTAATCAGCAGAGTTTATTTTTTTAAGAAAATATCCCTAGCAACATTACTCGGCTGTCTTTTAAGACAAAGAAAAAATTTAGATACTCATTTTGGTAAATACCCTGCCCTTAATTAGGTATAGAGTGAACATCATTTCAGCATTTCACTTAGTGACAGGTAAGGAATTTGTTCTACAAATTTTAAACCATGGCACTGTATATTAATCACACAAACTGAGAAAAGAATGATTGATATTGCCTTTTCCTTGGACTCTGAAGTGTTATCGAGCTTGATTTCCTTTAGCGGAGACATTTTCCTCTTCTAATGTATTTCTTTTTTTTTTTTTACAATCAGTGTTCTCTTGAACTCCAAAACTTCTGATTTCTGTATTTGAAAGAATAATAAAAACAAAATGCAAGGCACAAATAAATATGAAACAAAAAAAATACATGACTGCACACACAAAACTGAAAAGATTTAACCAATCCATAGCAATTAAAAAATAAAGCTTATGGAAGATTCTGAATATAATTACTTATACAGGGTGAATCTGAACAAGTGGGCAAAACTTTACGGTGTGATAGAACGGAGTTATGCGAGCAATATTCGTCATAGAATGTATGGTCGGAACGCAAACGGTGAGTAGTTTAAAGGTAGTTTTACACTGTCACATTTAAAGTATTAACACAAGAATGAGAGGAGATACTGAAGAAGACATTTTATTAACAGGAATGCAATTGATTTACATGGTCTAAGAAATTGCTCAAAAGAGCTTCCGCCAGCTGTAATGCAGGCTTCACACCTGTGGGATAAGGACTGACGCACTTTTGCGAAGACACCAAGCATTTCCTGTATATCGCCAGCAACCACGGCGATCCTGGCGACTAGTTCCATGTTGGTTTCAATGGGGTACTCGTAGATTAGGCTTTTCACATGTCCCCACAGGAGAAAGTCCAAACACGAGAGATCCGGTGATCTTGGTGGCCAAGCTATGGGACCACCTCGACCAATCCATCGGCCTGGGCTCTTGTCTGGCACAATATGTCCCATGAGGACCCAGTACCAATTAACTCCATCTAACCAACCATCGCCCTGGGAATGTTGCATCTAAATTGTTCCGCACATCCAAGCTGAAGTGTGTACGCTCACCGTCGTGCTGGAACCACATTCTCGACCTGATGGGGCTTGGAATCGGACGCAGCAGTTCGAGCAACACCTCTCGTAGGAATGTGTGATACGATTTGCCGTCCAAACGGTGTGGCAGGAGGTATGAGCCAACCAAATGGTCATGGAGGATCCCTGTCTAGGCATTTACGGAAAACCGTCGCTGGAGCGAATAAGGACGTGTGGCTTTTATACAATTTACAGCGCCACCTAGCGCCTCGCTGTTTGCGTTCCGCCCATACTTTCTATGTCGAATATTGCTGGTGTAGATGCGTTCTATCACCCCGTAAAGTTTTGCCCACTTATTCAGATTCACCCTGTATAGTAAGGTTCAAAGCATGGCACATACTGATGAAAGAAAAAAAAAATATTTAAACTGTATTTCTGTGCTGTTGTATGGGTATACATGGAACTACAGGTTATAAATACATGGAACTACAGGTTATAAAAGATTTCATAGATTTATAGCCTGCTTCTTCCATGTCACGTTGACAGGTCTTGAAGGGCCCGGTAAATTCACATCTGCTTCATCAGGAGCATCTTCCCCAGAATCCCCAGACTCTTCAATTAGAGAGTGAGGTGGAGCATACTCCTCATCATCACTATCACCTGATATTATAGATTCAGGATCTGATGGAAGCTCCTCTAATAAAGCTAGAGCTTTTGATAGGCTCAGGACAGGACGAGGCATTATGAATTTTTAAAAATCGAAGTTTTAAATAAATTTTATACTAAATAAAATCAAAGCTTATTTTGTACAATTATAAAGATTTAAGTAAACTATATGAAACGAATTGAAAAAAGATATTTGTAACAGAATATTTAACTAAAAAAATTAGCAAATAAGAACGACTTATCTGAAAACAGAGCAAAAGAGGAATGACATATTTTTAAAACGCGCTTTAGCTATTTCCACCACCTTCACACGTGGGGATTTCCAGGAGCCCACCCAGAGCGGTCATGCTGATAATAATTGATTTAAATTCACTTGTGCTGAAGGTGGCCGGTTGCCGTTTGGAAACTATAAGCCAGAAATTTTGTCACCTCCTTATTAGTTCTGCCCCCTCTCTTTCTCTTCTCCTTTCCTGGCTTTTTTTTTTGTCTATTTTTTGGGATTTTTTTTCCTCTCCATCTGGAGCTTCCACTAACATATTTAGTTGCTGTTTTCTTTCATAACCCCTTTGTGTGACTTTTGTTTACCTTTCCTTCGTTAAAAAAATAATAAAATGGACAAAAAAGGTTTTGTGCTATCTGTCCCCTTTGGAGCCTTCATTGTAACTAAACCGATCTCCACCCACCCAACCTTGACGCTACTGGGTCCTCTGCCGCGAGGGACACCGCTTGGGCTCGGGAACGAACCCTGTTGAGTTTGTGTTGGCGGAGAGGAGTGGCGTGCTATGATGGTAATCGTTGTGGTACGTTTTCCTTAAAATGTCCCAGAGGTGGAGGCCCTTGGTTGCGTGTATCTTTATGGCAGACGTCGCGAGGTAGCGAGAAATCCTTCTCGATTCTGTCGGGGACCGTGCACCAGGTGCACGTTACCTCCCCCCGTGTGTCATTTAGTTGCGAAGAATCCTGCGGTTACACTGGTCACGATAGAAAAGTGTGGAACGACGGGGTCTGGCGATGGCCCCTAATCGAACTGGAAGTCATCCGTGGTCCCCAAAAGTTAAGTATGTTTGCAACTAATAGTAATTTAGTTACAGCTTAATGGGCAGATCGCTCAACTAATCAATCTCTTTCTCTCCCTTCGACAGAGCAACCGATGTCGCGCTTTTTTCTTCTAAATCGTAAGGAAAGAAATTTTAATACAGTGTCACCTTTCCTAATTAATAAATTATTAAATACATGTGTAGGTCATGTCAAATCGGTTAAAAAGCTCCGTTCTGGAGATCTATTGGTAGAGACTGAATACACAACAGACTGAGAAGTTACTTAAAATTAATATGTTTGGGATCATGGCCATAACCGTTGCTCCGCACGGTTACCTTAATACATCCAGATGTGTGATATCTGAAGCTGATCTCCATACATCTGAAGAGGAGATTTTGGAACATTTGCGCGATCAACTTGTATCTGCTGTGCGTCGCATAACAATCCGCCGGGACGGGAAATTTCTTCCAACTAATCTTCCAATCCTGACATTCGACACATCAAAGCTACCACCTTTCATTATAACCGGCTATCTCCAGTGCCCTACTAGACCATATGTTCAAAATCCTCTGCGATGCTTTCAGTGCCAACGCTTTGGACACTCGAAGGCATCTTGTCGCGGTTCCCCAGTCTGTGCTCGTTGTGCCCAGCCTGATCATTCTTCAGACACTTCAAACTTGCCACCAAAATGCGTCACTTGCAAAGGCGATCATACGTCATACTCGCGCTCCTGCTCCAAGTGGATCCTAGAAAAAGAGATACAAACCCTTAAGGCTCACAAAAATATCTCGTATATGGAAGCGCGAAAACAGGTTGAGGCTAGAACTCCCAGAGTTGGAGTATCATACGCTTCTGTTACCGCCTCCCATAAAATCATGTGCACAGCCGCCACACAAACTAATTCGAATCTTCTTTCTAATAGCTCACAGAAAAGTAAGAGCAATAGGACACCAAATGTAATACTCTCAGATTCCCAGAATGGAACGAAAGAGAAACCAAAACCCAAAAGAAATAATAAAAATAAAACAGGTACAGAAACAACCAATCCAGAAAACTCTTCCAAATCCGGAAATGATCAAATCTCAAATTTACCACTATCAAAACGTCCAAAAAAGCAATCTGAACCCATCCCCGCAAAATTGACTCGCAAAGACTTTCTAAAAAATAGACCAATCACACCTGAGCCTCTTGAACTGGAGACAGATGAACGGTCATTCCACTTAAAACATATTTACAGGCTGTTGCAGCACGTGTCCACGTCCGTCAACATCACTACCATTTGCACCGTTTATCCACCACCAAACGAACCGATAAACAGAAATTCTTTGGCACATCTTTTAACCCAACTTCCGGCCCCATTTATAATAGTTGGAGATTTTAACGCCCATAGCCCACTTTGGAGTAGCCCCCACACTAACAATAGAGGACAAGAAATAGAAACCTTTCATATCTGACTTCTGACTCTGCGTCTTTAGCAGTGGTGAGAATACTTATTTCCATCAACCAACAAAAACCTTACATGCAATAGACCTAGCCATAGGTTCCCCTTCAATCCTAACCTTTTATGATTTTTGGATTTCAAATGACTTACACAATAGCGACCATTTTCCTGTTTTTCTCTCTTTGCTGACAGCCGATTCTAATGCCGTTGCTTCTCTACCCCTTTACATTTATGACAGAGCTTATTGGCCAACTTTTACATCTCTTGCTATCATCACCAAGCAAATGGTAGTCGCCGACGTTAATAATGCTATTCAAAGTATTACTAATGTTATAATTAACGCAGCTGACGCATCCATCGCTAAATCCTCTTTTTAACAAGCGTAGAAACAGGAAACCGTGGTGGTCGGAGGAATGCCGTATTGCTAAGAAAAAGCAGCAAAAGGCATGGGGTATCTTTCGTAGATACCGAACAACAGAAAATCTAATTTCTTTTAAGCATGCTAAAGCTAATGCTCAGAAAATACGGCGACGCAGCCAGAGGGAATCGTGGATAAAGTATGTCTCCAATACTTCTTATTATACTAGCTCTAAAGATATCTGGATAAAAGTAAGAAAAGCAATGGGTGTATATACCGAACATCCAATATCCTGTTTAGTAGAAAATGGCCAAACTATCTCAGATATTTCAGAATTAGCTAACATGATAGGCACCGCTTTTGGTTCCTCCTCCTCTGCCAATTCCTACTATCACTCTTTCTTAAAACCCAAACAAACTGCTGAGAGGCGGAATCTGAATGTTAACACATGTTCAAATCTCTCCTACAACAGCCCACTTACTGAAATAGAACTCACACACAGTCTTCCTAACACACGAAACACCTCCCCAGGACCTGGCGGCATCTCTTATAACATGCTGAAGCATCTTCCTCGCCAATCACTGAAAAATCTCATATCTATACAATAGAATCTGGAACGAACAAGTGTTTCCGACAGCTTGGACCAAAGCTATTATTATCCCTTTCCCAAAACCTGGAAAAAATGTTACTAATCCTTATAATTACCGACCCATTGCCTTAACCAGCTGCGTCTGCAAACTTCTAGAAAGGATAATAAACACCCGACTAGTCTATATTTTACAGGGTGGCTAATAAATACTGTGACAAATATCGAATCATTTAATTACACACAGATGAAATAGAAAATGAAAAATACAACAATATTATGAACATCATACATGAAAGTTTACCATGAAATAATTTTACTCGAATCGACCGCCATCTTTATCGATTACTAAAGATAATCTCTTACGCCACTGTCCTATTGCGGCACGAATCATTTTATGAGGTAATTTGTACCATTCACTCCGTATGGAAGCTTTGAGGGAGTCCAAACTTCTGTGCTGCTTAGCATTTACTTTAGACTCTAAAATCCCCCAAATGCAATAGTCTAAAGGATTTAGATCTGGTGAAGAAGGTGACCAATCTTCTTGCTTGATAAACTTCGGGCAATTGGCATGGAGCCATTCCTGTGTTGTTTTGGATCGGTGGGACGGTGCAGAATCTTGCTGAAATATCCAATTCTTTTTGGGATACAATCTGTTAGCATGTGGTAATAAACGTGTAGCCAATACTTCCTGTTTGTAATATTCAGCATTGATTTTTACCCCTTTATCGATGAATTTCAGAGGCAGTTTTCCATTGTGTGATACTGCAGCCCAAACCATAACAGAATTCTTGTTCTGAAAGCGTTTAACAGTTCAAAGATTTTCAGGTATATCCTCGAAGGTTGCTGAATATACAACATCATTTTTAGCATTATAACTTTGTTCTGTACAAAACAGCTTCTCATAAGAGAAAATTATTTTTTTAGCACTTTTGCTACCGTGCCGGTTCAGCAATTTCTTACATCTTTGTAACCTTTTTACTATTTGTGCAGTAGTCAAACCTTGAACTTTTCTTTTGCGATAAGGGCGAAAACCCAGGTCTTCATTAATGATAAGTTGCATAGTTCTGCGACTGATGTTCTCTTCTGCAGCCATTTTATTTGCAGAACGTTGTGGATTTCTTCGTATCTTTTCACGAATTCTTTTGATACGTTCTTTTGTACGAACAGTGCGTGGACGACCGGACCTTGGTCGATCTTTACAGCTATTGGTATCCAATAATCGATTTATAGTCCTATATATAAACGTCCTATAAAAACCAAGGCATTTTAATTGCTTAAATATTTTACCTGCAGAAAATCCGAGATCAAAAAGCTGTTTAACCATTAACCTTTTGGCTTCCATCTTTAAAAATATTCTACATGTTTTACTTTAAACAAAAATTGTCTGCGTTTACAAAAAGTTGCCAATCACACAAATAGATAGATAAATTGTTTTTCCAAACGATTAAAATTAACTCGTATTTTTTGGAGTGTTACAGTATTTATTAGCCACCCTGTAGAGACAAGAAACCTGCTTGCCCCGTTTCAAAGCGGTTTCAGGAAAAGTAGCCCCTCAGGGGGTTTACCCTCTTTAGGTAAACACGGGTGTCGCAATCCCGAGGTACCCCAGCGAACTTTCTCTCATTTCCTTTTTCCCCTCCTCTCATCTTTCTGCTTTTTTCTTTTTTTTCTCCCTCGGTGTGGTTCCTCTTTGAGGTGAGGGCACCCCATTAGAAACTGTTGCCGCTCTGTTGCTTCTAGCTTCTAATGGCGTGTATATCACCCACGTGTTAGCCGTGCGTGGAGACCCGTGTCCCTGGAAAAGGGAATCCTGGCAGTTGAGGGACAGTTTTGGTATCCCAATACACTGCTTTGGCTCCCGCTTCAGGTAAACGAGAGGTACACAGTGGTTCCCTATTGTATCAATCGGCTGGTCGCTGACTTTGTCTTCGGCTAGGAACCAAGCAATCGTTTCTACTGCTGGGCATCTCGCTAAGGGTGGAGTCTGCGTCAGTGTCGTTTCGTGCGCGTATAGATCCGGCTAGCACTGGTGCAGTAATCTGCATCCCCTTGTTGGGCTCCATGGTGGGTGGTGCGGCCGGGCTCTGAACTATAAGCCCTTTTTTATGGATACTTCATTTGGAAATCCCACGGTGAGGGATAATTCACCGCAACAAAATGACAAGTTTTTATCACAAAAGCTTTCTGTACCTTGTGGAGAACAACATGTTGAGCCAAAATGTAATAATGTAAGATTTTTTGTAATATCTATGAAGGAAGGACGTTTTGCAAAAGTTTCACCTTTCGTAATCCAGAAAACTATCCAGAACTCTGTTTTAGGTGAGGTGAAGTCCCTCAAAAGACTTCGATCAGGTGGTCTTCTTTTAGAGGCGACTTCTGCACAACAGTCAATTTTAGTTTCAAATTGCAAACATCTAGGCCCATTTCCAGTTACGATCACGCCTCATGGCTTTCTTAATTTTTCCCGTGGTGTCTTTTTAGAGTCAGATTTCTTATACACGTCGGAAGAAGAAATTTTATCAGAACTGCGTGATCAGCATGTTTGTGGCGTACGCAGAATGACGATTCGTCGGGATGGTAGACTTCTTCCTACGAAGCATATCATCCTGACATTTGACACTCCGACACTTCCGTCACACATCCAAGCTGCATGCAACCGTTGTCCTGTTCGACCTTATATCCCAAACCCTTTGCGCTGTTTCAAATGTCAGCGCTTTGGCCATTCAAAAAATGCATGCCGTAATTGTGCCGAGGTCGGCCATGACGGTGAAGGCTGCACTGCCCCTGTTCGATGTGCTAATTGTAAGGAAGAACACGTGGCGTACTCTCGGTCATGTCCAAAATGGCAGACAGAAAAAGAAGTGCAGATATTAAAATTAACAAAAAATGTATCGTATATGGAAGCTCGTAGAGAGATTGAGTCCCGGACACCGAGACCTGGATTATCATTTACCTCTGCGGTTAAAAAATCGGTAACTTCTGTTGGCACACAGACTGAATCACTGCCCAGACCGAAAGTTTCCAATTCTTCATCCGCAACTTCACCCCGAAAACAGTCTAATATGGTTTCAAAATCCCAACCAACTTCCAAGAAAACCTTGATAACTCCTGTCTGGACCCCGAGGTACCCCAGCGAACTATCTCTCCTTTTCCTTTTCCTCTCCTCTCTTCCTTTACTTTTTTTTTCTCCCTCGGTGTGGTTCCTCTTCGGAGGCAAGGGCACCTCATTAGAATCTGTTGCGCTTCTGATGACGTGTATATCACCCACGTGTTTGCCGTGCGTGGAGACCCGTGTCCCTGGAAAAGGGAAACCTGGCAGTTGAGGGATAGTTTTGGTTTTCCAATACACTGCTTTGGCCCCCGCTTCAGGTAAACGGGATGTACATAGTGGTTCCCTATTGTATCAATCGGCTGGTCGCGGACTTTGGCTTCGGCTAGGAATCAAGCAATCGTTTCTTCTGCTGTGCATCTCGCTAAGGGTGGAGTCTGCTTCAGGGTCGTTTCGTGCGCGTATAGACTCGGCTAGCACTGGTGCAGTAATCTGCATCCCCTTGTTGGGCTGCATGGTGGGTGGTGCTGCCGGGATCGGAATTGTAAGCCCCCTTTTTATGGATACTTTTTCTATAAATCCCATAGTGAGGGATAAATCACCACTGGAATTAAATCTTCTCTCCCTTCTGGGGAGCAACAAAAGTGCAAGTTTGAAAATTTTATTAAGTTTTTTATTGTGAAACTCGTTGACCAATCTCTTTCAACTCTCTCGCCTTTTCTAATAGAGAAGACAGTGAAGTCAATTATAGGAGAAGTCCCCCTAATACGCAAATTGCCATCAGGAGACCTTATGATAGAGGTCTCTTCGGCCCAACAGTCATCAATACTGTCTAAATGCACTTCATTTGGTTCGTTTTCCGCCACTATAACACCACATAAGACTCTGGATTCTTCAAGAGGAGTAATTTCTGAGGCAGTAATGTTCCCGAACCAGAGATTTTCAAAAACTTAAGTGACCAAGGTGTCGTAAATGTTCCTCGAATAACCATACGCCGTGACGGTAAAGTGCTGCCCACCAAGCACATCATTCTGACCTTTAATTGTCCAAATCTCACTAGACAAAAGACTATTAACAAAATCTCTTATCCGGAAGCTCGGCGGTTAATTGACACCAGAACTCCGACTGGAGGTCTTTCGTATGCAGCGGCAGCAAGTCCTAAAAATATGATATCAGTCGGTGTACAAACTGACACACTCCCAGCAATGTCGAAATCCGTGTCTTGTCAGTCAACTGAAACAAAACCTCAGCAGAAGTCAACTCGACCCAGCTCTTCTTTACAAAACAATCCACCAAACTTAAACAGTGCACTTCCTGCAGGTGGCAAATCAGTCTCTCGTGAAAATAAAATGTCTCTAAATTCTAATTCAAAACAGTCTACCACCTTAATGAGTAAAAACAAATCATCCTCAACTTCTCAATATTTTCAAATAGAACCCAACAGAAATAGAACAACTCGTGCTCTTCCACCTGTAAAATACCCCAAAAAATATAAGCCATCCAAAATAGTTTTTGAAGAACCCAATAAACCTGTTATATCAAACAAACCAAAAGATCCGAATTATTTAAAGAAAACAGATATTCAAGACTGTTATCCCGACATGCTAGAGGTTTATAATTCCGGTATCTCTGATACCGATGAGACAGAATGTAAGGACATCCCATCTGTTATCTCTCAACCTGAAAGGAGAGGTCACTCGGTCTCTCCTTCTTTTCTTTTGTCCTTTTCTAGTTCTTGACTCTAACCTGGATGGGGATTTCCCTGTCCAGAATTTTTTTTCTTCTTTAGAATCACTCTTGCCTTTTTTCTCACTTTTGTATTTTATTGGTCTTACCATATTTAAACTGTATTGTTTTATATTACTGTTATCTTCTCCTTTTATATGACTTTTTTTTTGCCTGTATTATATCAGGCTTTAGTATCTGAATTACATGACATTTTTTTTAACCTGTTATATATATCTGTAATCTGTAATAATCACCTGTATGTGAGACTGTCGTTAATATTTGCTATTTTTTTGACCGGTTTTTATCACCGCCTAAACATTAGTGCTTTTACCTTCAATGCTATTATCACCCTTTTAACCATTGATTTTAAATCGTTTTATCACCTATCTTATCATTTTTCCTATCACCTTTTTTCTATCTCTGTTATAAATTATATTACTGTTACCTTTTTGACTTTCACTGGTTTTAACTATTTAAAATGCTGATTTGTGTAATGATTTTCGGGTTTTACCATTTGTTTGGCGCAGCATGTCCTCTCTGGACCTTGCGCCATTAAACCCCATTCAACCAACAAACCAACCAACCAGCAGCGATCACTTCCCAGTTTTTCTCTCAGTCGCAGGGGGTGGGTGTGAGCCTGTTCGTCGTCTTCCCCGTTTCATTTATGATGCAGCCGACTGGTGTTTGTATCAAGCCAGAGCTGTGATTACCAGAAGCATGGTTGTAGGACAGATCGATGAATGTATAAAACAATTACCGATGTGATAATGAAGGCCGCTGATGCAGCGATCCCTAAAACATCATCATTTATTCATAAGCATCGAAAACCATGGTGGAAATTAGAATGCACGGATACTATTAAGCAGAAAGAAAAGCGTGGGGTATTTTCCGTCGATATCCCACCACCTCAAACTTCATTGTTGTCAAGCAAGCGAAGGCAAATGCTAGGAGAGTACGTCGCAGGTGCCAGAAAGAATGTTGGATCCAGTATGTCTCCCACCTTACATCCCACACTCCCAGTAAGCAGTTGTGGACTCGTCCCAAGAGGGCAGTGGGACTTTATACTGAACATCCTATCTCCAGTATTAAAGAGAATTGTCATGATCTTACTGGCATTCTTGATATTGCGAACACCATCGGTTGTGCCTTCAAATATATCTCGAGCGCCGACTCGTATGAGCAGCCATTTTTGACTTATAAATATCATGAAGAATCTCGTCCCATTAATTTCTCAACCCGGTCCAAGCTACCTTGCACCTGCCCTTTCACGGAGATTGAGATTACCCGCTGTTTACATCAGACTCGGCAATCAGCCCCAGGGCCTGATGGTATAGCGTACAGTTTTCTTAAACATCTTCTGAAGACCTCTCTCCGTAACATCCTATTCCTGTTTAATTGAATCTGGGAGGAGCATACTTTTCCCCTTTCTTGGCGTCAGGCCATTGTTATTCCCTTCCCTAAACCTGGTAAGGATGCAACTGACCCTGCGAACTACAAACCAATACAACTCACTAGTTGCCTATGCAAGCTTCTTGAACGCATGGTAAATGTACGCCTTGTTCATGTGTTGGAAAATAATGAATGTTTTTCACCTTTCCAGAGTGGGTTCCGCAAAGGCAGGTCCACTATGGACAATATCATATCCCTGGAATGGCAGATCAGAAACGCTTTTGTGAGGAGAAAACATTTAGTTTCTATTTTTTTCGATATTCAAAAGGCGTATGATAAGACCTGGCGGCATGGCATACTTCGTGACCTCCACTCTAAATTTTCGGGGTCACTTCCCTATTTTTATTGCAAATTTCATAGCTCATCATGCTTTTTGAGTACGGATAGGTTCTATTTTATCAGATAATTTTAATCAAGTGGAAGGAGTACCACAGGGCAGTGTATTAAGCGTCACTCTCTTCTCTATAAAAATAGATAATATACTTAATGTTTTACCTCCATCTGTTCATGGCAGCCTTTATGTAGGCGACCTGCAGATTTCTTGTAAAGGTTCGGATATACGGCATATCGAGCGACAACTTCAGACAGCTGTTCCCCTCAGGGGGTTTACCTTCTTTAGGTAAACACGAGTGTCGCAATCCCGAGGTACCCCAGCGAACTTTCCCTCCTTTCCCTTTTCTTCTCCTCTCGTCCTTCTACTTTTACCTTTTTTTTTCTCCCTCGTTGCGGTTACCTCTTCGGAGGTGAGGGCTCCTCATTAGAAGCTGTAGCCATTCTGTGCTTCTAGCTTCTAATGGCGATTAACTGCCCACGTGTTTGCCGTGCGTGGAGACGCGTGTCCCAGGAAATGGGGATCCTGGTAGTTGAGGGGTTTTATTCTTCGCTATAATGTGGGCTTTAGTAAGATAACGCTCCAACACACTACTTTGGCCCTTGCTTCAGGTAAACGGGAGGTGCACATTGGTCCCGTGTGTACCAATCGGCTGGTCGGTTAGACATTCTTCACTGGCTCAGGGCTAAGCAACCGGTCATTGGCCGCGCGCGTATAGTTCCCGGTTAGCACTGGCGCAGTAACCGGCGTCCCCTTGTTGGGCTCCATGGTGGGTGGTGCCGCCGGGGACCGAACATACGGCCCATTTTTATGGATATTTCAACCAAAGCTAAACAAGCATCATCTGTCTCATCGAATGAAAGCCTAAGATCTCGCTTTTTCATTATTAAACGCACCGAAGGCAACTTCACAACAGTATCACCTTTCTTGATACAAAAATGTATACAATCTGTAATAGGCCATGTGAATTCAATAAAGAAACTCCGTTCTGGTGACCTCCTTGTTGAAGTAATGACTGCAGTACAAGCTGCGCAGTTGTCCAAGATAAATATGTTTGGAAATATTGCTGTGTCCGTGGCTCCTCATGGATATTTGAACTCTTCGAGAGGAGTAATATCGGAGGCCGATCTCCTCCATACCCCCGAAGAGGAAATCCTGGAGCATCTACACGACCAACATGTGTCTGGTGTTCGTCCTATTAATATCCGTCGAGATGGGAAAGTGCTTCCAACGAAGCATCTCATGTTGTCTTTCGACACACCTAAATTACCATCATTCCTTATTGCTGGGTACCTTCGGTGTCCTATCAGGCCCTACGTTCAGAACCATCTCCGTTGCTTTCAGTGTCAACGTTTCGGACACTCGAAAGCATCGTGTCGTGGTTCCGTGGTCTGTGCCCAATGTGCTCAGCCTGACCATACATCTGAGACCTGCACAAAGCCAGCTAAATGCGTCAACTGCCAAGGAGATCACACATCATACTCACGCTCCTGTCCAAAATGGATAGTTGAGAAAGAAATTCAGACCGTAAGAGCCAACAATAGTCTGTCATACTTAGAAGCGCGCAAACAGGTCGAGGCTAGAAGCCCTAGAGTTGGTGTTTCATACGCCTCTGTTGCCGCTTCCAAGAGAGTTATGTGTAACTCATCAACCCAAACGGAGCCTATTCTTAACACCAATAAACCAAACAATAGTAAAACTCAAACAACCGCACCTTCAAAATCTAACTCACAACCTAATAAATCATCCCGTTCTTCCATCTCAAAACCTTCTACACCGAAACCACCTCTACATAAAAAGTTAAAAAGTGCTGAAGTTGCTAAACGAGTGAGTCATTCACGTAAGGTGAAAGACCCTCGCAATGTGGCGCGTATGGAGGAGGATTCCCTCCAAATTTGCGCGTCCAATTCGGATCTTTCTGATCCTGATGCTGGGGTGTCTATAGACACCTCAACTCTTCCAGCTCGTGCTCCATCTCCCTCTTCCTCTTCATGGCGAGTTTAATTTCCTGGAACTGTCGCGGTTTCCGTAATAAACTATCAGATCTGAAGTCTTTGATCACAGATTACCATCCGGCCTGTGTCGCACTTCAGGAAACTTTCCTGAAGTCAGCGGACACAGCCAAATTACGTCGTTATAGTATTATTCGGAAGGACAATGTTTCGGGTTTGGGAGCGTCTGGAGGTGTTGCTCTCCTGACCTCTCACAGCTATCCCTACTCTGTCCTATCGTTAAATACTCCACTTCAAGCGGTAGCAGTGCGTGTGCAGATGCGGATATTAATTTCCGTGTGTGTAATATATCTGCCACCTAACGATGTTGTTGATCAAAGAACTCTCGACGACTTGGTGACCCAGCTTCCGGAACCTTTTGTTATACTTGGAGACTTTAATGCGCATAATGTGTTGTGGGGGAGTAGCTGTAACACCGCTCGAGGAAGGCAAGTGGAGCAGTTAATAACTGACCATAATCTTTGCCTCCTCAATAATGGTGATCCTACTCACTTTCACGAACCATCTCAAACCTTTCATACCATCGATCTTGCCATCTGTTCACCCTTACTTTTTCCATCTTGTAACTTCTGGGTTGGGACTGATCTTCGCGGGAGTGACCACTTCCCTTTTTTTGTGTCACTGTCCGGCATGGGATCTATAGTCTGTCGCCCTGCGCGATTCAAATATGAGTCTGCGAACTGGTCGCGATTGACAGACATTGCAACCATTACCCAGGCTATGGTCGACAGTGATATCGATGATGCGGTTCGTCTCGTCTCCAACGTTATAATAGAAGCTGCCGATGCAGCCATTTCTACTGTTAACGTTAGTATTATTATTAGAGTCATTAGCAAGCAAAGTGGGATTTTTTAATTCAACCACTTGTGATTTTAAGGAATTAACCTCAGTAATGAATGGGTGTTGGCTGGTTGGAAAAAATCGATGAAAACTTGATTCATCTGCTCAAGCGTCGTGCAATTTTTAGCATCCGCAATAACCCAGGTTCTGAACAGTGCCAGGTCGAAAAGCACCATCTGTACAGTAGAAGTTGCTGGGAATATCTGGAAGTGCTCTTATGAACACTAAATAATTAAATTGTTCTGTACTGATGAAACTTCTGTATACGCAATGAAGACACAGAGTTCTGTGTATTGATGCAATATTTATCAGAGTTCACTGTGCTGATGAAAGTCTCTAAACAAGAGTATCATCAAAAGTTCGCTACAAGAAACCTGAAAAAAAATGTTGAAGCAGGAAAGGATATCCACGGGGTCAGTCCGGAGAAGCGCATCATCGGCAGGACATTAAAAAAAACACTGGAACTTTGGACAGAATATCAGCAGCAAGTTGTTACAGCACCAAAAATGAAGACTTATCTGGATGAATAGATTCTTAAACTATCAGCAGAATATGAAGACCTCCAGGCAAAGGATTCTCAGCAATGATGAAATCTTGAAGAATTCCCTAAATATTACTCTCTTCGGGCGGTGTCGTACAAGAAGGAAGTACACTACATAAGTGGCGATAACCCAAGTTCAGAATAGCACGTCAACGTCTGATATTATAGTACAAACTTTGCATTGATCGTAAAAAAAAAGTACAGGTAAGCACTTGTAATGTTAGCATAAAAAAAAGCCTGAGTAAGCTGGTAAACTAAAATAATCTTTCAAATCATTTCAAAAATAAAAAAAATATTTATTTTTCTGTCCGGATTATATATAAAAGTTTACAAAAATAGCTCGAAGCTTACATTAGCTTATAAATAAAAAAATGACCGTTCAGGTCTAAAACTCAGACATTTAGATGAGCTAACACAAATTAATTACCCATAGCTTCCCAAGACAGAACCCCTCAGGGGGTTTACCTTCTTTAGGTAAACACGGGTGTCGCAATCCCGAGGTACCCCAGCGAACTTTCCCTCCTTTCCCTTTTCTTCTCCTCTCGTCCTTCTACTTTTACCTTTGTTTCTCCCTCGTTGCGGTTACCTCTTCGGAGGTGAGGGCTCCTCATCAGAAGCTGTAGCCATTCTGTGCTTCTAGCTTCTAATGGCGATCAACTGCCCACGTGTTTGCCGTGCGTGGAGACCCGTGTCCCAGGAAATGGGGATCCTGGTAGTTGAGGGGTTTTATTCTTCGCCATAATGTGGGCATTAGTAAGATAACGCTCCAACACACTACTTTGGCCCTTGCTTCAGGCAAACGGGAGGTGCACATTGGTCCCGTGTGTACCAATCGGCTGGTCGGGTAGACTTTGTTCACTGGCTCAGGGCTAAGCAACCGGTCATTGGCCGCGCGCGTATAGTTCCCGGTTAGCACTGGCGCAGTAACCGGCGTCCCCTTGTTGGGCTCCATGGTGGGTGGTGCCGCCGGGGACCGAACATACGGCCCATTTATATGGATTCTCTAACCAACGTTCAAACTCGTGTGTTGTCCTCAAATATTTGTCAAGTGTCCCGTTTTTTTATCGTTAAACGTTCAGAAGGTACATTTTCTATGGTGTCGCCCTTTCTGATACAGAAATGCATCAATGGATCTGTAGGCGACGTGAAATCGGTCAAGAAACTTCGGTCTGGTGACCTATTAGTAGAGGTTTTGACTTCAAAACAAGCGGCGCAACTGTTAAAGGTCACTACTTTTGGCAATATACCCGTGTCTGTGGCTCCTCATGGCTATCTGAATTCTTCGAGAGGCGTAATTTCGGAACCCGAATTACTACATACCACTGAAGAAGAGATTTTGGAGAATTTGCAACATCAGCTTGTCTCTGCTGTGCGTCGTATCACTATCCGTCGGGAATGGAAAGTACTTCCCACGAAGCATCTCATCCTGACGTTCGATACGCCTAAACTGCCATCATTTGTCATCACGGGTTATCTTCGATGTCCAACAAGACCATACGTTCAGAACCCTCTCCGTTGCTTTCAGTGCCAAAGATTTGGTCACTCGAAAGGAGCATGTCGTGGTTCCGAGGTCTGTGCTCGTTGTGCCCAGCCTGATCACCTCTCAGAGACGTGCAGCGCGCCCGAAAAATGTGTCAATTGTAAAGGAAGTCACCCCTCTTACTCACGCTCCTGCCCGAAGTGGATTCATGAAAAGGAAATACAAACCGTTAGAGCTCATAACAATTTGTCTTACATGGAAGCTCGGAAGCAAGTTGAGGCTCGAACCCCCAGAGTTGGAGTTTCGTACGCTTCTGTAGCTACCTCACAAAAAGTTATGTGTACTGCTTCCACACAGACTGATCCACCTCGGAACACAAATGTTCCAGAAAAAAGTAAAAGTAAAACTACCACAAATCCGTATGCAAAATATGTTACCCAGAAAGCTAAATCCAATAGTTCTCAGGCATCCACTTCAAAACCTTTAAACAGTAAGAAATTAAAACGTGCTGATGTAGTCAAGCGATTGGGTCTTTCCGAAAAAGTGAAAGACCCTCGCAATGTGGCGCGAAAGGAGGAAGATTCCCTCCAAATATGCGCCTCTAATTCGGATCTTTCAGACTCTGATCCTGGGGTGTCCATGGACACCTCCTCTGTCCCACCTGCTGTTCTTTCTCCCTCTCCGCCGTGATGGCGACTCTTTTCTCTGTCGCGGTTTCCGCAATAAACGTTCCGATCTGATGTCCTTGATCACAGATTACCATCCGGCCTGTGTCGCACTTCAGGAAACTTTCCTGAAGTCAGCAGACACGGCCAAATTACGTCGTTACAGTTTTATTCGGAAGGACAACGTTTCGGGTGTGCGAGCGTCTGGAGGTGTCGCTCTCCTCACCTCTCACAATTTCCCGTTTACTGTCCTTTCCTTGAATACTTCACTTCAAGCTGTAGCTGTGCGCGTGCAGATGCGAACATTAATTTCCATCTGCGCCATATACCTGCCGCCTAACGATGTTATTGATCAAAGGACTCTGGACGACTTGGTGACTCAACTTCCGGAACCTTTTATTATACTTGGAGACTTTAATGCTCACAATGTGCTGTGGGGGAGTAGCTGTAACACCGCTCGAGGAAGGCAAGTGGAGCAGTTATTAACTGACCATAATCTTTGCCTCCTCAATAATGGTGATCCTACTCACTTCCACGAGCCATCTCGAACCTTTCACGTAATCGATCTTGCCATCTGTTCACCGTCACTATTTCTATCATGTAACTTCTGGGTTGGGACTGATCTTCGCGGAAGTGACCATTTCCCGGTGTTTGTGTCACTTTCCAGCACGGGATCTTTAGTCTGTCGCCCTGCGCAATTCAAATATGAATCTGCGAACTGGTTGCAATTTACAGACAGTGCGGTAATCACCCAGTCTATGGTCGACGGTGCAATCGATGATGCGGTTCGTCGTGTCTCCGACGTTATAATAATCGCTGCCGAAGCAGCTATTCCTAAGAGTTCACCAAATAGTCGCAGAAATTGGAAGCCGTGGTGGAACCTCGAATGTCGAGAAGCCATGAAAAAACAACGAAAACAGTGGGGGATATTTCGCCGATATCCCACTACTGCTAATTACGTGGCGTTCAAGAGAGCTAGAGCAGAAGCTCGTAGAGTGCGTCGACGTTGTCAAAGAGTGTCATGGAAGAAGTATGTTTCGGGACTGACATCATCCACTCCCAGTAAGCAGCTTTGGACCAAAGTCAAGAAATGCATGGGTTTATATTCAGACCAGCCACTGAAATGCATCGTCCAAGATGGCGTTACTCTCTCTACCGTAGAGGAAATTAGTAACGCCATTGGCAGCGCTTTTAATTCTGTGTCGAGTGTGTCCTCTTACCCGACCACCTTCATGCGACACAAACTGCGTGCCGAGTCTAGGTCTTTGCGTTTTGAAACTCAGTCCAACCTGTCATACAAATGCCCCTTTGCGGAGAAGGAGTTGGAGAATTGCCTTCGGCAGACTCGGATGACTTCCCCGGGTCCCGATGGCATTAGTTATGCTATGCTACAGCATCTCTCTCGCAGCTCGCTCCGTAATTTGCTGTATTTATTTAACAGAATCTGGGAGGAACATACTTTCCCAACCTCTTGGCGTAGGGCATTAGTGATTCCCTTTCCTAAACCGGGAAAAGATGCTACTAACCCGAATAATTACCGTCCAATTGCACTCACGAGCTGTTTGTGCAAGCTGCTAGAACGCATGGTAAACAATCGGTTAGTGTATGTACTAGAAACCGAGCTTTATTTGTCACCTTTACAAAGCGGTTTCCGGCGTGGCCGGTCTACGATGGACAATATCCTTGCCTTAGAATCCGAAGCTCGCAATGCCTTTGTCAGAAGTAACCATCTTGTGTCTGTTTTCTTCGACATCGAAAAGGCATATGATCGGACATGGAGATATGGTATCCTTCGTGACCTTTATAGTAACAACTTTCGAGGCCACTTGCCTATTTTCATTGCGAATTTTTTGTCTCTAAGAGAATTTCAAGTTCGCATTGGTACCACACTTTCCGATGTTTACATACAGGAAGAGGGAGTTCCACAGGGAAGTGTCCTCAGTGTGACACTTTTTTCCCTGAAAATAAATAATATTTTAAAGTGCTTACCACCTTCTGTTCATGGCAACTTATATGTGGATGACTTGCAGATTTCCTGCCAAAGCAAGGACATGCGTTACATTGAACGACAACTGCAAATTGCAATCTCTCGCATGATGACATGGTGTTCGGAGAACGGTTTTACTTTTTCGACGGAAAAGACCTCTTGTGTACATTTTTGTAAGCGAAGGGGACTCCATCCTGACCCGCAGATCTATCTCGGCGATTCAGCTATCACTGTTGTGGACGTTGTTCGCTTCTTAGGAGTATTGTTCGATAGAAAGCTCACTTTCCTTCCGCACGTTATGCACTTACGTCGGAAGTCAGAACAAACCCTAAACTTGTTAAAAGTGTTGTCAAACACGTCCTGGGGTGCTGATCGATATACTATGCTCCGAGTTTATCGCGCGGTCATCCGATCGAAACTGGATTATGGTTGTGCCGTATACGGTTCCGCTCGCTCTTCTGTGTTGCGGAAACTTGATACTATACATCACTCCGCCCTCCGAATCTGTTCTGGTGCTTTCAGAACATCGCCTATTAAGAGCTTAAATGTCATCTGTGACGAGCCCCCTTTACCATCTGTTCGCAAGCAATTGTCGCTTCAATTGTATTTTCGCATTCTTTCGTATCCTGCTCACCCACTCCATTCTGTTCTTCTTGACAGTCAGTTTGACCGGCTTTTCGAAAATCGGCCATCTTGTATACCACCGTTCGGACTTCGAATGAGAACGTTCCTTTCTTCGACGTCTCTCTGTGATACGGATGTCATGCTGCGACCGACTTTACCTTTTGCACCTTGGCGTGATCACAGGATTTCATACTTGCGCCCTCTCCCGGGTTTTGTAAAGTCAAGTACGGATCCTGTTGTATATCGCCAGCTTTTTGCATCGCACCGCGCTATTTACCGTTACTATGTTGCTGTTTATACCGACGGCTCAAAAACAGGAGACCATGTTGGTTGTGCCTACGTCTGTGGCAGAGACGTTAGGAGCTACACCCTTCCCGACTGTTTCTCCGTGTTTTCAGCAGAGTTTGTCGCTGTTCACGAAGCCTTAAAGTACATCTCCCGTCAGAGCAGTAGACGATATATCGTGTATACAGATTCCATCAGCGTATTAGAGACTTTGGAGAATGGTGAAGTGTCACACTCTCATTCCCTTTTATCTCCGGTGGTGGATCTGCATCGTCGCCTCTATCGTCGAGGTTTCAGTGTTTCGTTCTGCTGGGTGCCGGGTCATGTCGGCATAGCGGGTAATGAGCGTGCAGATGCTGCGGCTAAAGATGCCGTGCATCGTCTGGTTCAGCCTATTCCAATCACCGATTTGAAGTCCGCTGTCAAAAAGTTAGTTTGGCATGAGTGGCAGTTAGATTGGGACCTACAAGTTCAGAACAAGCTGCGACAGGTTAAACCTCGTATTGGCTCTTGGCCATCTGCTGGACTGCGCCGTGCAGACGTAGTACTTACACGTTTGAGAGTTGGGCATACTCTTTTGACACATCGGCACTTGCTGATGGTTGAGGATGCCCCTCTCTGCGAACACTGTAAGGCTCCGCTTTCAGTGTCACACATCTTGACGTCTTGCCCTTGTCTGCAGTCTCACTATAACAGGTTTTTCGGTTGTAGTTCACCCAATTCGTCAGATCTGCTGGGGGAACCACCCCATCCTTCTCTCTTTCCCTTTTTGCTCTGTACTAATTTTATAAAATGCATTTGCTTTTCTGATTGATTTTATTCTAAAAATTTTTGCACTTTTCATTATTTATGTAACCATTCATATCATCTATACATTTTATAAATTTTTATATATCATAGTTTTTATCCCTTTTATGCATCATTAACTTATATATATATATATATATATATATTTTTATAACGTTTACACTGCATTTTTACTACTTTTTTATACCTGTTTTACACTCTTTTATGTCATTTTATTAAGAAATGGTGTTGGTTTCGTAACTGCAATTTCTATCGTTGGTTCGTGTCAGGCGGTTTTCTATAAGCAATATCCTCGTTCATGATCTAGAATCATTGTTTTTTTTTTATCGTTTTCTTATACCTGGCTGTATACTGGATGGGGAACCCCCATCCAGTTTGTTTCTTTTATTTTTGAGTATCGTTTTTCTGGTTTTACCATGTGTTTGGCGCAGCATGTCCTCTCTGGACCTTGCGCCATTAAACCCCAACCAACCAACCAACCCAAGACAGAAAATGGCAAAGCCAAGTCTGCCCGGGAGCTTTTTAAAGCCAAATTTTAGGAGATCCTACTCTCAGGCGAAAAAAATATGGCTGTCTCTAAATTTTTTCCACCGAGGAAGCAGGAGAAGTCAGGGGAGAGGGGTTACAGGAACACTAGAAAAATCACCAAGCCACACAAACGTAGGGAAAAGTAGCTGAGAGACAGCGTACAGGATCGGCTGACAGTTTTTTGCTCCTCCCGTACGAACAGCCGGTAGAACAGGGTAGAGCGATTTATCGCCAAAAACGGAACAAGACAAACGCCAACGACGAAGAGCGCGAACGGTGCAAACACCCTATTGGTCAAGCCTTCAAGTGACGTAGGAGGCGCAATTTTTAATTGGAAGACAGAAGGAGAGAACTAGCAAGCGTCTTCTCTTACCCACGTGGCCAGATTCCCACGGCTAGCAAGTGCCCGGAAGCTTTTTAACAGATGGATAAGGCTGTCGGTGATTTAACAAGGTGACAGTCAATCGGCAAATTTAAATTTATTAACGGCGGCTTTAAATAGCAATAACAGTGCAATTTAAGCGTACTGCCGGAAGTCTAAGTATCCGCTCTTTAGAAACTTATCCGATACATAAAAGGAATCCAATTCTGAAGATCCACAGTGCATTTTCAAAAGAAACGGACTGATTTTAATGGGCTATTTTCCCAGATGTGGCGATTGTAAAGAGTTCCCAGAACACAAAAATAGCCTAAGCTTAGAGATAACCAGCAAGATTCCCACACTTTGGGGGGACCAACAAAAAAATTAAACTGTGCTGTTTTTCAAACACTTTTACCAAGTTAAAGTAAGCAAGTGACTATTAGGAAAACTAGCAAATTGGGGTATTTAATTAATTTAACTAAGATTTAACGTTAATTTAGTAACCTAAAAGGAATATAACGAAATTCTTCGTTATAGACACTCCCTCCTGTCCAAGGATGGAAAAAATTTTGACAAACTTCCACTTTGATGTGGGTAACAAACACAGTACATATGAAAAAAATAAAGTATCATAACACATAGTATAAATGGAAAATAAAGGATCATACCTGATTTACATACAGCAAAAGATGATGGTAGTACATTTCAATAATATAATGATGAATATTTTCACTAATTCTTGACAGTTAAATTCACAATAAATCTATTTACATTCGTGCATAAGTGAAAAAAAATTCATTTTGGTAGCAAAAAAATAATGTAACAGGAAAAAATTATGTATACAATGTTGAGATATTTATATGTGTACTTAAAGGGACATTTGACTATAATCATGGTTCTTGAAAACTTAAAATTCAAAATTGTTGTAAACCATATATTCATAATACAAATCACTATAATACATTATATGCATTATATTGATTTATATGCGTCATAGTGTTTTATATGCATCATAGTGTTTTATATGCATCATAGTGTTTTATATGCATCATAGTGCTTCACACAGAGTGACTTAACATAAATATAATTCTCGTAACTTGAGCTAACAAGAGTTCCCACGAAACAACCGAATGATTCTAAGAGGACTTTACATCTTAATCTACCAGAGATATGGGAACTCGAATCTTGCAAGCTACTTAATCAATAATAAAAACACACCATAAAAGGGTAATGAAAAATGTCACTCAACAAAAATATTTATCAGGCTATTTGGCTCTGACTCACGCCCTTTGGCTCTGAAATAGAACATAAACACAGTTTGTTTATGGACATGCATGCTTTGCAAAAAGTGTGAGCTAAAAAATAATTAATTGCATGCATAAAGTGTAACCACAAACTGTCAGTTTCATGCAGTTGGGTACAAAAGAATATCCACAAAAAAAAAAGTCAAAATGAGTTACTTTAGGATCAGTAATGTTTCCGCGAAGGATTATGACACCTGAAGCCTAAGAAAAAGTATGCACCAAGACAGACTCCACTCATGGGGGAAAGCTGTGCAAAAAGGAAGAATTGACTAGGACACCTAGCCTTTAGTAAATTCCTAACTTCAAGTGAATGGATAAAAATAAAATTAAATTTGATCAAAAGATCATCCAACATACAAAACAGAGCTGGAATCACATACATTTCCTCGGCCAAAAGAAAGTACATGAGACTGTCCCAAGAAGGTCGGTGACGTCCTATCTTGTGTGTGGAAATTTAATTTTACAAAAAAAAGGGAAACAACAAAGTAGCAATATTACTCTAGGGGAAAAGTGAAAATGAAAAAATAATAAAAAAATTGAAAATGAAAGTGGTTTGAAGAACTAGAGTACATCTCACTAAATTGCCAAAAAAATTAGGGCTATGGAACTAACTACAATAAAAATATAAAAAAGAAAGTAGTAATGAACATGAAGTCTAGGATAGTCATAATTGGTAATAATACAAATTGTCAAAATGGACAAGATGAGGTAATACAAAGAAAAATTACATAAAAAAATGAAGTAAATAAGGTCATATTTCAATTGTGCATTTGGATGGAATGTTTAACGCATGAAAATCCTAAGAGGATTAAATGTTACACTAAAGTTTGTAAATATAGAGGTAGTTGGTAAAAATGTTTTGCTATTATATAAATTCATCAAACAATCAAATAGAATGAATAAATTTCACATCAAATAATATATCTATGGATAACATATCACCTGAGCACATAACCATGAATGTCAATATTATATACAGTAAAATAGATTTATGTGACAATACAATAAAAAATGTGACAGTGAAAATAATAAAAAATACTAATATAATAATTGTCAATGAATAACTGTCAATGATAAAGTCTCAATTCCTACTATCAATATTTAGTATCAATGCTTATTATCAATATTTACTACCAATGTTTAATATCAATGTTTAATATCAATGTTTACTTTCAATATTTAATTGTTTCAATGCCTACTGTCAATATTTACTATTAATGATTAGTATCAATGCCTACTATTAATGTTTACTTTCAATGCCTACTCATACCAATACCATATGAAAACCATTACAAACCAAAAATATATGTATACATAGAAACCAAATAAATATATATATTAATAAGAAAAAATCAACGACTGAAGTAAAGTATGCTATAGATCACACTTGTAAGTGATAAGATAAGTAATAAGTGAAATAAACAAATACATTAGATAATTACATTAATGGTGAACATTCATAAGTTGTAGCTTATTTGCAGTGAATTGTACACATGCTTTGCAACAGATGCTGTCATCATTTGACAGACAGGTGAGAAACAAACCAGATATCCTTATTAAAGTCAAGTTGAAGTTAACAATTTTATGAAGAAATTCATTATCTTAAAGTTTATCAATTAAATTTGCACTCAATTAAGTAAATTACAGTTTATGATTATTCTAATTTTTAAAGTATCATTGTAGATTTACAGAAGATTATGAAATTTTGAATAATGAAGTAAAATAAATATATACTAAAGGAAACAGAAAATACAGTGGGAGAAAAAAATTTTCCTAAGCAACGCCAGCATTGAAAGGAAAGAAAGGAGATATGTTAGGGACAGGTTCTCCTAACATACTACCAAAAAAGAAAACTCACTGTAAAACTGTAGACCTTAAGAAATATCTATTTTGCTGAGTAGGAGGGGGTTGGGCAAACATTAAAGGGGTATCAGGGGAATCCCTGAGATGGAAGTTTTCTTGCTGGAGCATAGTGCAAACGATCAATATGAATTTTACTGATAGGAGCGAGAGGATTAGACAGTAGCCTTATAGAATAAGTTACTACAGAGTGATGTTTAACCACTTCAAAAGGACCAGAAAATTTCTTATTATATCTGTCTTTAGATTTCACATATACAATATCACCTGGAGAAAGTTCACGTAATTTTGCCTGTTGATGTTGCTTAGTATTTTGAATCAGGCATTTATCCATTAAATTTTTATACACTATATTTTGTATATCAGACATATTTTTAAACAAATTGTTGAGAAATTGAGGTTTGTCTAATTGTACCACAGATTTTTTATAATTAAAATTATCGAATATAAGTGCAATCTCTCTTACAAAATGTAATAAAAAGGGAGAAAAGTCAGTCGAAGAGTGGTGAGAAGCATTGTTGCGATTGATTGTTGTTGCGGTGCTTAGCGTTAAAAAGGAAACTGAGATAAATTACGAAAAGTTATATTTACAAAAAATATTTACAATTTAAGTATTGAGTTTGCGTTAACATAGTAAAAGGTTGCGGTGACAAAATAAGACGCTCCGTATGGAGCGGTGCGAAGTTGCGTCTAGAGACAAAGGAGTCTTCTAGTGAAGTGTTCGAAGGGGACTCAAGTTCAATGACCGGAGCTGGAGATAAGAGTCAGCGAGCGCCTCCTGCTGGAAGCACAGAGGGGTGTGGGTGGAACATTCTCCCACCCTATCAGGACCTTAGTTCTGATATAAAGGAAGAGGAGAAAGTTTGGTGATTGAACGTTTTACAACGTTGTTTTGAGTTTTAACTGTAGCGACTCGAACAAGATTGTCCTTGCCCGGATGAGTTTCTAAGATCCTTCCTAGTTGCCAGGAACCTGGAGGAGCATCATCTTTGACAAGCACGATGTCATCTTCTTTAAGATTCGGCTGCGAGGACTGCCACTTCTTCCGCTGTTGTAGGGAGTGCAAATAAGAATGCCTCCACTGTTTCCAGAAACATCTTCTCAGGTTTTGGACGAGCGTCCATCTGTTAGCTAGTGGTGGAGAAGAGAAGGGTTGATCAGGTACAGAAGTGAGCATATCTCCTGTAAGGAAATGGGATGGAGTAAGTGCGGTAATAGAGTCAATATCCGAGTTCTTAATGTATGTAAGAGGTCGTGAATTTAGTAAAGCTTCTATCTGGCTGAGTAGAGTTGATAATTCTTCAAACGTTAGGAGAGTTTCTCCCATCACTCTTTTAAGGTGAAATTTTATTGAGCGCACTCCTGCTTCCCAAATTCCTCCAAAATGAGGAGAACCAGGTGGAGTGAAATGCCACTCGATAGAAGTGTTGGCTAGGTGGTGAGCAATTGATTCATTTTCAGGCAAAGAGCGCCACATTTGTTGCATTTCGTTGAGTTTTCGTCGAGCACCCACAAAATTGGTAGCATTATCGCTATAAATGTGGCGAGGGGCACCACGACGAGCACTGAAACGGCGAAGAGCAGCTATAAATGATTCAGCTGTCAAATCACTGACTGCTTCAAGATGCACAGCTTTAGTCGATAAACAAATGAATAAAGCTATATATCCCTTGGTAGTTTTACAACCTCGACCTTTACTAAATTTTATGGAGATTGGACCTGCGTAATCAATGCTGCAGTAGAAAAAAGGTCGTTCCAGAGTTACTCGAGGCTTAGGTAAATTACCCATCAGTTGTGTTTTTGTGGAAGTCTTGAATCTGTGACATTTTAAGCATTTGTTTATACATTTATTAATTAATTTTCTTCCACCAATGATCCAGTATGATTGCCTTATGATGTGCGCTAACAATGTTGGGCCAGCATGTAGATAGGCTACATGCCGTTCTTTGATGAAAAGTTCGCTGAACTTATGTTGATACGGCAGAATAACAGGATGTTTCTGATTAAATTGTAGTTGCGAGTTCTGTAATCGACCTCCCACCCGTAAGAGACCGTTTTCGTCTACAAATGGGTAAAGGGAGCGTAATTGACTTTTATTTGGTACAGGTTCTTGATTTTTGATGCATTTTATGTCTTAATGAAAATAGCTATTTTGAATAGAACGGATAACTGTTTCTTCGGCTTGTTTGATTTCTGAAAAGGTGAGTGTCGTAGATTGATCTTGGAGATTTTCTGCGGATCTTTTACAATTTTTAATAAACCTTTGGCAGTAAGCTACAATGCGAATTATTTTAGCCAAGGAAGAGAATTTTTCGAAAAACTCATCTACTAAAATATTTGAAGTGTGGAGGTGATGGGTAAAGATTGGGTCAGCTCTTTGCTCAGTCTTCACTTCATCCTCGATTTCTTTCGAACTTGTTTCATTCTGTTCTTCCGGAGTAAGCATCATATTTTTAGAATTAGGAACATCTTCTAACTCTGGAAATCGTTTAAGCTCCGTTTCAATATTTATTTCGTAAATATGCAAACTAGATATTGAATTGGCATTTGTGCTTGTGTCAGGCAATTTACCAGAAACCAGAAAACCGAAAATTGAATTCTGTGCAATTAAATTACTTTGAGAACAATTTATTTGACCAGGAAGTAACACCGAAAAGAAAATATCTGATCCAAGAATCATATCAATTTTATTAGACGTGTTAAAATTTGGATCAGCTAGTTGAATATTTTTTAAGTGCGTGAAATGCTCGTCTTTTATCTTTGAAACAGGCAGAGGTGCCGTTAATTTATCCAAACCATAAGCTGTAACCGTCAGCTTGACCCCAGGTTCATGAATCGACAGTAAGTCAAGTGCTATACACCCTTTAGTCATGGCAAGGTCCTTTCCAGACAACCCTTTAACAGGAAATCTAGCATTCTTCCTTTTTATCCCTAAAATATTCATGTAAGTTTCACTAATGAACGATGACTCACTACCCGAATCACATAAAGCTCTCAGTGTATGTGCTTCTCCCGTACAATCTTTTACCATGACACATGCTGTGGGTAAAAGTGCGAATGAAGTTTGGGCCGTATTTAACAAAACAGTGTTGGTTTCGTTTGATGTACTGGGATGATCGTCGCTAATAGCAGGTGCGTTTTTCCGATTTGTAGAGCCCTTTGAATCGAAAGTGGAAGCAGAAACGGAATAATTCTGCATATTTTCATGCAAGCTAGAATGATGCTTTTCTTTACAGAAATGACATGAATAAGTGGAATTACATTGGTAATCGGTATGCTTGTTTGACAAACAATTAATGCACAGTTTATTTTTGCGAACATATTGCTTTCTATCTTTCACACTCATTTCTTTGAATTTATGGCATTTAAAAAGTAAGTGGAAAGGCATTCTACACAGCATACACTTTGGATTGTTAGATGTAGGTTTAAAAACATTAACCTTTTCTTTTTTATTGTAAGACTCATTTTCGTGGAACAAGTCTAATGAAGCACACTTATTATTAAGGAATTCAAGGAACTCATCGAATGTAGGAAAATCATTGTTAACAGTTTGTTGCGACCATTCTTCGCGTGTTTTCTGATCAACCTTTTGCAACAATATGTAAATTAGCCAGATATCTCTTGAGTTAGCTTGCTCATCGATGGATTTAAGTCCTCGAATGACTTCATCTGAGACATCTGCTATGCTGCGTAAATTGGATGCGTTTGCATGATTGATAGATGGTTGATCAAAAAATGTTTTGACGAGAGAAGAAACGATTTGTTTCTTTCTGTCGTATCTAGTAAGCAGTTTTTCCCAAGCTTCTTTGTAACTAGCTTCCGAAATTGGTATGTGTTTAATTATCGCTGCCGGTTCGTCAAGTAATAAACCTTTTAAATACGAAAACTTTTGAATATTGGATAAACTACTATTATTATGAACCAATGATGAATATAGATCTTTAAATGAAGGCCAGTCTTTGTAATTACCACTAAATGACTGAATATTTATTCTAGGCAGCTTAAAATTATTAGCATTAGAAATATTTGTTATAGGTCTCGGATCATTTACATTATCAATGCATAATTTTTCATGAGCTTCTTGAAGTTTGGCTTTGGTTTCATAATATTTATCCTCAAATTCTTCCATTTCGGAGAGCTCAATGGGAAGATCTGAGTCTGCTTTGTCGAAATCAGAATAAATTGTCTCTAATTTTTGTAGTTTGTTATACAAATCGTATTTGTTGAATGTTTGGTTTTCGTCATTGATATACTTGTGAATTCTAGTTAATGCTGATTTCGCTCTGCCGCGAAGATTAATTGCAATTCTCTCAGCATTTTTAGCAGCAGTATCATCTGCCGAATCATTTGTTCTCTTTTCCATTACGCTTGAAATGGTGCGGATGCGTATATAACTTTCGTGAAACCAAAATCAAACTTGATTCAAAAGAAAAAAATGTACTTATCTCAGGCTTCCTTGAGCTGGATCTCGTCGAGTGCCTCCAAATGTTGCGATTGATTGTTGTTGCGGTGCTTAGCGTTAAAAAGGAAACTGAGATAAATTACGAAAAGTTATATTTACAAAAAATATTTACAATTTAAGTATTGAGTTTGCGTTAACATAGTAAAAGGTTGCGGTGACAAAATAAGACGCTCCGTATGGAGCGGTGCGAAGTTGCGTCTAGAGACAAAGGAGTCTTCTAGTGAAGTGTTCGAAGGGGACTCAAGTTCAATGACCGGAGCTGGAGATAAGAGTCAGCGAGCGCCTCCTGCTGGAAGCACAGAGGGGTGTGGGTGGAACAAGCATTGTACAGATGCTGATGGATTAATACAGCATGTTTAAAAGGAACCTTTTGTTGTAACAAACAATTAATAGTTGATTTAGTAGAAAGGTTTGTCCTTTCACAAATAGCATTCGATTTTGGATTACCCACCGTAGTGTGATTCAATTTGATACCAATGGTCTTAGTAAAGGTAGTAAAAATATCTGAAGTGAATTGAGTACCCAGGTCAGTTAGTATTAATGCAGGTCTGCCAAATTTACAAATATAAGCTAAAAGATACTCAGTGACTGCCTCTGTTGTAATTTTGACAAGAGGAAAAAGCTCTAAATGCCTCGAAAAAAGATCAATAATGGTCAAAACATAAGCGTTATTTTTTAGTGGACCAAGAATGTCCATAGACACTGCCTCATTAGGTAAAGTGGGAATGGGATTAGCCTGAAAGGGTGCTGATACGATGGTGTGAGGCTTATTAATAGAACAAAGGTGACATGATTTTACAAAATTCACCGTATCAACATACATACCCTGCCAAACATAGCGAGCTTTTACAAAATCATATGTCTTCCCAATGCCAAAATGAGACACATGACAAATTTTGAGTACCTTAACTTTTAAAGAATGAGGAACCACAATTATATGTGAATTAGTATTAATTTTGGATTTATCCCAGCATAATAATTTGGAAGCATCATGAATATAGAAATCAGTAAATTTTGAGGAATTAGCAGAGTGGGGTTGATTTAGATAATTAATAATTTTGGTTAATTTAGAATCCCTACTCTGTTCTGCCAAAAATGTGGAAGTGGAAATTTCAAGGGGAGGATCAGCAATGATGGGAGAAGCTGGAGAATTTTGAATAGGGTCAGTACTAATTGCATTTACAGAAGTAATAGGTAAAACATCATTACTATCAACAATATTAGGATTAGTTAACAAATTTTGAGATGGAGGTTCACAGTCAAGGCGAGAAAAATAATCAGCTAACACATTAAGTTTTCCATGAATATGCTGATAAGTAATTGAATATTCACTCATCTCGAGTAACCATCTGGTAACTATATCAGTAGGAGACAAAGAATGCTTGTAGTTAATTAGAGGTTTACTATCAGTTAAAACAGTGAAATTTCTATTATACAAGTAATATTTAAATGCTATAATAGATTGATATAGTGCAAACAGTTCTTTTTTTAATGTAGAGTAATTTCTCTGACCAAATTTAAGTGATTTGCTATAATATGAAATGGGTAACAGTTGATCATCAAATTTTTGCATTAAGATACCAGAAATAGCAACATTAGAAGCATCAGTATTTAAATAGAAATCCTGATCCCACATGGGTAATTTTACAAAAGGTTTTGAAAAGAATATTGATTGAAGTTTGTTAAAACATTCTTGAAGATAAGCAGACCAAACAAATTTTACTGTTGATGAAGTAATGTCGATTAATGGTTGAGTGAGAGCTGCAAAATTTGGAATTAATGGGCGATAAAAACCACACACTCCTAAAAATCTTTTGACCTGTCGCTTTGAATAAGGAACAGGGAAAACAGTGATTTTGGTAATGTTATCAATAGGGAATATAGTATTATCTTTAATTTTAAATCCTAGAAAATCAATAGTGGTATTGTGAAATGGGCACTTATGAGGAGAAAGAGTGAGATTGAATTTTGAAAAAACCTGCAGTAATTTAGAAATTTTTGAAATAGACTCTTCAAAAGAATTAGTACCAATAACAAGATCGTTTTGGTAAGCAAAAAGACCTGGCAGGTTTGACTGTTCCAGTACATTATCAATTAAATTTTGAAAGGTACTTGGTGCTGTCTTAAGACCAAAAGGAACACGTTTAGAAAAATATGAAGCGAAAAGAGTAGTAAAAGCGACAATTTTTTGGAGATCTGTAGGAAAATCTATCCAATAGGCGTTTCCGAAATCAAGGGTGGAGAAGTATTTAAATTTAGATAAGTTGGAAATTATTGTTGAAATTTTGGGGAGGGGGTAGGAGGATGATTTTATCACAGAATTTAGTAACCGAAGATCTAAAGCAAGCCTAAAAGTTGGTGGGGCAGATGGATCAAGAGATTTCTTCTTAACCATAAGCATAGGACATGCCCATTCACCATTACCTCTCTCAATTATACCAGCACACTGCATCTCATTGAGTTGTTCCAAAGCAGTTTGCTGTAAAGTTTGTGGAATAGGAAAAGGAAGAGTCCTAATTGGAAATTTTGATTAAGGGAAATATAAGGTTTAACTCTGTCAGTATGTCCCAAATTTTACAGATCCTTAAAAGAGGCAGCATAATTAGTCAATAAAACTTGCAAAAATTGTTACTTTTGTTCATTAGTAAGGTGATGAAGTTGAAAATCAGATGAAGAAAGCATTTCCTTTCTCTTCTGCAAAATATCAGGAGTGGCAGTAATGAAATTAGCAAAGTGCTCAGTATTATCAAAGGAAGAATTAAAATCAAAATTAGAATCAGATTCATCAGCAGAGTTAACATTAGGTTTGTTGGTTAAGTCGAACTGAAAAACATGACCTATCACAGAACCTTTATTCAAATAAACTTGCATATCATGCTTATTTTCCAAAAATATGTAGAATTGATTTAATGTAGAGTCCTGAGTAGGATCAAGTACATGTAACGATGGATGGCAAATCAATTGGTTTTTTATCCTCAGGTATGAACATACACTCATTAAAATTTGCATTAGTTTTAACTTTAACATACTTGCTAGAATTACCGCTGTGAGGGGGGGGGGTTATTTGTTTGCGAATGGGAGCGAGAATTCTCGTTGGAACTATTGCTGTTAATTAGCTCAGACTGTGGGTGTTGACTGATTTATGTGGGATTGAACGGGGAGGCACCGATTTACACAATACTTGGCTGAAATACTCTGGAGTAATTAGTTTTACACCGTTATGCACGGGGGATTGCAAATTAATTTTATTTTTTTCCTTAAATGCCTTGCCCGGGTCGCGCGATTAATTCGGGATTAATGAATCCCTTTTTACTTAATAAGTGCACTAGTTTTACACACTAATTAGCATTGTACACACATTAATTACGCAAGTTTTGAGCATATTAGCATTGTACACACATTAATTACGCAAGTTTTGAGCATATTTTTGCCTTTTACACATTTTTTCCCAAGTTTTGTACTCCGAATAATATTAATTTCGCTCTATTTTTTAACTCTCTATGGAGTGCAGGTGCTTTTAATAAACTTATATTTGTCTTTGTGACTGCTATTCTAATTAGGAACCAAGGTTAAACTTTACTTTTGCTTTTGACCCCTATTGTTCTTAGTCTACTGAACCCCTTAATTAGCCATTATTAAGCTGCTTCTACTTATGCTGCCTAGCCTGCAATTCCCATAAAGTTCTAAGCTAGCTGGGATACATTCGCTTATTTTGTGCTATTTATGCAAGTGCTTCTTTATGGATTGACTCTTTCCTCATTAATTCCCCTCAGGGGGTTTACCTTCTTTAGGTAAACACAGGTGTCGCAATCCCGAGGTACCCCAGCGAACTATCTCTCATTTCTTATTTCCTCTCCTCTTTTCCTTTACTTTTTTCTTTTTTTCTCCCTCGGTAAGGTTCCTCTTCGGAAGCGAGGGCACCCCTTTAGTAGCTGTTGCCGTTCTCTCGCTTCTTGCTACTATTGGGGTCTTTATCACCCACGTGTTTGCCGTACGTGGAGACCCGTGTCCCCGGAAAAGGGAATCCTGGTAGTTGAGGGTCAGTTTTGGTTGCCCAACACACTGCTTCGGCTCCCGCTTCGGGTAAACGGGAGGTACTTAGTGGTTCCCTAATGTATCAATCGGCTGGTCGCTGACATTGTCTCCGGCTAGGAACCAAGCTATCGTTTCGGCTTCTGGGCATCTCGTTAAGGGTGGAAGTCTGCTTCAGGGTCGTTTCGTGTGCGTATAGTCCTCGACGAGCACTGGTGCAAGTATCTGCATCCCCTTGTTGGGCTCCGTGGTGGGTGGTGCCGCCGAGAACCGAATCAAACCCCCCCTTTTTTATGGATTCTTCAAATCTCTCTAGTGGAAATGAAAAATCTCTCCCCTCGAGGGAGCAACAAATGGCTCGTTTTTTTATAATTAAACGTAAGGAAGGCACATTTGCAACGGTGTCGCCCTTTCTTATTCAGAAATGTCTTTCTGCCTCTGTAGGGAATGTTCAAAGCGTAAAAATACTTCGCTCTGGTGACTTATTAGTAGAGTTGTCAACATCAGAACAAGCTTTGCAATTGATGAAGGTAACAATGTTTGGAAACATAGCTGTGTCCGTAACTCCACACGTCTATCTCAATTCTTCGAGAGGCGTTATTTCGGAGGCTGACTTACTCTATACCCCCGAAGAAGAAATTTTGGAGCACTTACAGGACCAGCTTGTGTCTGCTGTGCGTCGTATCACTTTCCGTCGGGATGGGGAAATCCGTCCAACGAAGCACCTCATCCTGACATTTGACACGCCAAAGCTACCAAACTATGTTATTGCTGGATATCTCCGATGCCCAATCAGACCCCACGTACAAAACCCTCTCCGTTGCTTTCAGTGCCAACGTTTTGGACACTCGAAAGCAGCGTGTCGTGGTTCAGCGGTCTGTGCTCGCTGTGCTCAGCCTGACAATTCATCAGAAACCTGCAATGCTCCAGCTAAATGTGTCAACTGTAAAAGCGATCATCCCTCTTTTTCACGCTCATGTCCGAAATGGACTCGGGAAAAAGAAATACAGACTATTAGGGCCCATAATAATCTGTCATATATGGAAGCTCGAAAGCAAGTCGAGGCTCGCAGTCCCAGAGTCGGAGTCTCTTACGCTTCTGTAGCTGCTGCGAATAAAGTAATGTGTACAGAATCTACACAGACAGAGACTTACCCATCTAAGACTTTGTCTGTCACTTCCCGTTCTGCACGTGGCACTAAAAGTAGACAATCATCTAATATCCCCACCTCTCAAAATATCTCAAATAATAATCAATCGTGTTCATACCACATAACTACAGACTCACCAATCCCACCAAATCCAAATAGAAGAAAGAAAATGATTATTCCCAGAAAGACAGTCGGCCTTTCTAGGAAAACTAAAAATCAGATATATGAAGTAAAAAATACACAGACCTTTAGGAAGCTCCTCTCGGAGGAGACTCCATTAAAATTGTATGTGTCCGAGGAATCGGACCATGATATCGTTTTTGAGGAGTCTGTAGCTCCTGCCGTCGGTTGCACGAAATCTCAACCCACAGGGAGAGGTCGATCGGTCCCTCCTCCTCTTTCTTTGCTATAATGGCTCTCGTTCCTTGGAACTGTCGTGGCTTTCGTCGTAACTTTTCTGATGTGAAGGCCCTGGTGGCTGAACACAACCCCGCGGTTGTCGCACTTCAGGAAACATATCTGAAGTGCACTGACACATCTAAGATCCGTCGATACCACTGTGTTCGAAAAGACAACGATGCCGGTGAGAGAGTTTCGGGAGGTGTAGCTATCTTCACCTCCCATGTCTATCCTTCCACCGTTGTCCCATTGCATACCACCTTGCAAGCTGTAGTTGTACAGATCCATATAAGACGTTTAATCTGCGTCTGTGTTGTCTATCTACCACCTAACGAGCCAGTCTCTCAGAACTTTCTGGATGATTTAGTAGATCAGCTGCCCTCACCATTCATTCTCCTAGGTGACTTCAATGGTGATAGCGCGCTTTGGGGAAGTAAAGACACCAACCCTCGGGGTCGGCAGATCGAACAGTTGCTGTCCGACAACTGTCTCTGCCTCCTGAATAACGGGGAAGAAACTTTCTTCCACGAGCCGACGCGTACCTTCCATAGCATAGACCTTGCTATATGCTCACCATCACTCCTACCTTTTGTTAACTTTTTTGTTGGAAATGACCTCAGGAATGGTGACCATTTTCCGCTTTTTGTAAAACTTCTAGGTGATGACAATGGTCCTATTTTACGTCCGCGTCGTTACATCCTTGATGCAGCTAACTGGGAGAAATTCACTTCCCTGGCTGTAATTACAAGAAGTATGGTCGATGGTAGCATAGATGATGCGGTTGAAACCGTCACAAATGTAATCGTGCGGGCAGCTGATATGTCAATACCTAAATCTTCTCCCTTTCCGCCGAGGCACCGTAAGCCCTGGTGGAATGAAGAATGTCAGAAAGCTATGAAGAACCAAAAGAAGCGATGGAATATTTTTCGGAGATATCCTACCACTGCCAATTACATATCCTTTAAGGAAGCCAAGGCGAACGCTAGAAAGGTGCGTCGCCATAGTCAGCGTCAATCGTGGGAAAGATATGTTTCCAGCATATCCACGTCTACTACCTCTAAGCAGTTATGGTCTCGAGCGAAACGTGCAATGGGGCTGTATAATGATCAAAGCTTCTGTTGTTTGAAAGAGAATGGGACTACCATTGGGACGGCATTGGACATTGCAAACGCCATTGGACGCCAGTTTGCTGCCTCTTCCAGTGCGGAAGCCTATCCTTGCTCTTTCCGGAAGTATAAACGACGTGCTGAATCACAGCGTCAACGTTTCGACTCTCGAGCCTCACTTCCATATAACTGCCCTTTTACGATGACTGAGCTTCTTCGCTGCCTGCAAGAAGTTAAGAAATCTTCTCCGGGGCCAGATGGAGTCTCTTATGGTATGATTTCCCGTCTGTCTCGCGATTCTCTCTGTCATCTCTTACACCTCTATAATAGGATATGGAACTCTCATATATTTCCTACGTCTTGGCACAAAGCAACTGTGATCCCTTTTCCTAAGCCTGGAAAGGATGCGACTAGTGCTTCTAACTATCAGCCGATTGCCCTTATTAGCTGTCTGTGTAAGGTGATGGAAAAAATGTGTAATGCTCGTCTTGTTCATGTACTAGAGAGCAATAGCCATTTTTCCCCTTTCCAAAGTGGTTTCCGGCGTGGCAGATCGTCGATCGATAACATCGTCGCTCTCGAATCCCAAGTAAGGAATGCTTTTCTTAGGAAGAATCATATGGTAACAATATTCTTTGACATTGAAAAAGCATATGATCGTACATGGCGGTACGGTATCTTACGGCATTTATATAGCATGAATTTTAGGGGTAATCTCCCCATTTTTATAAAAAAATTTTTAGCCGCACGTAATTTTAATGTCCGTATTGGATCCACTTTATCTAATAATTTTGTTCAAGAGGAAGGTGTGCCGCAAGGGAGTGTCCTAAGTGTCACCCTTTTCTCTATGAAGATCAATGCTATTTTACAGCATCTACCACCAGCAGTCAATGGATGGCTCTATGTAGACGACTTACAAATATCATGTGAGGGGAAAGATATGCGCTTTATTGAGCGGCAACTACAGACGGCTATAAACCGCATTGTGAAGTGGTGTGGAGAAAGCGGTTTTAGCTTTTCTACAGAGAAAATGTGCTGTGTGCACTTTTGCAGGCGATGTGGACTTCACCCAGACCCAGAAATTACCCTCAGAGCATCACAGATAAAGATTGTGGACACTACTCGGTTTTTGGGCGTGACCTTTGACAGAAAACTGACTTTCCTTCCACCATCACTGTCTGGCCTCCACTATTTCCCAGGAAATTGGATGTCGTCATCACGCGGCTTAGAATTGGCCATTCAAGAATCACTCATAGACATTTGCTGGAAGGAGAAATCGCCCCCATTTGTTATAATTGCAACTGTCACCTCACCATTCGCCATATTTTAACAGAGTGTACCGGACTCACCAATTTTTATCTAAAATACTTTGGCTCAACTTCGCTCACTTTGAGTGATCTTGTGGGTGAAACACCCCACCCCGCTGTTTTCCACTTCTTACGGTGTGCTGGTTTTCTTTCGTTAATATAATTTTTCTTTTAAATCCTTTGTATATATTTTAGTGGTTTTATCACACTTTATCACAATATTCATAATCCGTTTTAACACCCTTTATACATAACTACTTTTATATCATTTTGTAATACTTGACTGAAATCTAGATGGGGGAACCCCCATCTAGATACCTTGTGTTTTACCTTGTGTTTGGCGCAGCTTGTCCTCTCTGGACCTTGCGCCATTAAACCCCATCCAACCAACCAACCAACTGACTTTCCTTCCGCATATCAACCATATTTGGAAGAAGTGCCAGAATTCCCTAAACCTTCTGAAGGTACTGTCAAACACATCTTGGGGTGCGGACCGCACATCCATGTTACGTATTTACCGAGCAGTTATCCGCTCCAAACTGGACTATGGTTGCCCGGCCTATGGGTCTGCGCGACAATCTGTTCTACGGCGCTTAGACACTGTGCACCACGCGGGACTCCGCATCTGTTCAGGAGCGTTTCGTACATCACCCATAGAAAGTTTGTACGTTACTTGCTCAGAGCCATCCTTAGATTCCATTCGTCGTAAATTGTCGCTTCAATACTACTTTCGCGTTCTGTCCCATCCTTCGCATCCGTTGCACGATCTCATACTCGATCGCCAACTTGACATTTTGTATAGTCATCGTGTCTCTTGCGTCCCATCCTTTGGATTGCGCATGCGATCTATTCTGCGCGACTCGGAGTTAGACGGGGTTGATATTAGGTCAACACCAATGTTTGTTTTTCCTCCCTGGCGAACGCCTCTGTTTTCATACTTGCGTCCATTTGTTGGGTTCAGTAAGACTAATACCAGTGCCAACATCTACCAACAGTTTTTTGCAGCGCATCGTGCCCTTTTCTCTACATATATAGATATTTATACCGATGGCTCGAAGTCAGCGCATCATGTGGGCTACGCTTTTGTGTGTCGGAAAGATGTTATAAACCGTAGCCTACATATTTCAACTTCCATCTTTACTGCTGAGCTAATAGCCATTCGTGAAGCTTTAAAATACATATCTCGTCAAATGACCACACACTTCATCCTTTATACCGATTCTTTAAGTGCCTTGGAAGCCTTAGAATCGGTTTATAGTAGCCACCCGCTCATTTCGGAAGTGCTCAGTTTGAAGCATCGTCTGGCATGTCGCGGATATAGTATTTTGTTTTGCTGGGTTCCCAGCCATGTGGGAATCAAGGGCAATGAACGTGCTGATGAAGCTGCAAAAACCCCATCTGACGCAGTAAATGAGCCCATACCCTATTGTGACATAAATCGGGCCGTCAAGAAATCAATATACGCAAACTGGCAAGAACACTGGAGTGCGCAGGTGTCGAATAAGCTGTGCGCAATTAGACCTACTATATCATCATGGTCCCCACTTGTAAATAGGAAAAGAGATGTCCTTTTAACTCGGTTGCGAATTGGTCACACTCGTCTGACTCATGTCCACTTGTTGTTGAATGAAAATGCTCCATCCTGCAATTTTTGCGGGGATATCTTGACCATTCTCTATCTTTTAACTGACTGCAGAGGTCTGAAACATTTTTATCAAAAGTATTTTAATTCCTTTTCGCCTAGTCTTAATGTTTTATTGGGAGAATATCCCCACCCTTCACTTTTTAACTTTCTGCTGCACACTGGCTTGTTTTATCATATTTAATGTTGTTTTACTTATGAATTTTTAATATTTATTATATATCACTCTTTTTAATGTTAGTCTTTTATACATTGACATGTCACTGCTTTTATAATCTTACACTTTTACACTTTTTCTCATCTTTTACACTTGTTCATGTTCTAGAGTCATTGTTTTTTTCTATTGTTTTCTTATACCTGGCTGTATACTGGATAGGGAAACCCCATCCAGATTGTTTCTTTTTTTAACTATCGTTTTTCTGGTTTTACCATATGTTTGGCGCAGCATGTCCTCTCTGGACCTTGCGCCATTAAACCCCATCCAACCAACCAACAATCTTTCCTCATTAATTATTTTAGTTTTACGCGCTGATTAGCTTAGTGAGCTCATTTATTACGCGGATTTATGCACTAGTTGATTTTAGTTGCTCATTAGGATTACAATTATTTTACTCGGAATAATATTATTTGCGCTGGTGATTGCTCTCGAAGGGGTGCGCGTGCTAATTTGCTTGTTTTTGCTTTTATTACTGCTGTTCTAATTAGGAGCTGTGGTTGACTTTGCTTCTGCTTTTGATCCCTGTTTATCTTATCTTCTCTTCCCCTTGGTTTGCCCCTAATTAGGTTGCAATCTACTTGAGCTGGCTTGCGTGTGGTTCCCTAATTACTCTAAGCTTGTTAGGCTACATTCTCTTATTTTGTTTCATTATTGCTCGTGTTTACGTACGAAGCATTATTTTTTCACAATTATTACGCTTGTTTACACACAGATTTGCATTGTTTACACATTAATTACACTATTATTGAACACAAAATGATGTTATGTACACTTAAAGTATGAATTTTATTATCATTTTAATATTATTTTCGCTAGCAATAACTCTCTAAGGATTGCGCCTTCTACTAATTAGCCCATTTAGCATTATTAACTCCTGTTCTAATTAGGGTGACTAAGCCTGAAAGGTTACGAGCATTTATTTTTCCGTTTAGCACGTGCTAATTTTGCGAATTTGCATTTTTACTCATTTAATTCGCTAGTTACTCCTAGTTTAGCTATGTGTACTCATTAATTACACAAGTTTTGGTCACAGACTAACTTTATTTGCACCTTGGGAGTTTAATTATTACTTTCAGGCTAATGTTAATTACGCTAGCTTCGATCACTTAGATTGTGCCGTTTTTGCACGTGCTTTTACGAATTAGCTCTTTTTACGCTTTAATTATTCTTTGTTTTTCACACAGGTTGGCTTGGGTACACATTTATCGCGTGTAGTTTTCTCGTCATTCTATTATGTGCTCAGTTATTATTCTATTTATTTTTTTTTTCTCTGATTAGTATTAACTACGCCAATATTAGCTCTCGATGGAGAGCACTTGCTACTTATTGGTTTATTTTTTTGCATTATTATCTGCGGTCTTTTTGGGAGCTATGGATTATCTTTACTATTGTTTTTGACCCCTTTTATTCTTAAGCTACTGATCCCCTTAATCAGGCTGCATCCTTGTTGAGCTGGCTAGCGAGCGACTCCCTAATTACTCATGCTTGATTGGTTACGTGCGCTTAATTGTTTCTATTTTGCTCCTGCTTATTTGCGAATTAACTTTTTACACATTAATTACAGTATTTTACTCACAGATTTGCATTGTATACACATTATCTACACGGGTTATGATCACTAGATTACATTATATGCACAAAAATAAACAATTTTTGCTCTAATTAATAGTAGGTACGCCAATAATCTCTCTCGGTGGATTGCACGTGCTGATAAATAACTTAATTTTGCAGTACGGCCTGCTTTACTGATTAAGAGTTTAATTAGGTGGTTCTTTACTTTTGCGTTATGCCCCTATTATCTTAAGCTACTGATCCCCTTAATTAGGCTGCTTCCTTGATGAGCTGGCTAGCGTGCGTCTCCCTAATTACGTAAGCTTGACTAAAAGCGTACGCTTCTTGTTTCTATATTGCTCCTGCTTATTTGCGAATTAACTTTTTTACACATTAAGTACACTATTTTACACACAGATTTGCATTGTATACACATTATAAACACAGGTTATGATCACAAGATTACATTATATGCACAAAAATAAACAATTTCACAAAATAATAGTAAGTACGCTAATAATCTCTCTCGGTGGATTGCACGTGCAGATAATTAACTTATTTTTGCGGTACTGCCTGCTTTACTGATTTAGAGTTTAATTAGATGGTTTTTTACTTTTGCGTTAAGCCCTTGTTATTCTTAGTTTTTTAGTCCCGTTTATTAGGTTAGGAGATTCTTGTTATTATTATTATTATTTTTAATTTCCTACTCCTTGGAGTTTTAGTTCTGTTGTTATTCCCCCCCTTTAGTTACAGAGGATAATATCTAATAATTAGTGTTTTTATTAATGAATTAACCAACTTACCTTGGCCGTGCTGACTGGAGTGTTATACTTTTAATGCCAGGGCGCATCAGCACCGGGGCGACCCGTATGATGGGGACACTCACTGCTGTTAATTATCCACACTTGGTCGTGATGACTGGAGTGTTATACTTTTAATGCCGGGGCGCATCAGCACCGGGGCGACCCATATGGTGGGAACACTCATTGCCGTTGTTAAGCCACATTGCACGAAATTTTAAGCACTACACAAAACCACATGCTCTCGTTGGAGCTGCTGCTGAGATTACATTAATAGCGGTACATCCAACACGGGGCACTAGATGAGTCACAATTACACTTAGACACTGTCTGGAGCCTGGTTAATTACTCTCACCACCATTATCCACTGGGAACAATTGTCCGCCTCCGCTCGACTCATTCCACTAATACTGACCAACGCTCCGCTCGAGCGCCGGCGTCGTACGCCGTGAGGCCTCGCTTCGCCTGCCGCATCCTGGCCTCCCGCCGCCGCGGTGGCCTCTTAGCCGATCATTTCGGAGTTAAATTAATTACTCTTCAAGTAATTCACTCAGCGTGATGAAATTTATATCCTTTTGATTCTCTTGTCTTCCTTATTCCAAAAATGCACTTCTTTCTTGCATTACTGCAAAAATAGTCGCATGAACACCTCTCGAAGATGGGCGAAGTTTTGGATCTTCTTTCCCGCGATGGGGGAAAAAGCGGTTCTTCACTAACGACGGAGCTGGCGAAAAGCACGTCTTCACCGTACGAGAGAAGATAGAGCCGCCCCTGAATAGTTTATTTATTAATATAAATGAATAAGGAAATATAGTAAAAAATAAATTCAAAATTAAGGTGATTTAATTAAATTAAGGGAACTAAGTAATAGACTGTATATTTATTAAATTAATTATATAAAAAATTAAAGTAAAAAGCATTTTATGTAATAAGATGTTTAAACTCATGTTAGAATGCTACACCAAGGGACCAAAGGTGATGTTGAAGACATTTCCCTTCACCCCAATGGAACTCTGGTAAGCATTAGTTTTGTTGAGGAGCATCTGGTGAAGCAAATGTTCAGATACCATAATACTATTTTCTCCTTCTGAAGCAGTCTTTTCTAGGAAGTGAAATTTAAGAAGAGCCTCCATTGCTATGCGGCTTGTCATTTTGAAGTGTGTATAGTACCTTGGACTTATACCGGGTGTCAGGGCTACAGTTTGCATATCCCCAAGTCTAAGCATTCCAAAGACAGCCACCCAATCATACAATCTGCTCTCTGTAATGGCATATGGAGGCATGTGTTTTGATCCAGTTTTATTAAAAAACTTTACCAGTCCTGAGAGAGCTGCTCCTGATTTGGCCAAGCGCGCACAAACCTTTTCTTTACCTAGTATCTTAGCAGCATGTACAAAAAAGTGTTGAGCTGTTTAAGATTTTCGAAATCTTCAACAATCTTGGTGAAGCCAAATGCAAGTAGTTGTAAAATAAAGTTAAAAACTATGTCCATATTTGCACATTGTTGTGCATACTGACCGAGGTCTTCTGAGCTACTTCTTGATGACATCATAACTTTCACTTCTTTCACAGCGTGCATAATGTCCGGTTGGGTCTTTTTTTCCATTTCTTCTAGAATTGCGTGGCCAAATCTGATATGTTGTTCAATTGCAGTAGAGAGTAAAAGTGGTCCTGACTTGGCTCTAGCTCCACTTCTATCTATCGGATAATCGTCTGTAATTATACCTTCTCCAGAAGCAGATCTTTTTTTTTACCTCAAGAAACCCAGTGTGAACGCCAGATGTGATCAGATCGTAAAACTCCATGTAATGATTGGCTGAATATTTCTCCCCTCTGAAACGAATGCCAGTGTCTGTATTGGTTGATGTGGTTCTCTGTCCTAATGTTTCTTTCCTTTTGTTACTTGTCCTTTTGTTAATATATTAGGACTCAGTATTGCCCTCTTTCAACAGCTCTGGGTTGCCACTCAACAGATCCTTGTGCATTATTAAAGCAATCTTTGAATTTTTCCCTAACTGCAAACGCAGTTTTTGAAAACCTCATACGATTTTGAGGTAAGGGGGTAAATTTTGTTGTAGCAGAACCGGCAATGAGTTCATCGTCCTCCTCCCCCTGGTTCGTTTCTGTTAGTGTTTTCGTCCTTAAATAATTATGGAGTACAGTCGTGGCCAGGACAACTTTATCAATTGTCTCCATCTTGCACTCAAAAGCCCTTTTATAAACACGAAATCTAGCCGATAAAATCCCAAACGCGCATTCTACAGTTTGGCGGCCACGGGATAATCTGTAGTTAAAGACCTTATTTTTGAAGTTGTTAGTTACTCTTGACTTTTGGATATGGACGCATTAAATTCGGCAGAAGTGGAAACGCCTCATCCCCAATAAATACGTATGGGGTATGCTCATTTTGTCCGGGTAAAGGTTTTGGTTGGGGCAAATCTAGCGATTCACTAAGCATTTTTTTTTCCTAAACTGGAATTGGAAAAAAATGCTTCCATCACTAAACCTACCCATGCTTCCAACGTCTACAAATAAAAATCTGTAATGAGCGTCTACTGCCACCATTTTGGGCGTTGCATTCGCTTCCAGTTATGTCATTTTTTATGAGTTCGTGAACCTCATAAAACTGATCCCTGTTGAGCCGAAAACTTTCTTGAAATACTTTATCAGGAATTTCCTGAGACAGTTTAAACTCCCCATGGGTATTTCTGCCAGCTAAATATGCATCCCTCTTCCTTTTCACTCTCGTTATTATAGAATACAATGATATTAATTCTGCATTCTCTGACTCAGATTCCAAATCCATAAGAAATTCAATTTCGTACGTCATCTTTTTACATATATTCGAAACGTGGTTTCGAAGGTCAAGGGCTTGACTGGCGTGGATGGCTGTGCTGGGTTCAATTTGCGGTGCCCCGACCCAACCCAAGCGAAAAGGAGGCGGAGCCTAGGCGTATGCTGTGCGTGCTTTGGGTTCAATTTTCGGCGGGCCTTAGGTTCGCATGCCTATCCGTCTACCGCCATCCAACTTCATACTCACCTTGAAGCTGTCCCCTCAGGGGGGTTTACCTTCTTTAGGTAAACACGGGTGTCGCAATCCCGAGGTCCCCCCCCCCCCTCATAGCAAGGATATGCGTTACATTCAACGACAACTGCAAATTGCAATCTCTCGCATGATGACATGGTGTTCGGAGAACGGATTTAAGTTTTCGACCGAAAAAACTTCTTGTGTACATTTTTGCAAACGCAGAGGTTTGCATCCTGACCCCCAAATATACCTAGGTGACTCCCTGATAGCCGTAGAGAACGTGGTTCGTTTCTTGGGCGTGTTGTTTGATAGTAAGTTAACTTTCCTTCCGCACGTAATGTATCTGCGGCGGAAGTCTGAGCAGGCTCTAAACTTGCTGAAAGTTCTATCCAACACGTCCTGGGGAGCTGAACGAGCTACCATGCTCCGGGTTTATCGCGCGGTCATTCGATCGGAAATGGATTATGGATGCGCCGTGTAGGGTTCCGCACGCTTATCCGTGCTACGGAAACTCGACACGATTCATCATTCCGCCCTTCGAATCTGTTCTGGTGCTTTCAGGACATCTTCCATTAAGAGTTTCTATGTCATCTGCGGTGAGCCTTCTTTACCATCAACTAGCAAGCAATTGTCGCTTCAGTTGTATTACCGTATCCTATGGCAACCTAATCACCCACTCCATGCTGTTCTTCTTGACAGTCAGTTTGACCGACTTTTTGAAAATCGGCCATCTTGCATTCCACCTTTCGGACTTCGCATGAGGACGTTACTTACTTCGTCTCCGCTCTGTGATGTGGATGTCATGCTGCAACCGACTTTGCATTTTCCACCTTGGCGAAACCACAAGATTTCGTACTTGCGGCCCTTCCAGAGTTTTGCAAAATCAAATACGGATCCTGTCATTTTTCGCCAGCTTTTTGCGTCGCACCTCGCTAGTTACCCTAACTATGTTGATGTTTATACCGACGGCTCTAAAACTGAAGATCATGTTGGATGTCATCACGTCTGTGGCAGAGACGTTAGGAGCTATTCACTTCCCGACTGTTTTTCTGTCTTTTCAGCAGAGTTTGTGGCTGTACATGAAGCTCTGAAGTATATCTTCTGGCAGAGAGATAGGCGTTTTATAGTGCATACAGATTCCATCAGCGTTTTTAGAGACTTTGGAGAATGGTGTAGTGTCACACTCCCATTCCCTTGTATCTCCGGTGTTGGATCTGCATCGTCGCCTCTGTCGTCGTAGCTTCAGTGTCCTTTTCTGCTGGGTGCCTGGTCATGTCGGCATATCGGGTAACGAGCAGGCAGATGCTGCGGCTAAAGGTGCTGTGCATCGGCTGAATCAGCATGTGCCTATCAGTGATGTGAAGTCCGCTGTGAAAAAGTTAGTTAGGAACGAATGGCAAGTAGATTGGGATCTGCAGGTTACTAATAAGCTGCGACAGGTTAAACCATGTATTGGTGCTTGGCCATCAGCTCAACTGCGTCGTGCAGACGTCATACTCACACGGTTGAGAATCGGGCATTCCCTTTTGACGCATCGACATTTGTTGATGGGTGAGGACGCCCCTCTCTGTCAACATTGTAAGGCTCCAGTTTCGGTTGGACATATTTTGACGTCTTGCCCTTCGCTTCAAGCCCATTATAATAGGTTTTTTGGCTCCAGTTCACCTATCTTATCTGAACTGCTGGGGGAGCCTTCTGTTTGCCTTCTTATTTTTTACTGGTTTTATACACAGTCTGTGCTTTAGCAATTGATTTTATCGTTAAACTTTTATTGCGTTTTACAAATATCTTTTTTTTTATAATCTTTTTATCAATTTTATGTATCATTGTTTTTACCACCTTATATATCACCGTTTTTTATGACTTTTACATATCTTTCTATAATACCTTGTATATATCATCATTCTAACTTGTTTATACATAATTTTTATCATCCCTTTTATTCAGTTTTTCATGGTTACTCGTTTTTATTTTTATTAGTGTTGGTTATGAATCTGTTATTTCACCGTTGGTTCGAGCGTGGCGACTTTATAGAATCTCTTTTTGCTCTAGTCTTGTGTTTGGCGCTTTATGTCCTATTTTGGATCTTGCGCCATAAAACCCCAACCAACCAACCAACCGGAGGCCACGGCACCTCATTAGAAGCTGTTGCTGCTCTGATGCTTCTAGCTTCTAATGGCGTGTATATCACCCACGTGTTTGCCGTGCGTGGAGACCCGTGTCCCCGGAAAAGGGAATCCTGGTAGTTGAGGGTCAGTTTTGGTTGCCCAACATACTGCTTCGGCCCCCGCTTCCGGTAAACGGGAGGTACTTAGTGGTTCCCTAATGTATCAATCGGCTGGTCGTTGACATTGTCTCCGGCTAGGAACCAAGCTATCGTTTCGGCTTCTGGGCATCTCGTTACGGGTGGAGGTCTGCTTCAGGGTCGTTTCGTGTGCGTATAGTTCTAGGTGAGCACTGGTGCAAGTATTTGCATCCCCTTGTTGGGCTCGGTGGTGGGTTGTGCCGCCGAGAACTGAATCTTTCCCCCTTTTTTATGGATAATTCTTCTTCTTTTTCTTCTCATCAGACGTCACGTTTTTTCATAATAAAACGAAAGGAAGGTACATTTTGTACGGTGTCGCCTTTTTTCATTCAAAAATCACTACATGCTTTAATTGGAACTGTTCAATCCGTTAAAAAACGTGATCAATCCGTTAAGTAACGACTGCAGTACAAGCTGCACAGTTATTAAAAGTCCAAGCGGTTGGCAATATGGCTGTAACTATTGTTCCACATGCCTATTTGAATTCATCACGAGGTGTAATTTCGGAACCTGACTTGAGGCATACCTCCGAAGAGGAGATCTTGGAACATTTGAGAGACGAACAAGTGTCTGGTGTTCGTCGAATTAACATCCGTCGGGATGGGAAAATACTTCCCACGAAGCATCTCATCCTGACTTTCGACACACCTGAACTTCCAAGATGTCTCATAGCTGGGTACCTTCGATGCCCCATCAGACCCTACGTGCCGAACCCTCTCCGTTGCTTTCAGTGCCAACGTTTTGGACACTCGAAAGCATCGTGTCGTAGTTCCATGGTCTGTGCACGTTGTGGCCAGCGTGATCATGCATCAGAAAGTTGTGACTTACCAGCTAAATATGTTAACTGCCAAGGAGACAACGCCTCTTACTCACGATCATGTCCTAAGTGGAAAGTTGAAAAGGAAATCATACTGTCAGGGCTCACAATAATATATCTTACCTAGAAGCGCGCAAACAGGTAGAAGCTAGGAGCCCCAGAGTCAGTGTCTCGTATGCTTCTGTTGCCGCTACCAAAAAAATTATGTGCTCAGCTTACACGCAGACAGACGAGCCTATACCAGCTAAAACTATACCTGCGACTTCCCTTTCTGTGCGTGAAACTAAGAGCAAACGGTCTCCCCAACATTCCAGCTCGAAAAACAACCAATCTCAACAATCATGTTCCTATCATATTACCACTGATGCACCAATATCTCCAAACCCGAATAAAAAGAAAATAGTAATTCCTAGGAAATACATTGGCATTACTAGGAAAATCAAAAACGAAAAACATATTTATAAAAACCCTCAGTGTTTCCGGAAGCTGCTCCCTGAGGAGACTTCCTTAAAATTATATGTGTCCGATGACTGACCATGACGTAACATTTCGGGAGCCTGTAACTCCTCCTTCCGTAGGTTGCATGTCAACTCAACCCGCAGGGAGAGGCCAACCGGTCTCTCCTCCTCTTGCTCTGCCATAATGGCTCTTGTTTCGTGGAACTGCCGTGGCTTCCGCTGTAACCTTTCTGATGTGAAGGCCCTTGTGGCTGAACACAACCCCGCAGTTGTTGCATTTCGGGAAACATACCTGAAGTGCACTAATACGTCTAAGATCCGTCGCTACCATTGTGTTCGTAAAGACAACGATGCCGGTGAGAGAGTTTCGGGAGGTGTAGCTATCTTCACTTCCCATGTCTATCCATCCACCGTTGTCCCCTTGCATACCACCTTGCAAGCTGTAGCTGTTCGGATCCATATCAAACGTCTAATCTGCTTCTGCGTTGTTTATCTGCCACCTAATGAGTGCATCGCTCAGAACCTTTTAGACGATTTAGTCAATCAGCTGCCTTCAACTTTTATTCTGATAGGTGACTTTAATGGTCATAGTGCGCTTTGGGGAAGTAAAGATACCAACTCTCGTGGGCGGCAGATAGAACAGTTGCTGTCCGACCACTGTCTCTGCCTCCTGAATAACGGAGAGGAAACATACTTCCACGAGCCGACACGCACTTTCCATAACATCGACCTAGCCATTTGCTCACCATCGCTCCTACCTTTTTTGAACATTTTCGTGGGAAATGACCGTAGAAATAGTGACCATTTTCCACTTTTTGTGACCTTTTTAGGTGATGCCAATGGTCCTGCGCCGTCCCGGCCACGCCGTTACATCTTTGAAGCGGCTGACTGGGAAAAGTTCACCTCACAGTCTGTGATTACAAGGAGCATGGTTGATGGTAACATTGATGATGCGGTTGATACCGTCACGAATATAATCGTGCGGGCAGCCGATATGTCTATTCCTAAATCTTCTCCCTTTCCTCCAAGACACCGTAAGCCTTGGTGGAACGAAGAATGTCGGAATGCCATAAAGAAACAAAAGAAATTATGGAATATGTTTCGCAGGTACCCAACTACCACCAATTATATTGCCTTCAAACAAGCAAAGGCGAACGCTAGAAGAGTGCGTCGCCGTAGGCAGCGCCAGTCGTGGGAAATGTATGTTTCTAGCATCTCCACGTCCACTACTTCTAAGCAGTTCTGGTCTCGAGCGAAACGAGCAATAGGGATTTACAGTGAGCAGTTTGTTTCCTGTCTGAAAAGAATGGTGTCGATATCGGTTAGATATCGCTAACACCATTGGTCGCCAGTTTGCTGCCGCTTCCTGTGCTGTTTCTTACCCTTGTCCTTTCTTGCATTATAAACGGCACGCTGAATCCCATCGTCTACGTTTCAAAACTCGAACCACATTTCCTTATAACAGCGATTTTACCATGACTGAGCTTCTCCGCTGCCTCCAAGAAGTTAAAAATTCCTTCCCGGGGCCAGACGAAGTTTCCTTTTGTATGCTCTCCCATCTGTCACAGGATTCTCTAATACACCTACTACACCTGTACAATAGAATATGGAATTCTCATACGTTCCTATGTCCTGGCGCAAAGCAACTGTTATCCCTTTCCCTAAACCTGGAAAAGATGCGACGAATGCTACCAACTACCGACCCATCGCCCTTACCAGCTGTATGTGTAAGGTGATGGAAAAAATGTGCAGTGCTCGTCTTGTCCACGTACTAGAGAGCAACGGCCGTTTTTCACCGTTCCAAAGTGGTTTTCGTCGTGGTAGATCGACGATTGATAACATCGTCGCTCTAGAATCCAAAATTAAGAATGCTTTTGTCAGGAGAAATCATATGGTTTCGGTGTTTTTCGACATCTAAAAAGCATACGATCGTACATGGCGATACGGTATCTTGCGGGATCTATACAATATGAATTTTAGGGGGAATCTCCCCATTTTTATTCAAAACTTTTTAGCCACGCGTAATTTTAATGTCCGTATTGGATAAACTTTATCTAATAATTTTATTCAAGAGGAAGGAGTGTTTCAAGGGAGTATGCTAAGTATCACCATTTTCTCATTTAAGATGAATGCCATTTTACAGCAGTTACCTCCTGCAGTGAATGGTTGGCTCTACGTCGATGGCTTGCAAATAATGTGTGAGGGGAAAGGTATGCGTTTTATTGAGCGGCAACTTCAGACGGCTATAAATCGGATAATAAAATGGTTTGGCGAAAGCGGTTTTAGCTTTTCCACGGAGAAAACTTTCTGTGTGCACTTTTGCAAGCGACGTGGACTTCACCAGACCCAGAAGTTTTCCTTGGAACATCCCGAATAAATGTTGTGGATTCTGCACGGTTTTTAGGCGTAATATTTGACAGGAAACTGACTTTCCTTCCGCATATAAACCATATTTGGAAGAAGTGCCAGAAATTCCTAAACCTACTAAAGGTACTGTCAAATACTTCTTGGGGTGCGGATCGCACGTCCATGTTGCGTATCTACCGAGCAGTCATCCGCTCTAAATTGGACTACGGTTGCCCGGCTTATGGGTCTGCGCGGCAGTCGGTTTTACGGTGCTTAGACACTGTGCACCACGCGGATCTTTGCATATGTTCAGGTGCATATCGTACCTCACCCGTGGAAAGTCTGTATGTAACTTGCTCAGAACCATCCTTAGATTCCATTCGTCGTCAGTTGTCGCTAGAGTACTATTTTAGCGTTCTCTCCTATCCTTTGCATGACATACTGCTAGATAGTCAACCTGATATTTTGTACAGCCATCGTCCTTCTAGTGACCCACCGTTTGGACTGCGTGTGCGAAATAGCATGCGTGACTCGGAGCTGGAGAAGACTGAGGTTCAGTAAACACCAATTTATGTGTTCCCACCTTGGAGAAAGCCTCGTTTTTCATACTTGCGTCCTTTTGCCGGATTCAATAAGTCAAACACCCCTGCCATTGTTTACAAACAGCTTTTTGAATCTCATCGTGCACTTTTCTCTATGTATATAGATATGTATACAGATGGCTCGAAATCTGCAGACCACGTGGGCTGCGCTTTAGTATGCCAGAATGAGGTAGTTAATCGAAGCCTACATATTTTTCTTCGATCTTCACTGCCGATCTTGTAGCCATTCGAGAAGCTTTCAAATACATCTCCCGACAAACAACCTCACGTTACATACTTTACACATATTCCCTAAGCGCCTTAGAAGCCTTAGAATCGGATTGAAATAATCACTCTCTTGTCTTAGAAGTGATTACTTTGAAGCATTGTTTGGAAGGACGTGGGTATAGTGTTTTGTTGTGCTGGATTCCCAGTCATGTGGGAATCAATGGCAATGAATTAGCTGATGAATCTGCAAAAGCCTCGTCTGATTTTATGAATGAGCCCTTACCACTGTGTGACTTGAAACATGTTGTAAAAAATCTAATATATACAAACTGGCAAGAGCATTGGCGCATGCAGGTGTGTAACAAACTTTATAGCATTAAATCGACGATATCTTCTTGGTCCCCACTCGTAAACAGGAAGAAAGACGTCCTGTTAACACGTTTACGAATTGGGCACACCCGGTTGACTCATGCACACCTATTGTTTAATGAAAACGCTCCATCTTGCGAGGTTTGTGGGAAAGCTCTATCTATTCTCCACCTTTTAACCAAATGTAAAGGTTTTAAAAGTTTCTATTACTTTTATTACTTTTTGTATATCGCCATTTTTGTCATGTTATGCATCTCACCATTTTTGTCATCTTGTACATCTCACCGTTTTTGTCACATTTTATACTATGACTATTTTTACCCTGTTGCTTCCTATGCTGTTGTTTTTGGGTATGTCGGATTTTATATATGCATTGTGGTTTCGCTTTTAACAAGTGTTTGGCGCAGCTGGTCCTCTCAGGACCTTGCGCCATTAAATCTCAACCAATCCCTTGAAGCTGTAGCTATTCGTGGACATGCTAGAAAACTAATCTCTGTATGCACAGTTATCTGCCACCAAATAAAAATGTGTCTCAGAGTGATCTTGATAACTTGGTCAATCAACTTCCGACGCCTTTTATTATACTCGGTGATTTCAATGCTCATAGTTGTTTGTGGGGTAGTGTAGATACGAATTCCCGTGGGAGACAGATTGAGCAGCTACTTTCTAGTCACTGCCTCTGTCTGCTCAACAACGATGAAGACACCCATTTCCACGAGCCCTCAAAAACTTTTCATGCTATAGATCTTGCCATCTGCTCAGCATCGCTTTTGCCTTTGTGGAACTTCTCTGTGGGAAATAATCTCCTCGAGAGTGACCATTTCCCGATCTTTTTAACATCGTGTGCGAGTTCCTCTCCAAGTTGCCGCCTACCTCGGTACATTTACGAAGCAGCTGATTGGGACATGTTTACGTCCCGAGCTGTAGTTTCTCGATGCATGGTTGAGGGTGACATGGATGTAGCTGTCCAGAAAATCACTGATGTCATAATAGAGGCTGCTGATGCAGCGATTCCCAAGACCTCTCCATATCCTCCGAAACATTGCAAACCCTGGTGGAACACTGAGTGTAAGGAAGCCATTAAGAAACAAAAGAAAGTTTGGGGAATCTGTCGTAGATACCCGACTCACCAGAATTACATCACGTTCAAACACGCAAAAACTCAGGCGAGGGGCGTGAGACGCCGAAGTCAAAGAGAATCCTGGGAAAGATATGTCTCCAGCTTAACCTCAAACATATCTTATAAGGAGTTGTGGTGCAGAGCAAAGAAGGCATGGGTAAGTATTATTCAGAGCACTCGATTTCGTGTCTAGAAGATAGAAGACGTGTGATTACGGACGTTGTTCATATAGCCAATGCTATTGGCCACGCCTTTGCGACTGTATCCAACGTGCAATCGTATCCTGCGCCTTTCTTAACGTATAAACGAAGTGTCGAAGCTCATAATATAGATTTTAAAACCCGGTCCAAGCTCCCCTACAACTGCCCATTTACGGAACGTGAATTGAAACGTTGTCTGGATCAGACGAAACCATCTGCTCCCGGTCCTGATGGTATTTCGTATACTCACTTGAAACATCTGTCACAAAGATCGCTTCGTAACATTTTACATCCTAAACAGAATCTGTCTGGAGCATACCTTCCCTAAGATTTGGCAAAAGGCTATAGTTATTCCCTTTCCCAAGCCCGGAAAGGATGCGTCAAATCCCAGGAACTACAGGCCGATCGCTCTTATTAGCTGTGTTAGTCAAATCCTAGAACGAATGTTCAATACCCGCCTTATTTATGTCCTGGAAACAACGCATAGTTTTTCACCTAACCAAAGTGTCTTTCGAAGGGGCAGATCAACGATGGATAACATGGTTGCTCTAGAAGGCCGCATTCGAAATGCATTTGTGAAGAAAAATCACCTTGTTTCTGTCTTCCTTGACATTGAGAAGGCATAGGATCGTTCATGGCGGTTTGGCATTTTAAAAGACTTGTATGACTTGGATATCCGTGGAAATCTTCTAATTTTTATCTCTAATTTCTTGTCATTCAGAGAATTCAACGTTCGAGTCGGATCTTCGCTCTCAAACTCTTTGGTGCAGGAGGAGGGTGTCCCGCAGGGAAGTGTCTTAAGTGTGACTCTCTTTTCTTTGTGACTCTCTTTGGATGATCTGCAGATTTCATGTGAAGGAAAAGATATGCGGTATATTGAGCGACAACTGCAAATGGGTATTAATAGAATGGAGTAATGGTGCTCAAAAAATGGGTTTAATTTTTCAGTGGAAAATACACAGTGTGCATTTTTGTAGAAAGCGTGGCATGCATCCAGACCCAGAAATCCTCATCGCTTCAAATCCTATCGCTGTAGTAGATACAGTTCGATTCCTTGGCGTGTTCTTTGATAAGAAACTAACTTTCCTTCCCCATGTCAACTTTGTGCGGAAGAAGTGAGAAGGCAGTTAACCTTCTGAACGTCTTATAGAACACGACTTGGGGTGCCGATCGTACCTCTCTCTTGCGCATTTATAGAGCAGCGATTCGCTCCAAAATTGATTATGGTTGCGGCGCTTATGGGTCTGCGAGACAGTCCGTTCTACGTCGCCTAGACACTGTTCATCACACCGCTCTCCGCATTTGCTCTGGAGCCTTTCGAACCTCGCCCATTGAAAGCTTGTATGTCATCTGTTGTGAGCCATCTTTGGAACTCATAAGAAATCAGTTGTCGCTTCATTACTACTATCGAATCCTATCCCACCCTGCACATCCTCTGCAGGATCTCATTCTTGACAGGTTACGTCGTTATAGTACTATTCGAAAGGACAATGTTTCGAGTGTGCGAGCGTCTGGAGGTGTCGCTCTCCTGACCTCTCACGAATATCCGTTTACTGTCCTTTCCTTGAACACTACACTTCAAGCCGTAGCTCTTCGCGTGCAGACGCGATTATTAATTTCCGTTTGCGCGATATACCCGCCACCTAACGAAGTTTTTGATCAAAGAACTCAAGGCGATTTGGTGACTCAGCTACCGGAACCTTTTGTTATACTCGGGGACTTTCATGGTCATAATGTGCTGTGGGGGAGTAGCTGTAACACTGCTCGAGGTAGGCAAGTGGAGAAGTTATTAACCACAATCTTTGCCTCCTCAATAATGGTGATCCTACTCACTTTCACGAACCATCTCGAACCTATCATACAATCGATCTTGCCATCTGTTCACCGTCATTTTTTCCCATCTTGTAACTTCTGAGTTGGGACTGATCTTCGCGACAGTGACCATTTCCCATTTTTTGTGTCACTGTCCGGCACGGGATCTATAGTCTGTCGCCCTGCGCGATTCAAATATGAATCCGCGAACTGGTCGCGTTTTACAGACAGTGCAGTAATCACCCAGTCTATGGTCGATGGTGCTGTGGATGATGCGGTTCGTCGTGTCTCCGACGTTATAATAAAGGCTGCCAAAGCAGCTATTCCTAAGAGTTCACCAAATAGTCGTAGAAATTGGAAGCCGTGATGGAACCTTGAATGTCGAGAAGCCCTGATAAAACAACGATAACAGTGGGGGGTATTTCGCCGATATCCCACTACTGCCAACTTCGTGGCGTTCAAGAGAGCTAGAGCATAAGCTCGTAGAGTGCGTCGACGATGTCAAAGAGAGTCATGGAAGAAGTATGTTTCGGGACTGACATCATCCACTCTCAGTAAGCAGCTTTGGACCAAAGTGAAAAAATGCATGGGTTTATATTCAGACCAGCCACTGAAATGCATCGTCTAAGATTGCGTTACCCTCTCTACCGTAGAGGAAATAAGTAACGCCATTGGCAGCGCTTTTAGTTCTGTGTCGAGTGTGTCGTCTTACCCGACCACTTTTATGCGACACAAACTGCGTGTCGAGTCTAGGCCCTTGCGTTTTTAAACTCAGTCCATCCTGTCATACAACTGCCCCTTTACGGAGAACGAGTTGGAGAATTGCCTTCGGCAGACTCGGATGACTTCCCCGGGTCCCAATGGCATTAGTTATGCTATGCTACAGCATCTCTCTCGCAGCTCGCTCCGTAATTTCCTGTATTTTTTTTAACAGAATCTGGGAGGAACATACTTTCCCAACCTCTTGGCGTAGGGCATTAGTGATTCCCATTCCCAAACCGGGAAAGGATGACACTAACCCTAACAATTACCGTCCAATTGCACTCACCAGCTGTTTATGCAAGCTGCTGGAACGAATGGTTCACAATCGGTTAGTTTACGTACTTGAAACCGAACTTTATCTGTCACCTTTACAAAGCGGTTTCCGGCGTGGCAGGTCTACGATAGATAACGTCATTGCCTTAACCTTTTCACTGGCTCAATTCAAAAGACTAATTCACCTATCCTGGCTTCTGACATCTGTACGGTTCTACCCTTGAACCGGCCCAATTCCCGTCGTGAAAAGTTTGTTTTTACTGCATAGCATTTCTTTCCACCTTTTCAAATGTCGGAAGTATCTTTTGCTTGTCACACCGCGGCCCTCCTACATCTCACCGAGGCCGTAATAACATTTACCACCCCCTAGAGTTTCTCTCCAAATTGCTTAAACCCCAACGAAATCGTTGGGGGCAGCAAACCCCCCCCCCCCCCAACTGCAGGAGAATTCTTAGAAACGGGTACGTGTAGAATAAAAAGACAGAAGGCTTCCTCTTACCCGTGACTTTGTAGCGTACAGAAACTTTTGTCGCTTTCGTAAAAATGCAATCTATGATTTGAAATTTAAATAAATATTAACACGCTAAATATGATAATATAAATATATTTACTGACATATACAAACACACACAAACACAGAGATGGATAGATGGATGTTGAGATATATGTTCGGTAAAAAGCATTATACTATATATATATATATATATATATATATATATATACAGTCGAACCCCGTTATAGCGAACCTGGTATATAACGAACTCCCGGATATAACGAACAAAAATTTTGGTCCCGCCGTTTTCCTATTGTATTTAATGCTAATTTATCCTTTTATAGCGAACCTCCGAAATCTTAAGAATCAGCTATAACGAACATTTTTTTTCAGTCGTCAACTGATTTTTTTTTTAATTTTTAAACTTTTTAAGAATGTTGAAGATACAACGAATGTTGAAGAAGCAAAAAATGCTGAAGAAGAAGATGATGAAGATGTACGTATCGCGATGTGGATGGATAAAGCACAAAATTTCATCATTCTCAGATTGTGACATGCTATTGTTCGAAGCATGTGATGATGAAGTCATTACATGTGAAAATTCGACTGATGAATACATTTTGGAAGAAATTAAAATGAATCATTCTGAAATCGAAGATTCTGAAGCTGATGAAGAGGAGCACATAAATGACGAAATCCCCACCATTTTAGATGCTACAGCAGCGATGAGTGTCATTAATAAGTTTTTGTCGACACAATCAGCGGAAGAAAGAGTGTTGGGGTCATTCTATGTATTGGACAAAGAAATTCATAAAATCTTTTTGAAATCGGCATCACGTTAGCAGAAGATAACCGATTATTTCTGCATGAAAACAGTGAGAAACTCTTAAAGATAAAATCGATTTATTTCCATTTGTCTTCATTTTTAGTTAATTTAATTAGTATTGTGTCAGTTTAATGTAATCGATTTTAGTGAATATAATTCATTAATGATCATTTTTAATAGATTTTATCATTTTTTCAATACAGCATTATTGAATATACATAGCAACTAATCAGTTATGCATTTTGTGAACTCTAACATATTTCTTAATGGTTCGGATATAACGAACCACCGGATATAGCGAACAAAACTTTTGGTCCCTTGAAGTTCGTTATAACGGGGTTCGACTGTGTATATATATATATATATATATATATATATATATATATATATATATATATATATACTAATCATTATTTTTTAGAGATATTTAAATTCATAATTGTGTTTCATCTAATTTTCCATGTAGAATTCATCTTAAAACACGTCTTTATTTTAGTTTGCAAGTTATTAAAGACCAAAAACTGCTATTCAGAATAAATATTAAATCAGTTTATGTCTATTTATTACTTAAAGGAGCCAGTTAAATGTTCTTTAGTTAAGATTATGCATTTAGAGTCTTTTTTAAATAATTCTAAAATTTATGACTGTTAAAAATGTATTATATGCTTTATTTTCTAATATAATCAAAATTCGAATACACTATTTTTGACATGGTGTGTCATATGTTAAGCAGATTGATAAATATTGTTATTTATCTGCATTAAGATATCTTGAGATATAAAAATAATATTCATAAATCATGGCAGAAAATGTTTCTGCTCTTTCTTGATTTGATTCAATTTGCAAGTGTTTCGGTAAAAAGCATTATTTTACAATGAATCTTTAAAATAATGCTGTTGTATCGAACGAAAGATCTAGTTTTTTGCATGAAAGATCTATTTTTTATAATATTATATACACTTACTAGCATTTTACCCGTTTTTCGCACGGGATCTGATTGCGTTGAGGAGGGTTATAACGGTCCCTGCCCCCTTATTTCAAGAAATAAATTTTTTACGCCCACTGTTTAGTCATCCCCTAAAATCTATTTATTCCCCAAGTTTGGTCAAAATCTGTTACAAATTGCATTAATCAGGATTGGAAGGGAAGAAAGAAGTTCGTAAAGTATTAAATAAGTAGTTAAATTAAAAAATTTAATTTTTTTTCACTGCGTCATCTCACTATTTAAGTTGTACGGACCACATATGAACAAAACATGCAGTTTGGAATATATATATATATATATATATATATATATATATATATATATATAAATGTAATGATATGGACGGAGAAGCTGGACGGCTTGTAGTCGCATAACCAGGATTGCAATCTCAATGTAGTCGTAGCGAGTGACGAAGGAAGGAAGTCCAGGCAGAAAAACATAATACTCCACATTGCTGGATTACCGTTCTTTATTCGTGATACTGTACTGGCTCAAGTACACTATTTAAATTCCAGTTACACTAGCTATAGAACTTTATACATATGAAATATCGTCCTGGGGCTGTTGGAATAGGACAGGATAAATCAAACGACACATCGTGGTGCTAGCGGGGAACGGGGTGGCCCCACCCGCCATTTGGCAGCTCGAGATGTTACATCCTAATGGTTTGCTGGTTTGAACACAAAAGCACGGGGCACTCTTAGGAGACGCCAGAGTTTTTAGGCGGGCTCAACTTCTATTGGTTAAAAGGCTGACACGTGATTAAGTCGCGTCAGATGAGGTGATGGCTCGCGATGTTCCACGCCGTTCGCGTTATATAACTCTTATATAAGCTTTGGTCACACGTGCCTTAGGGGAAAAACTAATAAATTATTTCGGTTTGGATTTAGGTCGCGATTCAAAGGTTAAGGGGACGGTATTCTGTTGCGTTAGGATGAAAACTTTGGAACGGGCGTGATAAATAATAAAAAGGGTTTTTAATTTATTTCATATATATATATATATATATATATATAGATATATAGATAAATATACATACCTGATGTTCTTTTATGCACATCAGCAATAATAACTATTATTCTTCAGATCCTCTGTCATTTTAAACAGAATTTGAAATTATCGCAGATCGAAAACACGGTATTGAAATTATAATTGGAGTATAGTGTAAAGCTGTGAAGAATATAAAATCTTTCTTCTGATTGCCTTTGAATCTATTAGTCAAGAGAAGTACCGGCAACACAACTTTTTTTTCAGAAATATAACAGTTTTCCTTTATAGATGATCCTTTATTTTACATACTTATCACAAACGGGATTCGAACCCGAGACATCAACTCTTCTATTGATGATAACGTTAAAATGCTATGAAAATTTGGCAAAAGTATTATATTCAATTTCTTCCAAACTTCAGATATAAATTAAACATTAAATATTTCAGATTTTAAACCATCTCTTATAATTTTAAGTTAATAAAAAATTCTAGAGAATTCCATTAAATATTTCATCTCACTAGCATAATATTTTTCACACGTTTTCCCATATTTCCATGATATGATATTTATATTTAGTGCACAACACTATACAAACTTAATTCTTGACTCATTCTAAACAAAAAGAAAGTCAATCATATTGAGGTGGTATATTGAGGGTGCAGAATCTCTCAGCTGGCATGGGGTTGATCCTTGTGGATGAGGGAACAGGCTCAAATCCGTGTCATCTGGTAGTCAACTATTTTATCATGCAAGGGCGACATGGTTTCACCCTTGCTTTTGGTTTCGACTCATTTATTCTATATGTTTTCACGACAGTATACTATTTTCTTTCATATTACAAATGAATAATTATATCGCTAAAATTTTTTTAGTTCTTTCTGATGTTACAATTATAGATGCAATGATCTTGTAATAACCTTAATTCATAATACCATATTTTTAAGTGCTACAATTTTTTACAACAGAAGATCGATAATAGATCGCTATATCATACACAATTGCTTATTTCTTATGTGAAAATATGATGTAAACAAAGACGTATACTTATTTTGAATATAGAAATATATGTTAAACATTCTATTCTTTTGTATGGTATTTTTCAAAACAGGGAGCGGGGCACAAAGCTACATCACAAATTTTACAGTAATATCTAGTTTCTTTTCTTATTTTTTGCCATTTTCATTTTCCGTTTGGCAATAAATAAGGCATCTTCTGGAAGGATTGATCTTTTTTTCTGTTTGTGAAATATATGAGGGAAAATGTCTTCCTTGAAACCTTAGGGCAGAGCTAATTTTGCATGAATGGATAGAGTTATTTTCTGATTCAGAAGAAATGTTTTCTTCCGTTATTCTCTCTATTAATTTCAAACGGAAGTTCAGATTATTAAGATTCCCTCCATTTTTTTTTGTAAAGAAGGAATGAATTCCAAACGGTGATATCTAAAAGGTGCCTGAAAATTTTTTTATAATATTTTTTTATGTTTTCTTATTATCCCATAATTTGAAATAGATGCATCCATTCTGTCCACACCACCCATTGTATGGTTGTAATCCAGAACTGCTACCGGTTTTTTATAAGTTTTCCCATGTTTTGTTATATTTTGCATTTCTGTGGAATGGATCGTGCTTAAAATGGCAACAGATCTTTTATCATGCCACGTCATTATCAAAGCTTTCCCCCGTTGATAAGCAATCAGCTCACCCTTTTTCATTTTCTTATTTTTGATTTCGTCGGGCACATCCCTTCTATTTGTTCTAAGTGTTCCATAGATGTCTGTTTTCCTTCAAATGAGAATTTCTGCAAGGTCTGGGGAGTTGTAAAAATTGTCCACAGTTACACAATAGCCTTTGTCTAACATGGAATCTAACAGAGTTAGGACACTTTTTATTCCTACACCATATTTCTCATACTGCGGTAGATATTTTTTGTTTCTTCCGGTATAGATGATGAAATTTGACACATAGCCTGAAGATGATTCACATAGTATAAAAAATTTTACACCAAATCTTGCACGTTTCGACGGAATGTATTGTTTCCAGCCAAGTCTTCCTTTAAACAAAAGAAGAGACTCGTCAATTGAGACATCTCTTTTCAGTATATAAACCTTCTGGTAATTTTTCAATAGCATTAAAGATAAATTTTCAATTTTTGCTAAGCAGTTTTTTGCCTTAGTTTCACTTTCAGGATATTGCTGATTGTTTGAAAAATGCAGAAATTTCATAATTAGGCTGAATCTTTTTTCAGCCATAATTTTCGAAAAGTATGGGGTCTCTATGGCTGGGATTTTAGACCAATACATTCTTTCTTCCGGTTTTTGATTTATCCCCTCCAGGATAAGCAGCGACAAAAATAAAAGAATTTCTCTCTTATTGGTCTCAACCCATTTCAAACATCTTGATTTGGGTGTCAGTTTATTTAAACTGAAGTACTGTGAAGCATATAAGTTCGTCTGATCCACGATATACTGAAGCACATTATCATCGAAGAACAGCGAAAAATACTCTTGGGGATCTTCACAATTGGAAATAGCACATACAATGCCAGGCGTTCCTTTAAATGGAAATCTTGGAGGAGCTACAGATGAAACACAATCAATTTTACACCAGTTTTTAACAGAGGAAATGTCTTCTGCAGAGGAATCACTCGATGATTCATCATCATCTGATTCGGAAAATTCATCACTGTATTCACTTTCACTAGAAGTTAGCATACTTAAATGAAATAAAAAGCTGACAGTTTGGAATACGATATTCGAAGAGACGCGTTAAAATATATTTTAATCCGGATTCTAATACAAACAGCACTAGGATAACCAAGTAGGAAATGCAAGAAAAAGCGAAGGTTTATAAATGTTTTTAACGCGGATCTAGAAAAGTATTGGATTGCTTCACAATTCAAAAGATTTCATTTGCTGATGAGCCCATTAGTTATCAACAGGATGTTGTTCGACTCTAGAAATTCCACGTCTACCCTAAGGGATTCACACGAATTAATTTTTTTTTTTTGTTGTTAGTCTTCTATTATTACAGAAAGTGCCTCGTTTGGATCCTCCTATCATGGGATATTCACTCTTTTCTCCTGAGCTGTAATCTGAGTCTCCAAATCACCATGGGGTAGGGGTACTAACGCCAGACAGTTTCTATTCCAATTCTTCGAAAAAGCGGGAAATAAGCTAGTACTGAACTTTACTCGTACTCAAGTCATTGTAAGAAATGACGCGCCCGTAGTATCATTCATTTTCTCACGAAATAAGTCTTTCAGTCCAATTTTCAATAGGCGCCTTAATAATACGGCTAATAGTGGGTCACGGCTAATAGTGGGTCACGGTTATTTAGACAATGTCGAAAGCTATGAGCTTTGTCTGACATTAACCCGTTAACGCCCAACTTAATTTAAAATTGAAATTTTGTTAAAAACTTTTAAAATTATGTTCTAAACACTTAAATTAAACATAATATGCAATTAAACTCCACACCATTAATTTAGGATCCGAGATAATTACTGTCCTATAAATAGGACGCTGGGCGGATATAGAAGTTTTTGAACACTTAGTACTTCTCCTTTGCTTTTAGTTACTTGATTACGTTTCTTTTCCCAAACAATTGAACTTTAATATTTAATGCAAAATAAAATGAAACACAAATAAATTTGACATTTTTTATTAAGTTTAAACATATTCACACTATTTATGGTAATTTGGAAAACATTTTGTACATAGAGTTACATTACATTTCATGCAAAATGTAAGAGGTTTTCCCGAACAATTTTGCATTTGACATCGTCTTTGTTTTTCTCTTTTACCAATTACATGGCCAACTCCATCACGTCTAACAGTGTCTATTACCTTCACTTGAGATGAAATTGTATAACTTGGTCTACCGATTTGTTTTTGTCCTGTGTTGCCTTTTTTTAGATAGGCTATTGCAATATGTCTCCTTATTTCTTTCATACTCTTTTTCTCTGCATTTACCATGTTGTAAATAACGCAGGTATTTACAACAGCCATGTCTACAATTCGGGTAAAAATTGGCCAATACCATTTTTTTCCACGGATTTTTATGGTATGTTTCTCTAAAAGCCAATCATGAGAATCTACACCACCCATGTTTTTGTTATAATTGTTTACGAGACATGGCTGTTCGATTTTATTTTTTTCAGCTTTTCCTTTTTCACGCCTTGAAACATATGTTAGTGGCTCAATTATGTCAAAATTTGTCGCAAGTGTAACGCATTTGTTATCATTCCATTTTACCGCAGTAATTTTATTTTTCACATCAAAGTAGAAATCATGTGAACCACGGCTAGTCTTTTTGAAAGTAGAATCAATTTCAAGTTGACAATGCTGTATTCTGTCACTTCTTATTGTTCCTGTTGCTCGAAATCCACTCTTTCTTAGGTCAACCAACAAATTATAGGAATTAAAAAAATTATCAAAATAAACTATATGACTATTGGGATCAGTAACTGGCTGAAGCATTTTTTTTACAACTCGAGTTCCCAAGGGCTCTTTTGAAAGAACCACGGTAGAAGCAGCATCGACAACTTCCTTGCCGCAATACAAATCAAAATTATAGCAGTAGCCATTGTTCCCACATAATGCCCACATCTTATACCCAAATCTTATGGGTTTACCTTTAATGTATTGCTTGAAGTAATGATGACCGTAATATCGAATCATCATTTCATCAATAGATAGATGCTTGTCAAAAATTCCCCATTTCTGAAAATTTACGTTCATTTCAGTAATTAATTTTCGAATTTTAAAAGCTCTGTCATTTGTTTGGGACTTGGCTTCATTATTATCAGCAAAATGAATCATAGATTTTATTTCTAAGTATCTGTTTCTAGTCATTGAGTTTTTTACTATAGGAACCATTAAATCTTCTTCATCTGACCAATAGTCACGTTCACTTGATAGTGTATGATATCCAGAGAAAATCAAAAAACCGATAAATGTTTTTAATTCTTCAGTTGTTAAGGAAAAATCTGGTTTGTTTTTCCATTGTTTGGCGTATTTTTCTGTTTCTGTTAAAATATGCTCCAAATATGTCGGAGACAAAAATTCTTCAAAAACTTCTACGGGCGATAGACCCTCTAAAGTGCTTACAGCTTTTTCATAGTTTATTTTTGAGGCATTACTTTCATCAGGAAAATTATAATTTGGCGGAACTTTTTTCCAATCTGCTATTAACTCTTTTTTACCTTTTTTACGTGTATTTGATCCTGATTCCGAGCAACTTCGCTTTTTACTTTTGTGTGATAAAACTTTCTCTCTATGATCATCATGGTTTTCATAAGGTACAGAAATTTCAATACTACCTGCAACGTCTCTTACAGATGGGTCAAGAGTTTCAGTGTCATCAAAACCTTCTTCATCTGTTAATTCATCTACTTCAGGTGGCAAAGCAATCATTTCGGACTCCAATTCCTCCGAAAATAGATATTCTACAGCTTCCTCGGCAGTTTTAAAAACTTTTTTCCGCGACATCTTGAGCACCTTTGAAATAAACTAAATATCAGAAAATTTAACGCATCCGCCCAGCGTCCTATTTTTAGGACAGTAGTTTAAATTTGTAATTAAAACTAATAAAAGTAAAAATAATTTTAAAACGTTATAAGATATCTGTTAATAGAATATCTGAAATATAAATTCTGAAAAAATATTTAAACTTACCTTTAAAACCTTTTCGTACGATTACAATGAAATTCAGCAAGAAAAAATCATGAAAATGGCGAAGTTTACGTGTCTCCAGCTGGCTGAAAAATGCGTCCATCCGGTCCATACCGGCATAAGTAAGTAGGGTGAAACCATTACTCTTCAGGGGGTAGAAAAATAATAGGCGAAACGTTGAATAGCTTTATTTATAATGGTGAAAATGAACTGTCCTATAAATAGGACGCTGGGCGTTAACGGGTTAAAATCTGCCATACGCAATAAGTGTTGCCTGAAATTATCGATTTTCTTACAAATCTATTTCTTTGAGATCCGTATTTGAGTTGTGTTAGTTCATATAAATATCTAGTGAGTTTTATAAGTTTTTAAAGTAAAAAAAAGTACAGTTTTTAATAAACAAATTAAAATAAGAAAGTTCAAAATTTGATTTACATTTTTTATCTATTCTAAGATTTATAATTTAAATTTTTTTTGTGTTTATTAATTTTTGCACGACTAAGCGTGTGTCGTACTTTTTGCACCATAAGCGTTACTTTTAGTTACGTTGTTGTAAATTGTTCATTATAGTAATAAGAGGCAAATTTGAAAAACAATTTGCAAAGTTTTGAAGAAGTGTAAGAAAAAATAAATTTTTTCGTAAAATTTGTGCAGGTGAGCTCACTGAAAGGTTAAAAAATCAAATTTTGAATTCAAAAGAAAGTTAAAAATTGAATATTCTATTTCTCATGCTTCAATTACTAAACCAACCGCTTTGCGCCCAGGCTTCGCTCTAGGTTGAATAAAATTTGGGCTCTGAGGTAAGAGCCACTTGCGTGCGATAGATTTGTGTGGACATCGCACACATAGATACATACATACATAGTCAAACTTTTCTTTATCTCTATATTGTTATTTTAGCAGACGATTTTAAATTTACTAAGAGCTTAATTTTTTTAAATACCAAATATGACGTCACTGGTTTTCGTAACACGATGCAAACGATTTTCTTCCTTTTTAATTCCATGTTTTGATAATCTATCAATTATCAATTCGGTATTTAAAAATATCTGAAACTAAATCAGCGATTAAAAAGCCAAGGCAGTTTGCAGATATATTTTTTACACGTGGTAACTTAACGTTGTAACATTAAATTTTAAAAGAACTCAAATTGAGATTTGAAAATAAAGAAAATGGCTAGAGAGATGGCAACGATAAATGAATAAATTGAACAGATACTGGAGGTAATTGATTTGCAGTGCAACAGCAAATTAATAACAATTTTGGAACAACATCAAAAATTAATTTTTATAATATTTATATTGCAGCGGAAAAATTTTGTTTATGAGTGAATATTCATGCTTTATTCATGACTTGCCAATTTTCATGGTTTTCATGCTGAAAATCAAATTGTTTGAAATATCAGAATTAAAAATTTAGCATTTTCTCGCAACACACATATTGGATTTGAGTTCAACTGAATGCACTGTTTAGACGCTATTGTACATACGTACATACGCAAGTTTATAGTTACATACATAACTTTACACATCAGTTTTGCCCCTCAGGGGGTTTACCTTCTTTAGGTAAACACGGGCTTCACAACCCCGAGGTACCCTAGTGTCTTTTTCTCTCTCCGTGGGGTTCACTGTCTTTGGTGAATGTGGGTGTCGCGTCCCCAGTGTCCCATAGCGATCCATCTCTCTTTCGCTTCTCCTGTCCTGTTTCTTTTGTTTTCTCCTTTCCGGACTTTTCTTCCTTTCCAACTGGAGCTTCCACTAATTTTTTTTGTTGCTGTTTTCTTTTTTAACCCCTATGTGTTTTTTGTTTGTCATTTCTTCGTTTAAAAAAAATAAATAAAAAATCAAAAAAATGTGAAAAATATTAAAAATTCCAAAAAAGGTTTTTGTGCTATCTGTCCCCTTCGGAGCCTTCATGGTATCAAAACTGATCTCCACCCACCCAGCCTTGACGCTACTGGGTCCTGTACCACTCTTCGGCCTCTCCCGTGAGGGACACCGTTTGGGCTCGGGAACCGACCCTGTTGGGGTTGTGTTGGCGGAGAGAAGTGGAGTGTTATGTGGGTAATGGTTGTGGTATGTTTTCCTTAAAATGTCCCAGAGGTAGAGGCCCTTGGTTGCGTGTATCTTTATGGCAGACGTCGCGAGGTAGCGAGAAATCCTCCTCGATTCTGTCGGGGACCGTGCACCAGGTGCACGTTACATCCCGGCGTCTGTCATTTAGTTGCGAAGAATCCGGCGGTTACACTGGTCACGATAGAAAAGTGTGGAACGACGGGGTCTGGCGGGGGCCCCGATCGAACTGGAAGCAATCCGTGGTTCTAATAAAGTGATTATGGCTGCAACTAAAGAGAATTTAGTTACAGCTTCCTGGGCGGATCGCTCAGATTCTGAAACTCCTTCTCTCCCTTCGAGAGAGCAACCTCTCCCCTCGAGGGAGCAACAAATGTCTAGATTTTTCGTTCTAAAACGTACTGAAGGTAATTTCGGTACGGTGTCGCCCTTCTTAATTCATAAATGTCTTTACGCATCGGTGGGACATGTAAACTCTATAAAGAAACTGCGCTCAGGCGATTTATTAGTGGAGGTACTGAATGCAACCCAGGCTGCGCAATTCTCAAAAATCAAAACACTCGGTAACATGGCTGTGTCCATCGCTCCACACGGTTATCTCAACACATCAAGAGGGGTAATATCGGAGGCTGATCTCCTCCATACCACCGAGGAGGAAATCTTAGAACACTTGCAGGATCAACTTGTAACAGCTGTCCGTCGAATTACCATCCGTCGGGATGGTAATATCATTCGTACGAAGCATCTCATATTGACATTCCAAACACCTAAACTACCATCTTTTATCATAGCAGGATACCTTCGGTGTTCCGTAAGACCGTACGTGCAAAACCCTCTTCGTTGCTTTCAGTGCCAACGCTTTGGACACTCGAAAGCATCGTGCCGAGGTTCAGCCATTTGTGCCCGTTGTTCCCAGCCAAACCATTCTTCTGAGACCTGCAACTTGCCAGCAAAATGTATTAATTGTAAGGGTGACCACCCCTCCTACTCCCGTTCTTGCCCCAAATTTATTGCCGAAAAGGAAATTCAAACAATCAGAGCCCATAAAAATATACCATATCTGGAAGCGCGCAAATTGGTGGAAGCTAGAACACCTAGAATAGGCGTTTCGTATGCTTCTGCTGCCGCTCCTAAAAAAATTATGTGCGATGCCTCTACACAAACAAGTAAAAACAATAGTACCAATAAACCTCACGAAAACAAAAATACAGTACAATCCGTTAACAATTCTGCATCAAAACAAACTAAAATCCCTCGACTTAACATACCTTCTACATCAAGCTCCGTTATAAATAAAAAATTAAAAAAATGTAATGTTGTGAAGCGATTCAGTCCTTCCCGTAAGGTGAAAGACCCTCGCAATGTGGCGCGGAAGGAGGAAGATTCCCTCCAAATTTGCGCCTCTAATTCGGATCTTTCTGATTCCGATGGGGGGGTGTCTATGGACACCTCCAGTCTTCCTGCTCGTGTTCCTTCCCCCTCGTCGTCATGATGGCGCCGTAACTAGGTGGACTTTCGTCCTTTAAAAAAAAAAAAATCTCATCATGGCAGGTATCATTTCGTGGAATTGTCACGGCGCTCGTAATAAGCTCAACGAAATTAAAACTCTGATTTCTGTCCACACTCCGGCCGTCTTTGCACTACAGGAGACCTATTTTAAAGACTCAGACAATTTTAAATTACGAGGTTACAATGCTATCCGAAAAGATCATGATGTTGGTGGAAGGGTATCTGGAGGCGTTGCCCTCGTGATATCCAATGACTACCCGTCTACGATCATACCATTAAATACAAATATGCAGGCCGTCGCAACCCGAATCCACATACGTCAGCTCACTACCATTTGCAACCTTTATCTACCACCAAACGAATCAGTAGATCGAAATTCCTTGGTACATCTTATTAACCAACTACCTACCCCATTCATAATAGTCGGAGACTTCAATGCCCATAGCCCCCTTTGGGGAAGTCAAAACACAAACAATAGAGGACAACAAATAGAAACCATTCTATCCGATCTCTCACTCTGCATTCTCAATAATGGTGATAACACATACTTTCATCTACCGACAAAATCATTTCATGCAATAGACCTAGCCATATGTTCCCCTTCTCTTCTGCCATTTTATAACTTCTGGGTATCAAATGATCTATACAACAGTGACCACTTTCCAGTATTTCTCTCCCTTGTCACCAATGACTCTCATACTACAGCTACTCAACCCCGTTACATTTACGATCGAGCTGACTGGGCGACCTTCACCTTTCTTGCAAACATCACCAGGCAAATGGTGGTGGGTGACATTAATGATGCCATAAATAGCATAACTAATGTAATAATACAAGCAGCTGATAACTCCATACCAAAAACCTCCTCAGTTAAGCGCAAAATCAGAATTCCTTGGTGGACAGACGAATGCCGTGATGCCAGGAAACGACAACAGAAAGCCTGGAATATTTTCCGTAGATACCCGACGACTCAAAATCTACTAAATTTTAAACACGCTAAGGCATATGCTAGAAAAGTACGTCGACAAAGCCAAAGAGAGTCGTGGGCGAAATACATATCCAGTCTATCATACAACACTCCGTCTAAGGAGTTGTGGACTAAAGCAAAAAGGGCAATGGGTTTGTACACCAATCATCCAATTTCCTGCATTGTTAAAGATAGCCAAACAATATCAGACCCTACAGAAATCGCAAACGCAATAGGCACAGCCCTTGCTTCCAATTCTTCAGCCATTTCATATAAAGACTCCTTTCTAAGATACAAACAACAATCTGAACGCCGAAATCTCAACTTCAATACACGTACCTCTCTTCCTTACAATATCCCATTTTCAAAATCTGAACTCGTTCAGAGCCTTCATAGCACACAAAACACTTCTCCAGGACCAGATGGAATAACCTACAGCATGCTAAAGCATCTTTCACGCCGCTCACTCCATAACTTGTTATTCATATACAATAGGATTTGGGAAGAACATGTTTTCCCTGTAGCTTGGCATAGAGCCACTATTATCCCTTTTCCAAAGCCTGGAAAAGACGCCTCTGACCCCAATAATTACCGGCCGATTGCCCTAACCAGCTGCCTTTGCAAAATTTTAGAAAAAATGATAAACGCCCGACTAATCTATGTTTTAGAAACCAGAAACCTCATTGCTCCAAATCAGTGTGGTTTCAGAAGGGGAAGATCAACGACGGACAGCATTATTGCTCTGGAATCTGACGTTAGGAGAGCTTTTCTCCTAAGAAATCATTTAGTGTCAATCTTCTTCGACATAGAGAAAGCGTATGACCGTACCTGGCGCTATGGCATCCTACGAGACCTTTTTGAACTGGAGTTCCGGGGAAATCTCCCAATTTTTATAAAGAATTTTTTAACTACCCGACACTACCAAGTCCGTGTTGGCACTGCCGTATCCAACTTTTTATTCAAGAGGAGGGGGTTCCTCAAGGGAGTGTCCTCAGTGTCACTCTCTTCTCAATAAAAATTAATAATATTTTAAAACAATTACCACCTTCTGTGCGGGGGAACTTGTATGTTGACGACTTGCAGATCTGCTGTCAAGGTAAAGACATGGCATTCATCGAACGTCAACTGCAAACTGCAGTCAGACGTATAATGACTTGGAGTGATAGAAATGGTTTTAGTTTTTCTTCTGACAAAACTTCATGCGTGCACTTTTGCCGTAAACGTGGGATCCATCCGGATCCCGAAATTTTTATTGAAAACCATAAAATAAATGTCGTGGACACGGTTCGTTTCTTGGGTTCGTGTCTTTGACCGGAAGATGACATATCTTCCACATGTTTTACAGCTGCGAAGAAAGTGCGAGAAATCTCTTAATCTTCTTAAAGTTTTATCGAATACATCGTGGGGTGCTGACAGGACATCTATGTTACGTATATACAGATCGGTAATCCGTGCAAAACTAGACTACGCCTGCCCATCATATGGTTCGGCTCGTGACTCCGTTCTTAGAAAACTTGACACTGTGCACCACAGTGCACTTCGTATATGCTCTGGTGCTTTCCGAACTTCACCCTCCCCTCAGGGGGTTTACCTTCTTTAGGTAAACACGGGTGTCGCAATCCCGAGGTACCCCAGCGAACTTTCCCTCCTTTCCCTTTTCTTCTCCTCTCGTCCTTCTACTTTTACCTTTTTTTCTCCCTCGTTGCGGTTACCTCTTCGGAGGTGAGGGCTCCTCATCAGAAGCTGTAGCCATTCTGTGCTTCTAGCTTCTAATGGCGATTAACTGCCCACGTGTTTGCCGTGCGTGGAGACCCGTGTCCCAGGAAATGGGGATCCTGGTAGTTGAGGGGTTTTATTCTTCGCCATAATGTGGGCTTCAGTAAGATAACGCTCCAACACACTACTTTGGCCCTTGCTTCAGGTAAACGGGAGGTGCACATTGGTCCCGTGTGTACCAATCGGCTGGTCGGTTAGACATCGTTCACTGGCTCAGGGCTAAGCAACCGGTCATTGGCCGCGCGCGTATAGTTCCCGGTTAGCACTGGCGCAGTAACCGGCGTCCCCTTGTTGGGCTCCATGGTGGGTGGTGCCGCCGGGGACCGAACATACGGCCCATTTTTATGGATATTTCTACCAAAGCCAAGCAAGCATCATCTGTCTCATCATCTGTCCCATCGAATGAAAGCCCAAGTTCTCGCTTTTTCATTATTAAACGCAAAGAAGGCAACTTCACAACAGTATCACCTTTCTTGATACAAAAATGTATACAATCCGTAATAGGCCATGTGAATTCAATAAAGAAGCTCCGTTCTGGTGACCTCCTTGTTGAAGTAATGACTGCAGTACAAGCTGCGCAGTTATCCAAGATAAATATGTTTGGAAATATTGCTGTGTCCGTGGCTCCTCATGGATATTTGAACTCTTCGAGAGGAGTAATATCGGAGGCCGATCTCCTTTATACCCCCGAAGAGGAAATCCTGGAGCATCTACACGACCAGCATGTGTCTGGTGTTCGTCGCATTAATATCCGTCGAGATGGGAAAGTGCTTCCAACGAAGCATCTCATCTTGACTTTCGACACACCTAAATTACCATCATTCCTGATTGCTGGGTACCTTCGGTGTCCCATCAGGCCCTACGTTCAGAACCCTCTCCGTTGCTTTCAGTGTCAACGTTTCGGACACTCGAAAGCATCGTGTCGTGGTTCCGTGGTCTGTGCCCAATGTGCCCAGCCTGACCATGCATCTGAGACCTGCACAAAGCCAGCTAAATGCGTCAACTGCCAAGGAGATCACACATCATACTCACGCTCCTGTCCAAAATGGATAGTTGAGAAAGAGATTCAGACCGTAAGAGCCAACAATAGTCTGTCATACTTAGAAGCGCGCAAACAGGTTGAGGCTAGAAGCCCTAGAGTTGGTGTTTCATACGCCTCTGTTGCCGCTTCCAAGAGAGTTATGTGTAACTCATCAACCCAAACGGAGCCTATTATTACAACCAATAAACCAAACAATAGTAAAACTCAAACAACCCCACCTTCAAAATCTAATTCACAAACTAATAAAACATCCCGTTCTTCCATCTCAAACCTTCTACACCTAAACCAGCTATACATAAAAAATTAAAAAGTGCTGAAGTTGCAAAGCGAGTGAGTCATTCACGTAAGGTGAAAGACCCTCGCAATGTGGCGCGTATGGAGGAGGATTCCCTCCAAATTTGCGCGTCCAATTCGGATCTTTCTGATCCTGATGCTGGGGTGTCTATGGACACCTCAACTCCTCCCGCTCGTGCTCCTTCTCCCTCTTCCTCCTGATGGCGACTTTAATTTCTTGGAACTGTCGCGGTTTCCGTAATAAACTTTCAGATCTGAAGTCTTTGATCACAGATTACCATCCGGCCTGTGTCGCACTTCAGGAAACTTTCCTGAAGTCAGCGGACACGGCCAAATTACGTCGTTATAGTATTATTCGGAAGGACAATGTTTCGGGTGTGCGAGCGTCTGGAGGTGTTGCTCTCCTGACCTCTCACAGCTATCCCTACTCTGTCCTATCGTTAAATACTCCACTTCAAGCGGTAGCAGTGCGTGTGCAGATGCGGAAATTAATTTCCGTGTGTGTAATATATCTGCCACCTAACGACGTTGTTGATCAAAGAACTCTCGACGACTTGGTGACTCAGCTTCCGGAACCTTTTCTTATACTTGGAGACTTTAATGCTCATAATGTTTTGTGGGGGAGTAGCTGTAACACCGCTCGAGGAAGGCAAGTGGAGCAGTTAATAACTGACCACAATCTTTGCCTCCTCAATAATGGTGATCCTACTCACTTTCACGAGCCATCTCGGACCTTTCACATCATTGATCTTGCCATCTGTTCACCGTCAATCTTTCCATCTTGCAACTTTTGGGTCGGGACAGATCTTCGCGGTAGTGACCACTTTCCTGTGTTTGTGTCACTGTCCGGCACTGGATCCGTAGTCTGTCGCCCTGCGCGATTCAAATATGAGTCTGCGAACTGGTCGCGATTTACAGACATTGCAACCATTACCCAGGCTATGGTCGACGGTGATATCGATGATGCGGTTCGTCTTGTCTCCAACGTTATAATAGAAGCTGCCGATGCAGCCATTCCCAAGAGCTCACCTAATGGTCGAAGAAACTGGAAACCGTGGTGGAACCTTGAGTGTTCTGCAGCATTGAAAGTACAACGTAAAATGTGGGGGATATTTCGCCGATATCCCACCACTCCAAATTTCGTTGCTTTCAAGCAAGCAAGAGCTAACGCTCGTAGAGTGCGTCGACGTTGCCAGAGAGAGTCGTGGAAAAAGTACGTTTCGGAATTGACACCATCCACCCCCAGTAAACAGCTTTGGACGAAAGTAAAGAAATGCATAGGATTATATCCAGACCAGCCAATACCGTGCATTGTTCAAAATTGCGTTACACTTTCTACCTTAGAGGAAATAAGTAACGCCATCGGCAGCGCCTTCAGTTCAGTGTCGAGTGCGTCGTCGTATCCGACCACTTTCATGCGACACAAACTGCGTGCCGAGTCAAGACCTTTGCGTTTCGATACTCAGTCCGATCTGGCCTACAACTGCCCCTTTACGGAGAACGAGTTGGAGAATTGCCTTCGGCAGACTCGGATGACTTCCCCGGGTCCCGATGGCATTAGTTATGCTATGCTACAGCATCTCTCTCGCAGCTCGCTCCGTAATTTGCTGTATCTATTTAATAGAATCTGGGAGGAACATGCTTTTCCATCCTCTTGGCGTAGGGCAATAGTGATTCCTATTCCCAAACCGGGAAAGGATGCTTCTAGCCCTAACAATTACCGTCCAATTGCACTCACCAGCTGTTTATGCAAGCTGCTGGAACGAATGGTTAACAATCGGTTAGTGTATCAGTTAGAATCCCAGCTTTGTCTGTCACCTCTACAAAGCGGATTTCGGCGTGGCCGGTCCACGATGGATAATATCATAGCCTTAGAATCTGAAGCTCGCAATGCCTTTGTCAGAAGAAACCACTTAGTGTCTGTTTTCTTCGACATTGAAAAGGCTTATGACCGGACGTGGCGATATGGTATCCTTCGTGACCTTTATAATAACACCTTTCGTGGTCACTTGCCGATTTTCATTGCGAACTTCTTGTCACTACGAGAATTTCAAGTTCGCATTGGTACGACGCTTTCCGATGTTTACATTCAAGAAGAGGGAGTTCCTCAGGGCAGTGTATTGAGTGTTGCACTGTTTTCCCTGAAAATTAATGGCATTTTACAGTGTTTGCCACCATCTGTTCGTGGCAATCTGTATGTCGACGACTTGCAGATCTCGTGTCAAGGTAAGGATATGCGTTACATCGAACGACAATTGCAAGCTTCAATATCTCGCATGATGACATGGTGTTCTGAGAACGGTTTTACGTTTTCGGCCGAAAAAACCTCTTGCGTACATTTTTGTAAGCGCAGAGGTTTGCATCCTGACCCGCAAATATACCTAGGTGACTCCCTGATAGTCGTAGAGAACGTGGTTCGTTTCTTGGGCGTGTTGTTCGATAGTAAGTTAACTTTCCTTCCGCACGTAATGTATCTACGGCGGAAGTCTGAGCAGGCTCTAAACTTGCTGAAAGTTCTATCCAACACGTCCTGGGGAGCTGAGCGATCTACTATGCTCCGGGTTTATCGCGCGGTCATTCGATCGAAAATGGATTATGGATGCGCCGTGTACGGTTCCGCACGCTTTTCCGTGCTACGGAAACTGGACACGATTCATCATTCCGCCCTTCGAATCTGTTCTGGTGCTTTCAGAACATCTCCCGTAAAGAGTTTATATGTCATCTGCGGTGAGCCTTCTTTACCATCTATTCGCAAGCAATTGTCGCTTCAGTTGTACTTCCGTATCCTCTCGCAAACTAATCACCCACTCCATTCTGCTCTACTTGACAGTCAGAATGACCGACTTTACCAAAATCGGCCATCTTGCATTCCACCTTTTGGACTTCGCATGAGGACGTTTCTGATTTCATCTCCGCTGTGTGATGTGGATGTCATGCTGCAACCGACTTTGAATTTTCCACCTTGGCGAAACCGCAAGATTTCGTACTTGCGCCCCTTCCAGGGTTTTGCAAAATCGTATACGGATCCTGTCATTTTTCGCCAGCTTTTTGCGTCGCACCTCGCTAGTTACCCTCACTATGTTGATGTTTATACCGACGGCTCTAAAACAGAAGATCATGTTGGATGTGCCTACGTCTGTGGCAGAGACGTTAGGAGCTTTTCACTTCCTGACAGTTTTTCTGTCTTTTCAGCAGAATTTGTCGCTGTACATGAAGCTCTGAAGTACATCTTCCGGCAGAGCGATAGGCGTTTTATAGTGCATACAGATTCCATCAGCGTTTTAGAGACTTTGGAGAATGGTGAAGCGTCACACTCCCATTCCCTTGTATCTCCGGTGTTGGATCTGCATCGTCGCCTCTGTCGTCGTGGCTTCAGTGTCCTTTTCTGCTGGGTGCCTGGTCATGTCGGCATATCGGGTAACGAGCAGGCAGATGCTGCGGCTAAAGGTGCTGTGCATCGGCTGAATCAGCATGTGCCTATCAGTGATGTGAAGTCCGCTGTGAAAAAGTTAATTAGGAATGAATGGCAAGTAGATTGGGATCTGCAGGTCACTAATAAGCTGCGACAGGTTAAACCAGGTATTGGTGCTTGGCCATCAGCTCAACTGCGTCGTGCAGACGTCATACTCACACGGTTGAGAATCGGGCATTCCCTTTTGACGCATCGATATTTGTTGATGGGTGAGGATGCCCCTCTCTGTCAACATTGTAAGGCTCCACTTTCAACTGGACATATTTTGACGTCTTGCGCCTCGCTTCAAGCCCAGTATAATAGCTTTTTTGGCTCCAGTTCACCTATTTTGTCTGAACTGCTGGGGGAGCCCCCCCATCCTTCATTGTTTCCCTTCTTATTTTTTACTGGTTTTATACACAGTCTGTGCTTTAGCAATTGATTTTATAGTTAAACTTTTATTGCGTTTTACATATATCTCTTTTTTATAATCTTTTAATCAATTTTATGTATCATTGTCTTACCACCTTATATATCACGTTTTTATGACTTTTACATATCTTTCTATGTTACCTTGTATATATCATCATTCAAACATGTTTATACATATTTTTTATCATCCCTTTTATTCATTTTTTCACGGTTACTCGTTTTTATATTTCTTCGTGTTGGTTATAAATCTGTTATTTCACCGTTGGGTCGAGCCTGGCGACTCTTTATTTACTCTCTTTTGGCTCTAGTCTTGTGTTTGGCGCTTTATGTCCTATTTTGGATCTTGCGCCATAAAACCCCAACCAACCAACCAACCAACCAACCGAACTTCACCCATTCAGAGTCTCTATGTCGACTGTCACGAACCATCTTTGTATCATACTCGCCATACACTTTCATTGAACTATTTTTTTCGTGTCTTATCTCATCCTAATCATCCTTTAAATGACATGCTACTTGATAAGCAGTATGATCGCCTGTATCAAAATCGGCCATCCTGCATACCGTGTTTTGGCTTTCGTATGCGCTCCTTCATCCAAGATACTCCTCTGGAAGATATAAATGTCTGTGTACGTCCATTATTTGACTTTCCTCCTTGGAAGAAAAAATCTATATCATACATTAATCCCTTTCATAATTTTAACAAAACCGACACCGATTCATCCATATTTAAACAACTTTTTTACTCTCATCGTCACAGTTTCTGTAGGTATAAAGATATTTATACTGACGGATCGAAGACAACACATCACGTCGGTTGTGCCTTTGTTTTTAATTCGGATATTCATAGTTTCAAACTTCATTCCTCATGCACCGTTTTTACTGCGGAAATTTTAGCCATCAAACAAGCACTTGATTTTATCGCCAATCAGCAGAATAAAAATTTTATCATATACTCGGACTCTTTGAGCGTACTCGAGAGCTTTAAGTCTGGCAACAATAGTCATCCTTTGGTCTCATCTGTCATAACTCTCCATCATCGGTTAAAATGTCGTGGTTACAGTATTCTGCTTTGCTGGGTCCCAGCTCATGTTGGAATCCCTGGCAATGAACTTGCTGACACAGCAGCAAAAGATTCCACAACAGTTTTAGATCACCCTATTCCTTTCTCTGACGTCAAACACACCATTAAAAATTTTATTTTCAATAACTGGTGTTCGGTATGGAATCTCCAAGTAGATAATAAACTCCATCACATCAAACCCGTCATCTCTATCTGGCCTCCACTATATCCAAGGAAACTTGACGTCATGATCACCCGTCTAAGAATAGGACATACTAGAGTCACTCACAGACATTTGTTGGAGGGGGAAGATACCCCAATTTGCTTTCACTGCAACTGTGACCTTACGATTTTGCATATTTTAACCGACTGTACAGGACTAACCAATTTTTACTCTAAATACTTTGGTTCAACTTCTCTCACCTTAAATGTTCTTTTAGGCGAAACACCTCACCCTGCTATTTTTCGATTCTTGAAATGTACAGGATTTTACCCATTGATTTAATAACTTTTTTCATTCCTTTATATCTTTTTGTAATACTTGACTGCAATCTAGATGGGGAAACCCCATCTAGATGTTTTGACATTAACACTGGTGCGTTTTATCTTCTTTCTTGACCTTTATTCACAGCCTTTTACCATATTTGTGTTTTACACTTTTTATACCTCTGTTATTTTATCATATCTGACTTTTTTATTTCATTCATGACACGGCTACTTTTATCATACTTCTTTACAGTGTCTTCATGGTTTTACAACATGTATAAGCTGATTTATATATATTTATATCTCTGACTTTACCTTGTGTTTGGCGCAGCATGTCCTTTCTGGACCTTGCGCCATTAAACCCTAACCAACCAACCAACCAACCAACCAAATCAGTTTTGTTTAAATCATATTCTTTTTGTGTCTCTGAAAATACATCTTTTTTTTAAACTGTAATTGTAAGATTGTATCGGTCATATCAATGTCCTAGTTAAAAGCTGTAATAAAGAAATCCGATAATTTGGTTGTTTAGAGAGCTTAGGTCAATTTTTGGTACTCTCGAAGACTAATTTGATCGGGACTTACTGCTTAATATCGACACAGATGACTACAAACATTCATATAGAAAAAAGACTCGAACCTGCGAACTCCGGCACCGTAAGGTTCACTCGAAAAATTATGCTTTCATTAATTTGCTTCCGACCATTATCAAAAATCACTGAAATTTTAAGGAAACAGCTATGGGGATGATCAAAATTGTGGAGATAACCCCGGATGTGGCGCTCTAACCGCCTTACACCTGATAATTTGGGTAGGTAGTTCATCGTGAGTTTAAAAAAAAGAAAAGAAACAGCTAAGAATTTCTCACCAATCCCTCCAACGCATTAATTTACAGATTAAAACAAGATGTCAGAAGATTGAGATGAAGAACTAAACAATATTTTGTTACACGAGGGTTAATTAGATAGACCGGATCCTACTTTTAAAGCCGATTACGAAAGGCGGTAATCATCCATGCCAGAAGTTGGATTCGGGATCGAAAGACAGCTACGTACAATTCAGCCATCTCCCAGTATGAAGCACTATACAACATCAAATAACTTTTCAAAATTGTATGGAAAGTAATAAAATAATAATGGAAAAGTTTGAAATGTAGCCAAATTGATAAAATAAAATAAAATATTTAGACATTATTTTAGTTATTAAAATCGTTATTTTAGTTATAAAAATTATTAAAAGACGATTATTTATATTTAAATATACATGCTTTAAATTAGGATTTAAATCACTTGATTTTTTAAAGAAATCATTGATTGATATTTTAATGAAATCATTGATTGATATCAAAAATACTTATGTATATATTTTTACATTATGGTTCATTCAAATGTGATTTTATTAGCTATGGTGGCTTTATCTAGAGTGTAAAGTAAAAGATAAAGTAGGAGGGAACTTCTATCATTGCAATATCATATTTTATCTATCATTGCGATTAGTAAGAGTTTTGTTGACATAGGATAAAAAAAAATCATGCTTTCATGTATTTAATATATAATTTATCATATGTAAATGCTAATAGTGCAATGAAAACTTTATCGTTAATCGTAAAGGAATTTAATCATAATTTAAATTATTGCCTTTGAAATTTTTAACTTGTTAATATTTAAAAAAATAAAAAAATCAACAACAGCCAGCTAGCCATTCCACACCCCTCATTCTTGGAAACTGGTCTAATTCTCGAACACATGACTTTTCGAGCAAGTCGATCTGCAACCTCCCCCCCCCTCCAACTTACCAACGTCGCTCTATTCAGATCCCCATCCCGTGAATGCGTCGGAGATGTACATGATGGGGTCCTCGTTCCCCAATTTCGGACAATTCAAAGTTGTAAATCAAGCACCTTTTATCGTTCCGAAAACGGGGGACGGACTCCGTACAGTGCTGGAAAAATCACCAGCGCCTGCACAGGGGTACGTCACTGCCCAAATGAGACGGCTAACATCGGACATAATATTTCGTCACTGCCCGGATGAGACAGTCAGGGCTCGACGTAATATTACGTCACTGCCGTTGAAAGGGTTAAAATCCGATGCTCGCAATGCCTTTGTCGGAAGAAAGCACCTTGTCTCAGTTTTCTTCGACGTCGAAAAGGCATATGATAGGGCTTGGCCATATGGCATCCTTCGTGACCTTTATAATAACAACTTTCGAGGCCACTTGCCTATTTTCATTGCGAATTTTCTGTCTCTGAGAGAATTTCAAGTTCGCATTGGTACCTTACTTTCCGATGTTTACATACAGTAAGGAGTTCCACATGGAAGTGTCCTTAGTATGACACTTTTTTCCCTAAAAATACACTGCTGGCCACCCAAATTGCAACACCAAGAAAGACAAGAGATATCACAACAAAATTTATTTTGTAGATAACATGTTGACCAAGTATCAAATGATTAAATTTATAGACTTCTGTGAAGTGTGGTTCCTGCCAAAATCAGTAGCCAGAGTAGCCGCCATTGTTGGAGATCACCGCTGCCACACGCCTCGGCATTGATTCAAAGAGACTTTGGATGAGTTCTTGGGGTACAGCAGACCAAGCAGCTTCCACACGTTGCCAAAGTTGATCTGCTGTGGCAGCTGGGGATGGAATCTGGGTCAATCGTAGAGCAACCATGGACCACATGTTTTCTATCGGCGAAAGATCCGGAGAGCGAGGCGGCCAAGGAAGCAATTCAATCTGGCGATTGACGAAGAACCGTTGGACAATGCGTGCCACGTGTGGTCGCGCATTATCCTGTTGAAATATGGCTGTGGGCAAGCCCTGCAGGTAAGGAAGGACAACTGGCTCCAACACCTCGGAGATGTAGCGCTGGCTGTTTAAAGTACCGGCAATGCGTACTAGAGGTGTGCCAGAGTGATATCCAATACCGCCCCATACCATAATACCCGGTGCAGGACCAGTGTGGCGGTGCATAACGCAGCTGTTCAGCATCCTCTCTTCACGGTGTCTCCAGACTCGAATGCGACCATCGTGGTGTTGCAGACAGAAGCGTGACTCGTCAGTAAAAACAATTTCATTCCATTCTGCCGTCCAGATCCTTCTGTCATCGCACCATTGGCGGCGGAGACGTCTGTGGTTCTGCGTCAAGGGTAGACAAAGCAATGTACGTCTTGCGGACAGACCACTCTGCTGTAAACGGCGTCGAATGGTACGCGCAGACACTGGATGATGCGTTACAGACTGCATGTGCTGTGCTATGGTTCGTGATGTGACTGAGCGATCCGTCACTGCCATGCGCACAATTTGCCTGTCATCACGTAAAGTGGTGCGCTGAGGTGGATGCGATCGAACACGCCGGTCCGTCGTACCCTCCTGCATCCAACGATCATGTATCCGCATTACAGTTGATTCGTTTCGTCCAACACGACTACCGATTTCCCTGAAAGATAATCCATAATCTCGGTAGGCCACTATCCTTCCTCTGTCAAACTCGGATACTTGATCAAAAGATGATCGCTGTTTTCGAGGAGGCATAATTGATCGTTTTTTTGAAAAAACCACAAGAAAAACACAATTTTCCGAACTTGAAATCGTCGAAATCTTCAAGCCTGAAATAGCACTTTGAAGTGGAACCACAGGCGCGCGTGATGTGCGTCTGCGCTGAAATTCAAATCATTTGCATATCTCACCTCCTCTAATGTTGTAAATTTCATGTTATTTGCATGTTTCCTTCAGGGTGTTGCATTTACAGTGGCCAGCAGTGTAAATAGTAAATTACAGTGCTTAGCACCCTTTGTTCATGGCAACTTATATGTGGATAACTTGCAGATTTCCTGCCAAAGCAAGGATATGCGTTACATTGAACGTCAATTGCAAATTGCAATCTCTCGCATGATGACATGGTGTTCGGAGAACTGTTTTGCGTTTTCTGCGGAAAAAACTCTTGCGTACATTTTTGTAAAAGAAGAGGTTTGCATCTTGACCCGCAGATCTATCTCGGTGATTCAACTATCACCGTTGTGGACGTTGTTCGCTTCTTAGGTGTTTTGTTCGATAGAAAACTAACTTTCCTTCCGCACGTGATTCATTTACGGCGGAAGTGAGATTACGCCCTTAACTTACTGAAAGTTCTGTCCAACACGTCCTGGGGAGCTGATCGGTGTACTATGCTGAGAGTTTATCGCGCGGTCATCCGATCGAAACTGGATTATGGATGTGCCGTTTATGGTTCCACTCGCCCTTCTGTGCTGCGGATACTTGACACCATCCATCACTCCGCCCTTCGAATCTGTTCTGGTACTTTCAGAACATCGCCTATTAAGAGCTTAAATGTCATCTGTGGCGAGCCTTCTTTACCATCTGTTCGCAAGCAATTGTCCCTTCAACTGTATTTTCGCATCCTGCTCACTCACTCCATTCTGTTCTTCTTGACAGTCAGAATGACCGACTTTACCAAAATCGGCCATCCTGTATACCACCGTTTGGACTTCGTATGAGGACGTTCCTTTCTTCGTCGTCTCTCTGTGATGTGGATGTTATGCTGCGACCGACTTCACCTTTTCCACCTTGGCGTAATCACAAGATTTCGTACTTGCGGCCCTTTCAGGGTTTTGTAAAGTCAGATACGGATCCAGTCGTGTATCGCCAGCTTTTCGCGTCACACCTGACTAATTACCCTAACTATGTTGAAGTTTATACTGACGGCTCTAAAACAGAAGACCACGTTGGCTGTGCCTACGTCTGTAGCAGAGATGTTAGGAGCTATACACTTCCCGACTGTCTTTCTGTTTTTTCAGCAGAGTTTATCGCTGTACACGAGGCATTGAAGTATATCTTCCGTCAGAGAAGTAGGCGCTTCATCGTTTATACAGATTCCATCAGCGTTTTAGAGACTTTGGAGAATGGTGATGTGTCCCACTCCCATTCCCTTTTATCGCCGGTGGTGGATCTGCATAGTCGCCTCTGTCGTCGTGGTTTCAGTGTTTTGTTCTGCTGGGTGCCGGGTCATGTCGGCATAACGGGTAATGAGCAAGCAGATGCTGCTGCTAAAGGTGCCGTGTGTCGTCTGGTTCAGCCTATTCCTGTCACTGATTTGAAGTCCGCTGTCAAAAAGTTAGTTTGGTATGAGTGGCAAAGTGAGTGGAACATTGAAGCGAACAATAAGCTAAGACAGATTAAGCCAAATGTTCGTGCTTGGCCATCTGCTTCTTTGCGCCGTGCAGACGTTATACTAACACGTTTAAGAATTGGACATTCTCTGTTGACACATCGCCACTTGTTGATGGGAGAGAATGCTCCTCTCTGTGAACACTGTTCCTCACCTCTTACGGTGTCTCACATCTTGACGTCTTGCCCTAGTTTGCTTTCCCACTACACTAAGTATTTTGGTTGCGTTTCGCCCAATCTGTGTGATCTGTTGGGGGAGCCCCCCCCATCCTTCACTGTTTCCCTTTTTATTTTTTACTGGTTTTATACACAGTCTGTGCTTTAGCAATTGATTTTATCGTTAAACTTTTATTGCTTTTTACAAATATCTTTTTTATAATCTTTTTAGCAATTTTATGTATCATTGTTTTTACCATCTTATATATCACCGTTTTTTATGACTTTTACATATCATCTTTCTATATTACCTTGTATATATCATCATTCTAACATGTTTATACATAATTTTTATCATCCCTTTTATTCAGTTTTTCACGGTTACTCGTTTTTATATTTATTAGTGTTGGTTATAAATCTGTTATTTCACCGTTGGTTCGAGCGTGGCGACTCTATATAATCTCTTTTTGCTATAGTCTTGTGTTTGGCGCTTTATGTCCTATTTTGGATCTTGCGCCATAAAACCCCAACCAACCAACCAACCAACCGTGATACGGATGTCATGCTTCGGCCGACTTTACCTTTTGCAGCTTGGCGTGAGCACAAGATTTCGTACTTACGCTCTTTTCAGGGTTTTGTAAAGTCATGTACGGATCCTGTCGTGTGTCGCCAGATTTTTGCATCGCACCTCGCTAGTTACCCTATTTTGCTGTTTATACCGACGGCTCAAAAACAGGAGACCATGTTGGTTGTGCCTATGTCTGTGGCAGTGACGTTAGAAACTACACACTTCCCAAATGTTTTTCTGTGTTTTCAGCCGAGTTTGTTGCTGTTCACGCTGCCTTGAAGTACATCTCCCGTCAGAGTAGTAGACGATATATCGTGTATACAGATTCCATCAGCGTATTAGAGACTTTGGAGAATGGTGGTGGATCTGCATCGTCGCCTCTATCGTCGGGGTTTCAGTGTTTCGTTCTGCTGGGTGCCGGGTCATGTCGGCATAGCGGGTAACGAGCTTGCAGAGGCTGCGGCTAAAGGTGCCGTGCATCGTCTGGTTCAGCCTATTCCTATCACCGATTTGAAGTTCGCTGTCAAAAAGTCAGTTTGCCATGAGTGGCAGTCAGTTTGGGATCTAGAAGTTGAGAAAAAGCTGCGACAGATTAAACCTTATATTGGATCTTGGCCATCTGCTGGACTGCGCCGTGCAGACGTAGTACTTGTATGTTTGAGGATTGGGCATTCCCTCCTGACACATCGGCATTTGCTGATGTGCGAGGATGCCCCTCTATGTGAACACTGTCAGTCTCCACTTTCAATGTCACATATCTTGACGGCTTGTCCAAGTCTGCAGTCTCAGTACAAGAGCTTTTTCGGATGCATTTCACCCAATCTCGAATCTGCTGGGGGAGCCACCCTATCCTTCTCTATTTGTCATTTTGTTTTCTATTAATTTTATTAAAAGCATTTGCTTTTCTCATTGATTTTATCGTTAAATTTTTTTTGCCCTAATCCTTTTATATATCTCCATATTTTTTTATCGAATTATTTTATCAATTTTATATATCATTGTTTTTATCACCTTTATATATATTTATCACCTTTATATACTCTTATATATTAAATTTTTAACACCTTTACAAATCATTTTTACCCATTTGACATGTTTGCACGCCCTTTATCATGGTGAGTGTTTCTCCGTAATTTCCGTTGTTGGTAGGAGCCTGACGCATTCATATAAAACCTTTTTAGGCTCTAGTCTTTTGCTTGGCGCTTTGTGTCCGTTTTTGGACCTTGCGCCATTAACCCCAACCAACCATTCTTGACAGTAGCTTTGAAATTTTATATCAGAATCGTCCTTCTAATGTGCCACCATTTGGAATACGAATGCGCACATTTTTGCGCGATTCTAACCTGGAGGGATCTGATGCTCTAATTTTACCACAGTTTGTCTTTCCTTCATGGCGTTACCATGGTATTATGTACTTGCAGCCTTTCAGAGGCTTCGAAAAGTCTAACACTTGCGGCCGTACCTACCAACAGCTTTTTGCTGCTCATCATGCTCTGTATCCTGGCTATTTGGCAATTTATACGGACGGCTCAAAATCGGATGATCACGTCGGCTGCGCTTTTGTATGTGGAAGCGATATTGTTAGCCGCAGCCTAAACACCCCGTGTTCCGTGTTTACAGCCGAGCTTGTGGCTATTTGTGAGGCTATGTTGTACATTTCGGAGCAAATTCAGAAAAAGTTCATCATTTACTCGGATTCTCTCAGCGCACTTATAGCCTTGAAATCGGATGAACTTCGACACCTCATCACTGTGGAGGTGTTACAAATAAAACATCACGTTGCTTGCCGAGGTTATAATGTGTTGTTTTGCTGGATACCTGGTCATGTTGGTATTCAGGGAACGAAATTGCCGATGCAGCAGCCAAAAATGCATCTGTGCCCCTAAATTAGCCAATACCAATCATACTAATTCCTGACATTAAACAGTCTGTCAAGATGATGATTCGCAGTAAATGGCAAGATCACTGGAATCTGCAGGTCAGCAATAAACTCAGTGAAATTAAACCGGTTATATCCTTATGGTCCCCACTGACAAACCGTAAGAAAGACGTTTTATTGACTCGTCTACTTATTGGGCACTCACGGCTGACACATATGCACCTCCTCTTGGATGAAAGTCCTCCTATTTACTTATATTGTGATGAACCCCTTACTATTCGTCACATTTTAACAAGTTGCTTCAGTTATACCTTTTTATATTTAAGATATTTTAATAATATAGTTCCAAGTTTGACACATTTATTAGGGGAAGTTCCCCATCCTGCTGTTTTTAACTTTCTGCGTTTTATCGGTTTTTACTATGATATTTAAATTTTTACTCTTTTATCTGTCACATTGTCTGTTTTATTAGCTATCCCTATTTATAATCCTATATATCACGATTTTTACAGCTATTGTTTTTAATTATCATCACCTTTTTTGTGGTGTTCTTGGTTCTTAGAATTTTTATACTTTACTCTTTTTATTGTTTTTTTTAAAAAAGTAATATGCAACTTTGGCTTTTGTATGCCTGTTTTTCATGTTAGTTTTACTTGTACACTTGTATATATATATTTTTTATCATGTGTGTTTTTGGGTCAAGAATTACTGACTTAATATTTATTTATAATCTTATGTTTTTTTCGGGTTTTTTTAAACATGTGTTTTGGCGCAGCTTGTCCTCACTGGACCTTGCGCCATTAAATCCCAAACAACCAACCAGCCATCACGCTTCATGTTTTCACATGCTTCATTAGTACGTATATTTTGGTTATTAGATCCACACTTAGTGTGCGGGTTATTATTAAAGAATCTTTTTTTTAGTACGCTTACTTGAAGCACGTTTCATACTACCACTATTATCCATTTTGTCCATTAAATGCATTGTTTGTTTGCATTGTTGTTCCTTTTAAATATCTTACAAAAGCATGCAAGAGAAAACTAAATAAAATGAATCAATAAGCCAAGTTATTTTTGCCACTAATATATATATAGTTTTTTAACGAGGATAGTTTATCTGGTTTTTTTTCCAATGAAAATGATAACAAAAATTATTAAATTGTAATACTGCATACTTTCATGACATATTAATGACATGTTTCATGCCTAGAAAAAATAAATAAAAATACTGGATTAAAATCTGAGTAAATCAATTTTTTTAAAATTTTTTTACTCAATAAATGAATCTAGAAGGTGTTACCAAAAAGAATAAAAATGGTGAAAGCAAGTGAGAAAGAGGCGTGTATCACTAAATTAAAATTTTGGAGTATAGTATATAAAGTCATGAGTAAGTATATGTCACTCTTCTATAATCCCCTCAGGGGGTTTACCTTCTTTAGGTAAACACGGGTGTCGCTATCCCGAGGTACCCCAGCGAACTGTCTCTCATTTCTTTTTTCCTCTCCTCTCTTCCTTTACTTTTTCTTTTTTTCTTCCTCGGTGTGGTTCCTCTTCGGAGGCGAGGGCACCCCTTTAGTAGCTGTTGCCGTTCTGTCGCCTCTTGCTACTATTGGGGTCTTTATCACCCACGTGTTTGCCGTGCGTGGAGACCCGTGTCCCCGGAAAAGGGAATCCTGGTAGTTGAGGGTCAGTTTTGGTTGCCCAACACACTGCTTCGGCCCCCGCTTCAGGTAAACGGGAGGTACTTAGTGGTTCCCTAATGTATCAATCGGCTGGTCGCTGACATTGTCTCCGGCTAGGAACCCAGCTATCGTTTCGGCTTCTGGGCATCTCGTTAAAGGTGGAGGTCTGCTTCAGGGTCGTTTCGTGTGCGTATAGTCCTCGACGAGCACTGGTGCAAGTATCTGCATCCCCTTGTTGGGCTCCGTGGTGGGTGGTGCCGCCGAGAACCGAATTAACCCCCCCCCCTTTTTATGGATTCTTCTCTTTTCTCTAAAAAAATGAGAAATCTCTCCCCTTGAGGGAGCAACAAATGAAACGATTTTTTATCATAAAACGCGTGGAAGGTACATTTGCAACGGTGTCGCCTTTTGTCATTCAGAAGTCTCTTAATGCCTCTGTTGGAAACGTCAATTCTGTTAAGAAATTCCATTACATTCCAGACATTTATATTTTGAATAGCGAACTTTTTTTGTTCGACGATATTTGGAACACCTCTTCCTCTGTCCGTCGTGGCATGCAGATGCTGGCACCTCCTGATGTTGTCAGGTAGGCTGGAACTCCCGTAGTTCATTTTGTAGTTGAATAGGCATTTTCTTTGTTTAAATGTTCCTCCTTTGGAGTTGTTCCAAACACAACTCGTTGCATTGAAAGTAAAATACAGGTCAATATCTCTGAATTAGGGGCTAGAACTTGTTTCATATGCTATTTTAGGTATAAAAAAAAGAATTATAAACAAACAAAAGTGAAAATTCGAAAGTCAAAAATACTTACACGATCGGACGCAATTCATCTGAGATATTAATAAATCTCTCAAGACACTCAGCGAAGTACTGCAGAAAAACCGAAGACGGTCTTCTGTAAGTGGGAGGGAGGCAGGAAGGTACTAGGAGACTCACCCCACCCCACCCCTCGATCTCGCTGATTGGTGAAAAAAAAAACTTGTGACTTCATCTCACAGATTAGTTGCGCCCGAAGGAAGGTTAAAAAAGCAGTTTTGCTTTCGTAGATAAAAAGGAAATTTTATTATTCTAAACAATGTTATAAATTCTAAATAAGTGCATATAATGACAATCATTTTGGTAGCAGTAATTAACTTGTAATTTCCAGGGTGAAAAAACAAACTTTTCCACAGCTTTAACATACATATTTTAGAATTACTTCATTAACAAGACATGGCATAAAACAGTGTCTAATAGCTAGCAAAACACTAGAACTCCTCTGTAACTGGAAGAGATAGAACTTCCACTTCCACTAAATAGATTGAGACATTATTTGGCTAAGTCACTGTTGCAAAGCATTACTTGTTATAGCAATTACTCATGTACTTATACCAGCATTAGATTCTTTTCAAAATATTATGAGGAAAATGAAGAGAAAACTAGTTAAAACACTAAACTAGGGGTAAAGTGAATTCACGAGAAACTTGCTAATAATGATAAAGGAGAAACTTTATCATTATTATGTATTATTTACTGTGTAATTAAATTTCCTGTATACATTTACAAATAAATGCCGCAGACATCTGCTCGGCACAGCAAGCTGAATGCAATTGTGCATTTCAACACAATCAATAATATTATTAATGACCTTATAAAAAAATAACATACAGGAAAGATCGCGCCTGGATTTTAAACTGGGAATATCAAAAATGTTACGTAGGAAAGGAGGAGACATATCCAGAGGACAATGGTAATTTGTTTTATAATATAAGTATCGCATAAATTTAGACTGTACGTGCTGTAATATATTTATTTTATTACTATAATATGGATCCCAAATAAGACTGCAATATTCAAGATTTGAGCGGACCAAACTGAAATATAAAATTTTAAGAGCTTGTTCATTAGAAAAATCTCTAGTTTTACGTTTAAGAAAACCAAGCATTCTATAGGCCTTGGAAACAATACCAATCATATGGCGGGAGAAGTCGAGTCTTGTGTCAAAAGTAATACTCAAGTCAATTACAGAATCAGGACGAAAAAGTAGATGACCATTGATATCATAGTGATAAATTAAAGGCTAAGATTCACGGGTATAAGTAAGAATACTACATTTTCGAATATTTAGAAATAACCTATTGTTAATGCACCAAACATATAAATTATCAAGGTCGCTTTGCAAAAGGGCAGCATCAACATTTGAACGTATGAGCCGAAATAACTTCAGATCATCAGCAAACAAAAGATAATCACTAAACTTTAATGCATCACATAGATCATTAATGAATAAAATGAAAAGCAAGGGTCCCAAATTAGAACCTTGGGGAACGCCTGACGTATTGGAAAACTCGGCAGAAACAGCACTGTTGTAATAAACATAAAGCATGCGATTACTCAAGTACGAAAAAAAACGATCAACAAGATTGAGATGAAAACCGAAACTAGTTAACTTCCGCAGAAGAATACCGAAATCAATAGAATCAAATGCCTTAGAGAAATCAGTATATACAACATCGAGTTGATAGCCACTTTCGACAGAGGACATAATCTTATTTGTTAAGCAAAACAAATTTGTAAGCGTCGAACGTTTTGGAATAAATCCCTTTTGAGCAGAGGAAATTAAATTTTTAACCTGGTGATAAAGCTTTTTATAAATGATAATTTCAAAAATTTTGGAAAAAGGACTCAAAATTACAATAGGTCGATAGTGTTTACAATCACTTACATCACCCTTTTTAAAAACAGGAATGATTTTAGTTTGCTTCCAGACATCAGGAAAGGTATTAGTTTTTCAAGAAAGATTAAGGGGAGTGGTCACTTTTAAGTACCTTTAAAAGTATCATTTTTAGACCTATGTTCGATTGTATGTACTATTTATGATTTTTGCTTGATTTACATGAAATTTTTTGAGTAACTGCCAATATTATTGTTTATTATATATGCAAAATTTCAAGGTAATTAAAAAATAATAAAATTATTTTTTATGCTTAAAAAGTGAATATTTTTTTTAAATCGAGCATTTTGCAGTCAACTACTGTGCGCATTCTGTCAAAATAAATTATTAAGGTACAGTAATAATTGTTTACTATATGTGATTACAATACTTCAGGCAACAACATACACCAACATTATTCTAAAATATGTTACAACTTTTTAGTATGTGCTATTTTTAATTAGAAATTTCAAAAATGACTGAGTAAATGCTTATAATTTTTTTTTTTTAAATAAAATATGTTAAGGTTAAAAAAAAGTTGGTGGATTTTGCACATATGATGATGATGTACTTACCTGGAAAATTTCAAAAGACTACCTCTTTTAGTTTTCTTACAAACATGCGCACAAGATGTTAAATTGTAGTTTTGAGAAAAATGCATTTAAAGTTAAACATGGATATATTTCTTTTTAGCATAACCCTATATATAACATTTTTGCCCTAAAACATTCCTGATGCATATATCACACCCTGTTGTAGCTGTAGTGATTCATGCGCAGTCAATTTAGCACGTTTTCGTGCTCTACGAGACTCTAAAGTTGACATCTCAGCTTTAATTTCAGCAGCTTTGATGCGACTTTCATCCACCTCTGCAGCAAAAGTTCTTGCATTAATGCCGACATGAAATCCAAGATCAGTCATAGTTTTTAACCGACCAGTTTGACCATCATTAAATTGAACAATTGCTTCATTAACTGCAATTTCAACAATATGTCGCCCTGATCCTGAGGTTTTAGGAAAATGTTTCCAAATAAGGGCATTCAACGATTCATTTGAATTTTGTGTGTGCCCCCCCCAAACATTTCTGAAGTAATGATGGCATAGAAAGTTCTTTAAATATGTCTTTCACAGCATCCATCACAGCAGCAGAGACAGAATGTTTGTGTTTAAAATTAGGCACATTATTTACAGCAACCGCCCTTTGATACGAACACCAGGAACTATTTCCCACTGGGCAGAACTGGTGTGTAGGCTCTAAATCACTTGACCGTGTATGGTAAAATATAGCCCAAATGGCCTTTTGCATGTTTCTAACACACTCACTATGGTTTCTAATAGCATTACCATAGTAAATTGTTAATTTGTTAATCAGGTCATCTGTTAGCCTTCCCTTACCGCCAATAGTTTTACCATCAGCCAACTTTTTGCCTTTCATGTCTTGTTTTCGTTTCCTTAGTCTCCCTCCCATTCTTTTTTGAACGTGTCCAACACATTCAATTTTTGAAATGACAATATCTTCCCCATATGGCTTAGCTTTTTCAATTGCGCTGAATGTCTTACAGTCTCCATCACCTATATACTGACAGTATCGCACACCACGAACAACTTCGGAACGTTCAAAAATTCGTTGCATACCAACAACTTCCATCATCGCTGAAGAGCCACTATGGTTTTTGTGGCATACGTTTGCATGCTCATCTTTCCACTTGTTGAATGCTGCACCTGCTCTAAGGCCTTTCCACGAAGTACAACCTTTGCAGTTTGAAGATAACACTTCAGTGTCGATAACTTTCCCACTAGCACCGCCTATGATAGTACAGACACCTACTAAGGAAGTGTGGCCTCTGGTCTTCCACGACCCATCACCACTTACAATTAAATCAGTTGAATTATTATTAATACTGATTTCTTGTTCAGTAGCAGATAACATGCTACTTTTAGCTGTTGAAGTAGTTATGTTTCTGATATTCTTAACAATGTTTTTGTAGGCTGTGGGAGTCACAGGAGAGGGCAAGTCCATGATTCCACAAAATGTTTTGGCACCAAACAAACCTTGTCCTAGAACTCTCATTGCATAGATAAACCTTATATTAATTTCTGGCTTATTTTTACGTTCACCATTCATTGCAGAATTTATTGTTGATGCTATTTCACCACAGGTTTCATATTTTATACAAACTTTTTCAGACAATCCAGCAATCACTTTTGAAAATATGGAAATACTTCCACCACAAGTTTTACACGATACACATTCTTCAATAACACTAAAAACGATATTTTAATCAAGTAAACAATATCCATCAAAATCTGTATCATTATTCTCAGGCATGGAACTGTTTTTCAGTTTCTTACTTGATGCACTAACTCTATGCTTTAAGACTGTTGTATGTTGGTTACCACGAAATCTGTATTTTTTTGGTCTGGTACCAGATCGACGTTTGTTTTTCATAGTATCCATATTTAAAACTGATAAAAACACAACAAAGTGCAAAAACTTTTTTAAAAATATGAAGATTTGACGAGTAAAAAGAGCAAGGATCTTACTAAACTAGAACGTTTGTAAAATCAAAACGTGACTGTAAACAGAATGGCAGAAAAAGTTGAATTGTAGGCCTCCTGTTGCATGAAAGCGACGAAAAATAAATGATCATGGAGTATCTAAACCAAACACAAATGAAAACAGCAAACGAATCGCATAATTCAGATAGATGTAATGTCAAATGTCAACAACAACTGGGACTTTTAAAAGACCTTCGGATTTTGTACTACAATTCAATTTTCTTTTTAGGATTGTGAGCGTTCTAGTAGGAATTTTTCGATGCGGTTTTTTGCAGATAATAAAAAAATGTCTAAATATTTCAAAAAAGAAATTAAAAAATTTCGATTTTTTTGAGGATTTAAAAGTGACCACTCCCCAAATAAAATAACAAGAGGATAAATTAAAATTTCAGTACAACCCTTCACAATAAAGGAAGGTACCTGATCAACCCCAACAGTTAAAGACGACTTCAACTCCCTAATTACTAAAATCACATCCTCACAAGTAACACTGACAATTTTCACTAAATCACACAGGCAGTTCACAAAGGCATCAGAATTTCTCTCATATTCAGTGCTGGCATTATACACAGATCTAAAATAATCAACAAACACATTAGCAATATCGGTATCATCATCATAGCACACGTTATCGTAAGACATTTTATTTGACGCAGGTTTGTCTTTTTTAAAATACGACCAAAACTAGTACTATTAATTAGCAGTACTATTAATATTGCAGATATTAATAGTACTGCTAAGCCTGTTAACTGGCAAAAGCAGAACATTAAAGGCTCTCGTGGATTAAGTTGAACTGGTCTTCTCTCCACGAGTGCACCATCTTCTATGTCATTATCCTACAGGGTGGGGCAAAAGTAAGTCTACGTTGCTAAGACTGTAAATATAATTATTTTTTTTATCCGATTATGTACTCAAAATATATAGTGAAATATATCAACCTACATTGTTTAGGAATCAGATTTACAAAATATTCAGATTTTCGAATTTCTTTTCTTTTACTTCCTAAAATTTTATTATCTAATTCACATTCAGGTGAAGACTAACAGGCTATTTGAAATGAGATTAAACTAAATCTTGCATCTAAATTTCTGAAATTGTTTTTTATTGTTTGTAATCATGAATGCAGAAATTCATGGTTAAATATTAAGAAGTTGAATGCAAAATATATTTTGTACTAGATTATTTTTTCAGCCAATAAAAAGAACACACTTCGGTAATTCAAAGTATAACATAAATAATGCTTAACTAAAAAGGCCTTTCTCAAACGGAAATCAAACCAACAGAATCAATAATTCAAACGCCGATCTCGCTATTGCAACAACACGTTAGAATAAAATAAACAAATCCACACGTGAGAATAAAACTCAAATAGTCTGAGTTGGGTATTACAACTACTTCTTTCCTCCTCCTATCATAACAAATACCAGTACATCGAGTTAAAATCTAAAACAATTAAGAAAATGTGGAGTTTGTGCACTGGAATGTGGGTGGGTCAGAGTCCTTTAAATCGTTGTTTACATTTGATGGTTCTTTTATTTTTAATCATATCTTTTCATGGGACTTGTTTTAAAATACCCAGGTCAGAAATAACATACTTTTTTTCAAAAAATCGAAAATTTTGAAGATTTAAGAGGTGTGATGCCCCTTAACCTTTGATTTTTCGAAACGGTTTTTCTCGAGGCAAACCTTCCATACAAGGTCAGCATACGAATTTATTTTTGCCAAATTTAATGTTCGTAAAACGTAAAAAAAGAAATAATAATGATTACAAGAAAAAATTCGGACGAGGGAAAACCATTGAATTTTACAATGAGTGGAGGCCTTTCTTCAAGCACTTCCTAAACATCTTGTAATTTGCATCCGAAATGGAAATTGATAATATAATTAAGGCGTTTTTACAACTAGTATTTAAATACCGCAGTTTTATAGCGATAGAGGAATTAGAAGTAGATTTTGAAGTGGTCGGTCCAGTTTTTCAAAGTAAAATCTACTGCAGACCGATTTATAGGTGAAAAATCTAGTTTAACCCAACACCTGGCGCCATTTTCAAAATTGGCGATTATGTACGCTTCTACGGGGTGAGAAACTACGAAGGGCATAATTCTAAAACTACGCATTACTACGTCAATCCTCAAAATCAAGCTTTCCTTCTAGATGAAATTTTTCTGTCTTGTGACAGTTTTTCAGAAAAGTAAAACGTGGGCCCGAGATAGCCTAGTGGCAGCTTGTTGGACATTGGCCTGGGGGGGTTGCTCGATTCAATTCCGACGATACCATTAAATACCATCGTGTGTAGGCCATATGGGGGTACGTTCAATCTGTAGACCAGAAAGTCCTATGAGACCAGAGAGTGGGAGGCGGTACGCACCCACCGGATGTCGCCCTTCAGAATAATCGGTCTTAATTGTATTGGCAACCTATTCGCCGGCAAGGATTCAATCCCAGAAACTCGTAGTTGCTATGTTGGGCCTTGTCCCGTGCATTGGAAAGAGCAATCCGTATAGGTAACTTGTCTCCAGGGAGGTTCACGTATCGGACAGTAGTATCCGGTGAGGAAGAAGTGGGATTTCTGTTCCTCATCATCCGACGATGATGGATCATAACTTAAGTACTTCTTAGAGTCATGTATACACTTCAACTGCAATATACCACAACAATTAATAACCAAAGACGTTCAATCTATATAAGTATACCTTAGCCGATCCCACAATATGTGCTTTCAAAGACAAAAAGTTTTTTCTTTTTCATAAGCTATCACGCACCTTGTTAGTAGCCGATTCCGTTCTGTTGCTTCTAATGGGGTCTTTATCACCCACGTGTTTGCCGTGCGGGGAGACCCGTGTCCCCGGAAAACGTAGTGTATCGGCAAATTTTTGCGGCTCATCGTTCAGTGTTCCCCCTTAGGGTATTTACCTTCTTTGTCCCGTGCATTGAAAAGAGCAAATCGTATAGGTAACTTGTATCCAGGGAGGTTCACGCATCTGACAGTAGTATCCGGTGAGGAAGAAGTGGGCTTTCTCTTCCTCATCATCCTACGATGATGGATCCTAACGTAAGTACTTCTTATAGTCATGTATACACTTCAACTGCGATAAACCACAACAATTAATAACCAAAGACGTTGAATCTATATAAGTATACATTAGCCGATCCCATAATATGTGCTTTCAAAGACAAAAAGTTTTTTTCTTTTTCATAAGCTATCACGCACCTCGTTAGTAGCCGATTCCGTTCTGTTGCTTCTAATGGGGTCTTTATCACCCACGTGTTTGCCGTGCTGGGAGACCCGTGTCCCCGAAAAACGTAGTGTATCGGCAAATTTTTGCAGCTCATCGTTCAGTGTTCCCCCTCAGAGTATTTACCTTCTTTGTCCCGTGCATTGAAAAGAGCAAACCGTATAGGTAACTTGTATCCAGGGAGGTTCACGTATCGGACAGTAGTATCCGGTGAGGAAGAAGTGGGCGTTCTGTTCCTCATCATCCGACGATGATGGATCATAACTTAAGTACTTCTTAGAGTCATGTATACACTTCAACTGCAATATACCACAGCAATTAATAACCAAAGACGTTCAATCTATATAAGTATACATTAGCCAATCCCACAATATGTGCATTCAAAGACTTTTTTTTTTCTTTTTCATAATCTATCACGCACCTCGTTAGTAGCCGTTTCCGTTCTGTAGCTTCTATTGGGGTCTTTATCACCCACGTGTTTGCCGTGCGGGGAGACCCGTGTCCCCGGAAAACGTAGTGTATCGGCAACTTTTTGCGGCTCATCATGCAGTGTTCCCCCCTCAGGGGGTTTACCTACTTTTCTCTTTAATATGCTAAAACACCTTCCTCGTCGTTCCCTTAAAAATCTGTTCTATTTTTATAATAGGATTTGGAATGAACATGTTTTTCCTGCTGCCTGGTACAAAGCTATCGTTATCCCTTTCCCGAAGCCCGGGAAAGATGCTAAAAATCCTAACAACTATCGACCCATTGCCTTAACTTGCTGCGTCTGCAAACTGCTAGAAAGAATGATAAACAATCGCCTAGTTTTTACGTTAGAGACTAAGAACCTTATTGTTCCATTTCAGAGCGGGTGTAGAAAGGGAAGATCCATCATAGACAATGTAATTGCTCTCGAATCTGACATTAGGAGAGCATTTCTCCTAAAAAACCATTTTATATCAGTTTTTTTGACATTGAAAAAGCATATGACCGTACTTGGCGTTATGGAATTCTCAGAGATCTGTTTGACTTGGAGTTTCGCGGAAATCTCCCTATTTTTATAAAAAAATTTTTAGCTACCCGACATTTTCAAGTTCGTATTGGCAATGTCTTGTCCAACCTTTTTACCCAAGAAGAAGGGGTTCCCCAAGGGAGCGTCCTCAGCGTCACTCTCTTCTCAATAAAAATTAATAATATTTTAAAACAGTTTCCACCTTCCGTGCGGGGAAGTCTTTATGTGGACGACTTACAGATTTGCTGCCAGGGAAAAGACATGCGTTTCATTGAACGCCAACTTCAAACTGCAATTAGACGAATCTTGACTTGGAGTTATGAAAACGGTTTTAAATTCTCACCAGACAAAACCTCTTGTGTGCACTTTTGTCGTAGACGTGGGATCCATCCGGATCCCGAAATTTTCATTGAAGGCCAGAAGATAAATGTTATTGATTCTGTACGTTTTTTAGGTGTCATATTTGACAGGAAACTAACCTTTCTTCCACATGTTGTACAGCTGCGTAAAAAATGCGAGAAATCACTCAATATGCTTAAAATTTTATCAAATACATCTTGGGGAGCTGATCGGACTTCTATGCTCCGCATATACAGATCGGTAATCCGATCAAAGCTTGACTACGCCTGTGCATCTTATGACTTTGCTCGCCAATCCGTTCTACGCAAACTTGACACGGTGCACCACAGTCCACTTCGTCTATATTCTCGTGCCTTTCGTACTTCACCCGTTCAATATAACATGATTTTGTTTAACATATCTTGCCCTTCATGTTCCACACCGAGAAAATTCCTAGCCGTATGTTGAATTTCGCTTGCGAGCTCAGCAATAGTTTTGTCTGGCGTATGCCTAATATTTTGGAAGGCTTGTTGTTTTTGTAACAATGAGTTATTAATTTTAAATCTCTCACATACCAATCTCTCAATCTCCCGTGGGTCTTCTGTCTCGCTTAACGCCCTACACTTAGTTAGGTAATCATGTGCTTTTCCTTTGAATCGTGTTTTTATTAATGCCGCAAATTGTCGATCGTTCCAATTAGCTAATTCCGCAAAAGTGCGCGCCTGCCTAAATATGAGCTCGATATCTTCAGTCCCATCCCCTTGAATTTCGGGTAATAACGTTATCATACTTATATTATCGATTCTCTCCCTTTGTCTCGGCGGCTCAGCCGCTAAATTCAGTTCCTCCACCCTATCCTCTCGTTGCTGCCTTCTTCTTGCCATCCTTTAAACTAAACCTTTATTACTTAAAAATTTATTTATTTATTTATTTTTTTTTAAACTTTTACGCTTGTGATGCCTTTGCAATACTTTCGCGATACACAATTTTGATCCTATCCTAATCTATCTAACTATTTCAATTCATACACTTCACATAACTGATAAGTCGTTTACACATTCTAATTCAATATTTAAAACATTCAATAATCATCAAATACTCTCAATATTAACTCAAACTATCAAATATTAACTCAAATATTACCAAATATTCAATACCACATTTCAAATCATTCAAAATACCTTTTTCAATGCAACACATCAATTCATCAATTAAACCAGAGTTCCGCAAAAACTTCCCATAAGTTTCGTTACAGGCACCAAATGTAATGGTATTATTGGGGCTATTAATTATGATACCCAGTGATATGATTTACATATGTAGATTTAAGTATTGCGTTGTGTTTTTTGAAGAATGACAGATTATCCGGTTGATATAATGACGGATACATTTATTAATACATTATATCACAACTAATCTCTTCATTTACAGTTTTAGTCAATATCATTATAACCCTTTTTCTTTAACTTCTTACGCTACAATTATCACTAATACTTTTTTAACAATTATTATACCTTTACTACAATATTTTCTCATTTAATGGATTTTATAACCCGTTCATCAACTCATAATAACATCATATTTCAACGTTATAGCAATTTCTAATAGAAAGATCTATAGTATATACATTCGGAATACGTAGTGTATGAATGAGAAATCGCGAGGGCACGCATTTAAAAGCAGTGGTCAATACGGAGCACAAACGACACATACCTCCATTGATGAACTCTCATGAAGTCAATTTAAAGCGCAGGCATTGTCGGGGACCTGGTCTTTCGATTCTCCCTCTTTTGATAAACTCGTCTGCAGTCCATTAAATGCGCTCGCGTCGGCTTGGGACCCTCCTTTCAAACCCGTCTATGGTTGCGGCACTCCTTCAGGGTCCGTAACTTCAGCTTGTAGCATACGGTGGGTCATACTGCTCAGGCAATTCGATTCTCGGGATGTGGCACTCTGCTTCCACGTGGTCAGCCGGCTCTATTCTTTCATAGAATCTGGTTAGTCTCGATGTTAGTCACTGCCTAGTATTTACGCTTTGGGACATCGGTGCAAATAAAGCGTCAAGCTATATTAATTTATCATACGCTGGCTAAGTTTCAATTCGAGCTTTCTCATTCTAAATTAATTCTTCGGCTCGTGCTCTTAACTACGGTCTAGGTGTTCGTCCTTGCTGCTCCTCGGTCGTAATGATTTTTTAGGATCCCCGCATCATCTGATCTGGTCATTCCCTCGTTTTCTTATTGGTCAGAGATATTTTATTTCTATTCTATTGGGCTACTCATTTCTTTCCAGAACCTTCTTTTTCTCCGCCTCTCGTAGGTGGGGCCACTCGCCTCCCATCATCATTATTCCCACGGCCATATTCCCATCTTCTCGAATATCATCTGTTTCCGATTTTCACCACTTAGCCCATACCATCACTATTCAATGCATTTCCTCGTTAGTGTGCTCCTCTTCCTATATTCTTCACATCTGCATCTGGTCTAAGCATACCCCACATTGTAAATTTTCTTTGGGCGGTTTCTTTTTCATCCTTAATGGCACTTAAACATCCTGTTTCTTTTCTAAACTATGTCCACGTCCCTCGCTTATTTATCACTCGTCACTGCTTCTCTTAACTCGATCATTTCTTAATTGATTCCTTCATCCGTGCCGAATATTGCGGCGCTTTTTGCACCGTAACAATGGCCATAACCGTAGCTCCGCACGGTTACCTTAATACTTCCAGGGGCGTCAAATCGGAAGGTGATCTCCTCCACACATCTGAAGAGGAGATCTTGGAACATCTGCGGGACCAACTTGTGTCTGCTGTGCGTCGCATAGCAATCCGTCGGGATGGGAAATTCCTCCCCACTAAACATCTAATCCTGACATTCGACACACCGAAGCTACCACCTTTTGTCATATCCGGCTACCTACAGTGCCCTACGAGACCATATGTACATAATCCTCTCAGATACTTTCAGTGCCAACGCTTTGGACACTCGAAAGCGTCTTGTCGTGGTTCTCCAGTCTGTGCTCGTTGTGGCCAATCTGATCATATCTCAGACACTTGCAACTTGGCACCAAAATGTGTCAATTGCAAAGGGGACCATACGTCATACTCACGCTCGTGTCCCAAATGGAAAGCAGAAAAAGAAATACAAACTCTTAAGGCTCACAAAAATATCTCGTATATGGAAGCGCGAAAACAGGTTGAGGCTAGAACTCCCAGAGTCGGAGTTTAATATGCTTCTGTTGCCGCCTCCCAAAATATCATGTGCACTGCCTCCACACAAACTGATTCGAGTCTGCTTTCTAATAGCCCACAGAAAAGTAAGAGCAATAGGACACCAAATGTAATACTCTCAGATTCCCAGAATGGAACGGACCATAAACCAAAACCCAAAAGAAACAATAAAAATAAAACAAGCACGCAAACCGCCAATCCTGGAAACTCTTCCAAATCCGCTAATGACCAGATATCAAATGTGCAAAATTTGTCACAATCTAAACGAACCAAAAAGCAATCTGAACCCATCCCCTCAAAATTGACTTGTAAAGACTTTCTAAAAAACAGACCTATTACAGATGAGCCTTATGAACTTGTGACAGATGAACCCCTTAAAGTTTATGTCTCCCCAGAGGAGGATATGTTAACGGTCAGCTCGTCGGATTCGGATGCAGTTGCATCCAATTCTGCTTGCTGATAGTCTGTTTTTTCTCCTTTTTCCTTATATTATAAAAAAACTTCTTTTAATATGGCAACTATTATTTCCTGGAACTGCCACGGCTTCCGCAACAAACAAGACAATATTAAAACCTTGATTTCTGACCATAACGCAGCCATTTTCGCACTACAAGAAACATATTTAAAAAACACCGACAATATAAAAATTCGCAGATACAGCACCGTTAGAAATGAACTCGATATTGGTGGAAGAGTATCAGGAGGAGTGGCCCTCCTAATATCTCTTGACTACCCATCCACTGTCATTCCACTTAAAACAAATTTACAGGCTCTTGCAGCGCGTGTCCACATCCGTCAACTCACTACCATTTGCACCGTCTATCTACCACCAAACGAACCGATTAACAGAAACTCTTTGCCTCATCTTTTAACACAACTTCCGGCCCCTTTTATAATAGTTGGAGATTTTAACGCACATAGCCCACTTTGGGGTAGCCCGAACACTAACAATAGAGGACAAGAAATAGAAATATTCTTATCTGACTTCTCACTCTGTGTCTTCAACAATGGTGAGAATACTTATTTTCATCAACCTACCAAAACCTTCCATGCAATAGATCTAGCCATAGGTTCCCCTTCAATTCTGCCCTTTTATAATTTTTGGGTTTCAAATGACTTACACAATAGTGATCATTTTTCAGTTTTTCTCTCCTTGCTGACTGCTGATTCTAATGCCGTTTCTTCTCTACCTCGCTACATTTATGACAGAGCTGACTGGCCAACTTTTACATCCCTTCCTATCATCACCAAGCAAATGGTGGTGGGCGACATTAATAGTGCTATTCAAAATATTACTTCTGTTATAATTAACGCAGCTGACGCATCCATCCCTAAATCCTCTTCTAGAGAGCGTAAAAACAGGAAACCGTGGTGGTCAGAGGAATGTCTTATTGCTAAGAAAAAGCAGCAAAAGGCATGGGGCATCTTTCGCAGATACCCAACAACAAAAAATCTTATATCTTTTAAACATGCAAAAGCTAATGCTAGGAAAGTACGGCGACGCAGCCAGAGGGAATCATGGATTAAGTATGTCTCTCATATCACCGTCTAAACAATTGTGGTCAAAGGTTAAAATGGCAATGGGCTTATATACGCAACATCCACTTTCTTGCTTCAATCTCAATGGCCAAATCTCAGACTTACCAGAAATAGCAAATTTAATAGGCACCTCCTTCTCTTCTTCCTCTTCTGCTGCTTCTTATCGTGACTCTTTCTTGAAGTTCAAACAAAAATCTGAAAGCCGTTCTCTGAACTTCAACTCACTCTCCACATTTTCCTACAATAGCCCCTTTACTGAAACAGAACTTATTAGCAGCCTTCATAATACTCGAAATACTTCTCCAGGACCAGATGACATTACTTATAATATGCTAAAACACCTTCCTCGTCGTTTCCTTAAAAATCTGTTCTATTTTTATAATAGGATTTGGAATGAACATGTTTTTCCTGCTGCTTGGTACAAAGCTATCGTTATCCCTTTCCCGAAGCCCGGGAAAGATGCTACAAATCCTAACAACTATCGACCCATTGCCTTAACTTGCTGCGTCTGCAAACTGCTAGAAAGAATGATAAACAATCGCCAAGTCTTTACGTTAGAGACTAAGAACCTTATTGTTCCATTTCAGAGCGGGTGTAGAAAGGGAAGATCCATCATAGACAATGTAATTGCTCTCGAATCTGACATTAGGAGAGCATTTCTCCTAAAAAACCATTTTATATCAGTTTTTTTTGACATTGAAAAAGCATATGACCGTACTTGGCGTTATGGAATTCTCAGAGATCTTTTTGACTTGGAGTTTCGCGGAAATCTCCCTATTTTTATTAAAAAATTTTTAGCTACCCGACATTTTCAAGTTCGTATTGGCAATGTCTTGTCCAACCTTTTTACCCAAGAAGAAGGGGTTCCCCAAGGGAGCGTCCTCAGCGTCACTCTCTTCTCAATAAAAATTAATAATATTTTAAAACAGCTTCCACCTTCCGTGCGGGGAAGTCTTTATGTGGACGACTTACAGATTTGCTGCCAGGGAAAAGACATGCGATTCATTGAACACCAACTTCAAACTGCAATTCGACGAATTTGGACTTGGAGTAATGAAAACGGTTTTAAATTCTCACCAGACAAAACCTCTTGTGTGCACTTTTGTCGTAAACGTGGGATTCATCCGGATCCCGAAATTTTCATTGAAGATCAGAAGATAAATGTTACTGATTCTGTACGTTTTTTAGGTGTCATATTTGACAGGAAACTAACCTTTCTTCCACATGTTGTACAGCTGCGTAAAAAATTTGTTTGTCTTTTCTTAGTTAAAAAAAAATAAAAACCAAAAAAATGTAAAAAATAATAAAATGGACAAAAAAAGGTTTTGTGCTATCTGTCCCCTTCGGAGCCTTCATGGTTACAAAACCGATCTCGACTCACCCAACCTTGACGTTACTGGGTCCTGTACCACTCTTCGGCCTCTCCCGCGAGTGACACCGCTTGGGCTCAGGAACGGGCCCTGTTGGGGTTGTGTTGGTGGAGAGGAGTGGCGTGCCATGTTGGTAATGGTTGAGGTACGTTCTCCTTAAACGGTCCCAGAGGTAGAGGCCCTCGGTTGCGTTTATCTTCGTGGCAGACGTCGCGAGGTAGCGAGAAATCCTTCTCGATTCTGTCGGGGACCGTACACCAGATGCACGTTACCTCCCGGCGTCTGTCATTTAGTTGCGAAGAATCCGGAGGTTACACTTGTCACGTTAGAAAAGTGTGGAATGACGGGGTCTGCCGGGGGCCCCGAATCGAACTGGATGTAATCCTTGGTTTGTCAAACTAATTATGGCTACAACTAAAAGCAATTTAGTTGCAGCTTCGTGTGCGGATCGCTCAAATGATGAAACCTCTTCTCTCCCTCCGAGAGAGCAACCTCTCCTCTCGAGGGAGCAACAAATGTCTCGTTTCTTCATAATAAAACGCAGTGAAGGTAACTTTGGTTCTGTGTCGCCCTTCCTAAAACAGAAAAGTTTACTGTCATCCGTTGGTAATGTTACATCAGTTAAAAAACTTCTTTCTGGCGATTTCCTAGTAGAGGTGGCAACTACAACACAGGCTGCGCAGTTGCTAAAGGTGACAAGTTTTGGTAATATAGCTGTGTCAGTAGTTCCCCCTTGCATACTTAAACACTTCGAGAAGTGTAATATCGGAGGCTGGTCTCCTCTATACCAACGAGGATGAAATATTAGAGAACCTTCGTGACCAACATGTGACTGCTGTGCGTAGGATTACTATACGTCGGGATGGAAATCTGCTTCCTACGAAGCATCTTATCCTGACGTTTGAGACACCTAAATTACCAACATTTGTCATAGCTGGGTATGTTTGATGTCCCGTACGATCCTATGTGCAGGACCCTCTCCGTTGCTTTCAGTGCCAACGCTTTGGACAGACGAAAGCATCGTGTCGTGGTTCGGTCGTTTGCGCCCGTTGTGCCCAAGCCAGACCATTCCTCAGAAACATGCAACTTGCCACTAAAGTGTGTGAATTGCCAGGGTGACAATACATCATATTCACGCTCATGTTCGAAGTTGAGAAGGAGATCCAGACTGTTAGAGCTCAGAAAAATATCTGTTACTTGGAAGCGCGTTAACAAGTTGAAGCTAGAAGCCCCAGAGTGGGAGTTTCATACGCAACCGCTACCGCTTCCAAGAAGGTTATGTGCTCAGCCTCAGCTCAAACAGACTCATGTCTTACCAACCAACCAGCCAATCAGAAAATTAAAAATAGAATATCTCTGCCGTCTTCTCCACCCCCGTTACACCAAAAAGTCACTAAAAAGTATCCACTGCCCATTTCACTACAGAATTACCTATCCCTCCGAACCCGAACGGCATACAAGTCGCTGTACCTAGGAAACGCATTGGCATTCCTGGAAATAAGAAAAATTTTTAATTTTATGAAAAAAATCCTCTGGCGCTCCGTCGGTTTGCTGCCGAGGAGCCAGAAGTAAAGCTCTTTTTGTCCGATAACTCTGACAATGATGTGATGTTAGAGGATAATCCTCTAATCCTGCCCTCTACAGGGCGATCTCCCTCTCCATCACCTGGTCCTTCTTCTTGTCCTTAATGGCTTCTTTTGTAAGTTGGAACTGTCGTGGTTTGCGCTCCAAATTTGATGACGTAAGAACCCTGATCCGCGAATACAGTCCTGACTGTGTCGCTCTCCAGGAGACATACCTGAAGTCAGCTGTCACGTCAAAACTTCGTCGATACAGCTGTATTAGGAAAGATAATGATAATGGTGGCAGAGTCTCTGGAGGTGTTGCACTCTTCACCTCTCACGACTACCCGTCCACCGATCTGAATTTGCATACATCTCTGCAAGCTGTCGCTCTTGGAGTCCACGTGAGGAAGTTAATCTCCGTGTGCACTCCCCCTCAGGGGGTTTACCTTCTTTAGGTAAACACGGGTGTCGCAATCCCGAGGTACCCCAGCGAACTTTCCCTCCTTTCCGTTTTCTTCTCCTCTCGTCCTTCTACTTTCACCTTTTTTTCTCCCTCGTTGCGGTTGCCTCTTCGGAGGTGAGGGCTCCTCATCAGAAGCTGTAGTCATTCTGTGCTTCTAGCTTCTAATGGCGATTAACTGCCCACGTGTTTGCCGTGCGTGGAGACCCGTGTCCCAGGAAATGGGGATCCTGGTAGTTGAGGGGTTTTATTCTTCGCCATAATGTGGGCTTTAGTAAGATAACGCTCCAACACACTACTTTGGCCCTTGCTTCAGGTAAACGGGAGGTGCACATTGGTCCCGTGTGTACCAATCGGCTGGTCGGTTAGACATTGTTCACTGGCTCAGGGCTAAGCAACCGGTCATTGGCCGCGCGCTTATAGTTCCCGGTTAGCACTGGCGCAGTAACCGGCGTCCCCTTGTTGGGCTCCATGGTGGGTGGTGCCGCCGGGGACCGAACATACGGCCCATTTATATGGATTCTTTAACCAACGTTCAAACTCGTGTGTTGTCCTCAAATATTTGTCAAGTGTCCCGTTTTTTTATTGTTAAACGTTCGGAAGGTACATTTTCTATGGTGTCGCCCTTCCTGATACAGAAATGCGTTAATGGATCTGTAGGCGATGTGAAATCGGTTAAGAAACTTCGGTCTGGTGACCTGTTAGTAGAGGTTTTGACTTCAAAACAAGCGGCGCAACTGTTAAAGGTAACTGCTTTTGGCAATATACCCGTGTCTGTGGCTCCTCATGGCTATCTCAATTCTTCGAGAGGCGTAATTTCGGAACCCGAATTACTACATACCACCGAAGAAGAGATTTTGGAGAATTTGCAACATCAGCTCGTCTCTGCTGTGCGTCGTATCACTATCCGTCGGGATGGGAAAGTACTTCCCACGAAGCATCTCATCCTGACGTTCGATACGCCTAAACTGCCATCATTTGTCATCGCGGGTTATCTTCGATGTCCAACAAGACCATACGTTCAGAACCCTCTCCGTTGCTTTCAGTGCCAAAGATTTGGTCACTCGAAAGCAACGTGTCGTGGATCCGAGGTCTGTGCTCGTTGTGCCCAGCCTGATCACCTCTCAGAGACGTGCAGCGCGCCCGAAAAATGTGTCAATTGTAATGGAAGTCACCCCTCTTACTCACGCTCCTGTCCGAAGTGGATTCATGAAAAGGAAATACAGACAGTTAGAGCTCATAACAATTTGACTTACGTGGAAGCTCGGAAGCAAGTTGAGGCTCGGACCCCCAGAGTTGGAGTTTCGTACGCTTCTGTAGCTACCACACAAAAAGTTATGTGCACTGCTTCCACACAGACTGATCCACCTCGGAACACAACTGTTCCAGAAAAATGTAAACTAGGTAAAATTGCCACAAATCCATCTGCAAAGTCTGTTACCCAGAAAGCTAAATCCAGTAGTACTCAGGCATCTACTTCTAAACCTTTAATCAATAAGAAATTAAAACATGCTGATGTAGTGAAGCGATTGGGTCTTTCTGAAAAAGTGAAAGACCCTCGCAATGTGGCGCGAAAGGAGGAAGATTCCCTCCAAATATGCGCCTCTAATTCGGATCTTTCCGATTCCGATCCTGGGGTGTCCATGGACACCTCCTCTGGCCCACCTGCTGTTCTTTCTCCCTCTCCGCCGTGATGGCCACTCTTTTCTCTTGGAACTGTCGCGGTTTCCGAAATAAACTTTCTGATCTGAAGTCTTTGATCACAGATTACCATCCGGCCTGTGTCGCACTTCAGGAAACTTTCCTGAAGTCAGCAGACACGGCCAAAATACGTCGTTATAGTACTTTTCGGAAGGACAACGTTTCGGGTGTGCGAGCGTCTGGAGGTGTCGCTCTCCTGACCTCTCACAATTACCCGTTTACTGTCCTCTCCTTGAATACTTCATTTCAAGCTGTTGCTGTGCGCGTGCAGATGCGAACATTAATTTCCATCTGCGCCATATACCTGCCGCCTAACGATGTTATTGATCAAAGGACTCTGGACGACTTGGTGACTCAACTTCCGGAACCTTTTATTATACTTGGAGACTTTAATGCTCACAATGTGCTGTGGGGGAGTAGCTGTAACACCGCTCGAGGAAGGCAAGTGGAGCAGTTATTAACTGACCATAATCTTTGCCTCCTCAATAATAGTGATCCTACTCACTTTCACGAGCCATCTCGAACCTTTCACGTAATCGATCTTGCCATCTGTTCACCGTCACTATTTCCATCATGTAACTTCTGGGTTGGGACTGATCTTCGCGGAAGTGACCATTTCCCTGTCTTTGTGTCACTTGCCAGCACGGGATCTTTAGTCTGTCGCCCTGCGCGATTCAAATATGAATCAGCGAACTGGTTGCAATTTACAGACAGTGCGGTAATCACCCAGTCTATGGTCGACGGTGCAATCGATGATGCGGTTCGTCGTGTCTCCGACGTTATAATAATCGCTGCCGAAGCAGCTATTCCTAAGAGTTCACCAAATAGTCGTAGAAATTGGAAGCCGTGGTGGAACCTTGAATGTCAAGAAGCCCTGAAAAAACAGCGAAAACAGTGGGGGATATTTCGCCGATATCCCACTACTGCTAACTTCGTGGCGTTCAAGAGAGCTAGAGCACAAGCTCGTAGAGTGCGTCGACGTTGTCAAAGAGAGTCATGGAAGAAGTATGTTTCGGGACTGACATCATCCACTCCCAGTAAGCAGCTTTGGACCAAAGTGAAGAAATGCATGGGTTTATATTCAGACCAGCCACTGAAATGCATCGTCCAAGATGGCGTTACTCTGTCTACCGTAGAGGAAATTAGTAAAGCCATTGGCAGCGCTTTTAGTTCTGTGTCGAGTGTGTCGACTTACCCGACCACCTTCATGCGACACAAACTGCGTGCCGAGTCTAGGCCCTTGCGTTTTGAAACTCAGTCCAACCTGTCATACAACTGCCCCTTTACGGAGAAGGAGTTGGAGAATTGCCTTCGGCAGACTCGGATGACTTCCCCGGGTCCCGATGGCATTAGTTATGCTATGCTACAGCATCTCTCTCGCAGCTCGCTCCGTAATTTGCTGTATTTATTTAACAGAATCTGGGAGGAACATACTTTCCCAACCTCTTGGCGTAGGGCATTAGTGATTCCCTTTCCTAAACCGGGAAAAGATGCTACTAACCCGAATAATTACCGTCCAATTGCACTCACGAGCTGTTTGTGCAAGATGCTAGAACGCATGGTAAACAATCGGTTAGTGTACGTACTAGAAACCGAGCTTTATTTGTCACCTCTACAAAGCGGTTTCCGGCGTGGCCGGTCTACGATGGACAATATTCTTGCCTTAGAATCCGAAGCTCGCAATGCCTTTGTCAGAAGTAACCATCTTGTGTCTGTTTTCTTCGACATCGAAAAGGCATATGATCGGACATGGAGATATGGCATCCTTCGTGACCTTTATAATAACAACTTTCGAGGCCACTTGCCTATTTTCATTGCGAATTTTCTGTCTTTAAGAGAATTTCAAGTTCGCATTGGTACCACACTTTCCGATGTTTACATACAGGAAGAGGGAGTTCCACAGGGAAGTGTCCTCAGTGTGACACTTTTTTCCCTGAAAATAAATAATATTTTAAAGTGCTTACCACCTTCTGTTCATGGCAACTTATATGTGGATGACTTGCAGATTTCCTGCCAAAGCAAGGACATGCGTTACATTGAACGACAACTGCAAATTGCAATCTCTCGCATGATGACATGGTGTTCGGAGAACGGTTTTACTTTTTCGACGGAAAAGACCTTTTGTGTACATTTTTGTAAGCGAAGGGGACTGCATCCTGACCCGCAGATCTATCTCGGCGATTCAGCTATCACCGTTGTGGACGTTGTTCGCTTCTTAGGAGTATTGTTCGATAGAAAGCTCACTTTCCTTCCGCACGTTATGCATTTACGTCGGAAGTCGGAACAAACCCTAAACTTGTTAAAAGTGTTGTCAAACACGTCCTGGGGTGCTGATCGATGTACTATGCTCAGAGTTTATCGCGCGGTCATCCGATCGAAACTGGATTATGGTTGTGCCGTATACGGTTCCGCTCGCTCTTCTGTGTTGCGGAAACTTGATACTATCCATCACTCCGCCCTCCGAATCTGTTCTGGTGCTTTCAGAACATCGCCTATTAAGAGCTTAAATGTCATCTGTGACGAGCCCTCTTTACCATCTGTTCGCAAGCAATTGTCGCTTCAATTGTATTTTCGCATTCTTTCGCATCCTGCTCACCCACTCCATTCTGTTCTTCTTGACAGTCAGTTTGACCGGCTTTTCGAAAATCGGCCATCTTGTATACCACCGTTCGGACTTCGAATGAGAACGTTCCTTTCTTCGACGTCTCTCTGTGATACGGATGTCATGCTGCGACCGACTTTACCTTTTGCACCTTGGCGTGATCACAGGATTTCATACTTGCGCCCTTTCCAGAGTTTTGTAAAGTCAAGTACGGATCCTGTTGTGTATCGCCAGCTTTTTGCATCGCACCGCGCTATTTACCGTAACTATGTTGCTGTTTATACCGACGGCTCAAAAACAGGAGACCATGTTGGTTGTGCCTACGTCTGTGGCAGAGACGTTAGGAGCTACACCCTTCCCGACTGTTTCTCCGTGTTTTCAGCAGAGTTTGTAGCTGTTCACGAAGCCTTGAAGTACATCTCCCGTCAGAGCAGTAGACGATATATCGTGTATACAGATTCCATCAGCGTATTAGAGACTTTGGAGAATGGTGAAGTGTCACACTCTCATTCCCTTTTATCTCCGGTGGTGGATCTGCATCGTCGCCTCTGTCGTCGAGGTTTCAGTGTTTCGTTCTGCTGGGTGCCGGGTCATGTCGGCATAGCGGGTAATGAGCGTGCAGATGCTGCGGCTAAAGGTGCATTGCAACGTCTGGTTCAGCCTATTCCAATCACCGATTTGAAGTCCGCTGTCAAAAAGTTAGTTTGGCATGAGTGGCAGTTAGATTGGGACCTACAAGTTCAGAACAAGCTGCGACAGGTTAAACCTCGCATTGGCTTTTGGCCATCTGCTGGACTGCGCCGTGCAGACGTAGTACTTACACGTTTGAGAGTTGGGCATACTCTTTTGACACATCGGCATTTTCTGATGGGTGAGGATGCCCCTCTGTGTGAACACTGTAAGGCTCCGCTTTCAGTGTCACACATCTTGACGTCTTGCCCTAGTTTGCAGTCACATTATAACAGGTTTTTCGGTTGTAGTTCACCCAATTTGTCTGATCTGCTGGGGGAACCACCCCATCCTTCTCTTTTTGCCTTTTTGTTTTGTACAAATTTTATAAAGTGCATTTGCTTTTCGAATTGATTTTATTGTTAAAATTTTAGCACTTTTCATTATTTATGTAACCATGCTTATCATCTAAACATTTTATAAATTTTTATATATCATAGTTTTTATCCCTTTTATGCATCATTAACTTATATATATATATATATATATATATATATATATATATTTTACAACGTTTACACTGCTTTTTTTACTACTTTTTTATACCTGTTTTACACTCTTTTATGTCATTTTATTAAGAAATGGTGTTGGTTTCGTACCTGTAATTTCTGTCGTTCGTTTATGTCAGGCGATTTTCTATATACTATTTTCCCGCCTCTGTCTTGTGTTTGGCGCTTTATGTCCTATTTTGGACCTTGCGCCATAAAACCCCAACCAACCAACCGTGTGCACTCTGTCCCCTCAGGAGGTTTACCTTCTTTAGGTAAACACGGGTGTCGGAATCCCGAGGTACCCCAGCGAAGTATCTCTCCTTTCCTTTTTCCTCTCCTCTCTTCCTTTACTTTTCTTTTTTCTCCCTCGGTGTTTCTCTCCCTCGGTGTTTGCCGTCCGTGGAGACCCGTGTCCCCGGAAAAGGGAATCCTGGCAGTTGAGGGACAGTATTGGTATCCCAATACACTGCTTTGGCCCCCGCTTCAGGTAAACAGGAGGTACACAGTGGTTCCCTATTGTATCAGTCGGCTGGTCGTTGATTTTATCTTCGTCTAGGAACCAAGCAATCGTTTCTACTACTGGGCATCTCGCTAAGGGTGGAGTCTGCTTCGGGGTCGTTTCGTGCTCGTATAGACCCGGCTAGCACTGGTGCAGTAATCTGCATCCCCTTGTTGGGCTCCATGGTGGGTGGTGCGGCCGGGATCTGAATTGTAAGCCCCTTTTTTATGGATACTTTTTCTTTAAAACCCATGGTGAGGGATAAATCACCACTGGAAATTAAATCTCCTCTCCCCCCGAGGGAGCAACAAAGTACATTGCCAGTCACCCATGCGAAATTTTTTATTATTAAGAACCTTCAAGGTTCCTTTTCAAGTGCCCCTCAGGGGGTTTACCTTCTTTAGGTAAACACGGGTGTCGCAATCCCGAGGTACCCCAGCGAACTTTCCCTTCTTTCCCTTTTTCCCTTCCCTTTTCCTTCTACTTTTTTCTTTTTTTCTCCCTCGTTGCGGTTGCCTCTTCGGAGGTGAGGGCTCCTCATCAGAAGCTGTAGCCATTCTGTGCTTCTAGCTTCTAATGGCGATTAACTGCCCACGTGTTTGCCGTGCGTGGAGACCCGTGTCCCAGGAAATGGGGATCCTGGTAGTTGAGGGGTTTTAGTCTTCGCCATAATGTGGGCTTTAGTAAGGTAAATCTCCAACACACTACTTTGGCCCTTGCTTCAGGTAAACGGGAGGTGCACATTGGTCCCGTGTGTACCAATCGGCTGGTCGGGTAGACTAAGGTCACTGGCTCAGGGCTAAGCAACCGGTCATTGGCCGCGCGCGTATAGTTCCCGGTTAGCACTGGCGCAGTAACCGGCGTCCCCTTGTTGGCTCCATGGTGGGTGGTGCCGCCGGGGACTGAATATACGGCCCATTTTTATGGATACTAAAGTTTCTTTAAGCAGCAGTAGTAGTATATCGACTCTCTCTTCGAGGGAGCAAAAGTCTGGTTTTTTTGTCATAAAACGTGAGGAGGGGACATTTGCAACGGTGTCCCCGTTCCTAATTCAGAAATGCGTTGAAGTATACGCAGGAGAGGTTAAAAGTATAAAAAAAATTCGTTCGGGTGATCTCTTAGTAGAGGTTGCGACATCAACACAAGCAGCGCAAATGTTAAAAATCTCAACTTTTGGTAATATGGCAGTATCTGTAGCTCCACACGCTTACCTAACTTCTTCTAGAGGTGTTATTTCGGAAATCTATTTACTCCACACTACCGAAGAAGAAATCTTGGAGAATCTAAACCATCAGCTTGTCTCTGCCGTGAGTCGAATTAATATCCGTCGGGATGGGAATGTAATTCCAACGAAACATCTCATCCTGACATTCGACACACCTAAATTGCCATCTTTTATCATAGCTGGGTACCTGCGATGCCCCGTGAGACCGTACGTCCAGAACCCTCTCCGTTGCTTTCAGTGCCAACGTTTCGGACACTCGAAAGCAGCGTGTCGTGGTTCCGCGGTCTGTGCTCAGTGTGCCCAGCCTGAACATCCGTCTGATACATGTGACGCGCCAGCTAAATGTGCTAATTGTCGTGGTATCCATCCCTCTTACTCACGTTCCTGTCCAATGTGCATAATGGAAAAAGAGGTCCAAACTATCAGGGCCCACAATAATCTGTCTTATATGGAGGCTCGAAAGTAAGTGGAGGCTCGGACTCCTAGAGTCGGAGTTTCGTACGCTTCCGTTGCTACCACCAAAAAAGTTATGTGTACAGCTTCCACTCAGACAGAATTTAACCCACCTTCTAATAAGCCACAAAACAAAAATAAAAACTCCGTAAGTCCATCTCCTAAATCTGAATCACAGAAAACCAAAATTAATCGTACGCAGACACCTACTTCAAAACCCCTCGCAAATAAAAAAGTGAAACATTCTGAATTAGTGAAGCGATTGAGTCTTTCCCATAAGGCGAAAGACCCTCGCAATGTGCCGCGAAGGGATGAGGATGCCCTTCAAATATGCGCCTCAAACAAAGATCCTCGCAATGTGGCGCGAAGGGATGAGGACTCCCTTCAATTATGCGCCTCAAATTCGGATCTTTCTGATCCTGACATTGAGGTGTCCATGGACACCTCTGCTTTTCCACCTTGTGATCCTTCTCCCTCTTCGCCATAAAGCCCACTCTTCTTTCTTGGAACTGTCGCGGTTTCCGAAATAAACTTTCTGATCTGAATTCTTTGATCACAGATTACCATCCGGCCTGTGTCGTACTTCAGGAAACCTTCCTGAAGTCAGCAGACACGGCCAAATTACGTCGTTATTGTACTATTCGGAAGGACAATGTTTCGGGTGTGCGAGCGTCTGGAGGTGTCGCTCTCCTGACCTCTCACAATTACCCGTTTACTGTCCTCTCCTTGCATACTTCACTTCAAGCTGTAGCTGCGCGCGTGCAGACGCGAACATTAATTTCCATCTGCGCCATATACCTACCGCCTAACGATGTTGTTGATCAAAGGACTCTGGACGACTTGGTGACTCAGCTTCCGGAACCTTTTATTATACTTGGAGACTTTAATGCTCATAATGTGTTGTGGGGGAGTAGCTGTAACACCGCTCGAGGAAGGCAAGTGGAGCAGTTAATAACTGACCATAATCTTTGCCTCCTAAATAATGGTGATCCTACTCACTTTCACGAACCATCTCGAACCTTTCATACCATCGATCTTGCCATCTGTTCACCGTTACTTTTTCCATCTTGTAACTTCTCGGTTGGGACTGATCTTCGCGGGAGTGACCACTTCCCATTTTTTGTGTCACTGTCCGGCATGGGATCTATAGTCTGTCGCCCTGCGTGATTCAAATATGAGTTTGTGAACTGGTCGCGATTTACAGACATTGCAGTCATTACCCAGGCTATGGTCGACGGTGATATCGATGATGCGGTTCGTCTTGTCTCCGATGCTATAATAGAAGCTGCGGATGCAGCTATTCCTAAGAGTTCACCAAATGGTCGTAGGAATTGGAAGCCGTGGTGGAACCTCGAATGTCGAGAAGCCCTGAAAAAGCAAAGAAAACAGTGGGGGATATTTCGGCGATATCCCACGACTGCTAATTTTATTGCGTTTAAACAAGCAAGAGCTAACGCTCGTAGAGTGCGTCGACGATGTGAAAGAGAGTCATGGAAGAAGTATGTTTCGGAACTGACATCATCCACTCCCAGTAAGCAGCTTTGGACCAAAGTGAAGATATGCATGGGTTTATATTCAGACCAGCCACTGAAATGCATCGTCCAAGATGGCGTTACTCTCTCTACCGTAGAGGAAATTAGTAACGCCACTGGCAGCGCTTTTAGTTCTGTGTCGAGTGTGTCTTCTTACCCGACCACCTTCATGCGACACAAACTGCGTGCCGAGTCTAGACCCTTGCGTTTTGAAACTCAGTCCAATCTGTCATACAACTGTCCCTTTACGGAGAAAGAGTTGGAGAATTGCCTTCGGCAGACTCGGATGACTTCCCCGGGTCCGGATGGCATTAGTTATGCTATGCTACAGCATCTCTCTCGCAGCTCGCTCCGTAATTTGCTTTATTTATTTAACAGAATCTGGGAGGAACATACTTTCCCAACCTCGTGGCGTAGGGCATTAGTGATTCCCTTTCCTAAACCGGGAAAAGATGCTACTAACCCGAATAATTACCGTCCAATTGCACTCACGAGCTGTTTGTGCAAGCTGCTAGAACGCATGGTAAACAATCGGTTAGTGTACGTACTAGAAACCGAGCTTTATTTGTCACCTTTACAAAGCGGTTTCCGGCGTGGCCGGTCTACGATGGACAATATCCTTCCTTAGAATCCGAAGCTCGCAATGCCTTTGTCAGAAGTAACCATCTTGTGTCTGTTTTCTTCGACATCGAAAAGGCATATGATCGGACATGGAGATATGGCATCCTTCGAGACCTTTATAGTAACAACTTTCGAGGCCACTTGCCTATTTTCATTGCGAATTTTCTGTCTCTAAGAGAATTTCAAGTTCGCATTGGTACCACACTTTCCGATGTTTACATACAGGAAGAGGGAGTTCCACAGGGAAGTGTCCTCAGTGTGACACTTTTTTCCCTGAAAATAAATAATATTTTACAGTGCTTACCACCTTTTGTTCATGGCAACTTATATGTGGATGACTTGCAGATTTCCTGCCAAAGCAAGGACATGCGTTACATTGAACGTCAATTGCAAATTGCAATCTCTCGCATGATGACATGGTGTTCGGAGAACTGTTTTGCGTTTTCTGCGGAAAAAACTCTTGCGTACATTTTTGTAAAAGAAGAGGTTTGCATCTTGACCCGCAGATCTATCTCGGTGATTCAACTATCACCGTTGTGGACGTTGTTCGCTTCTTAGGTGTTTTGTTCGATAGAAAGCTAACTTTCCTTCCGCACGTGATTCATTTACGGCGGAAGTGAGATTACGCCCTTAACTTACTGAAAGTTCTGTCCAACACGTCCTGGGGAGCTGATCGGTGTACTATCGGTGTACACTCCGTCCTCCGAATCTGTTCTGGTGCTTTCAGAACATCGCCTATTAAGAGCTTAAATGTCATCTGTGACGAGCCCTCTTTACCATCTGTTCGGAAGCAATTGTCGCTTCAATTCTATTTTCGCATTCTGTCGCATCCTGCTCACCCACTCCATTCTGTTCTTCTTGACAGTCAGTTTGACCGGTTTTTCGAAAATCGGCCATCTTGTATACCAACTTTCGGACTTCGAATGAGAACGTTCCTTTCTTCGACGTCTCTCTGTGATACGGATGTCATGCTGCGACCGACTTTACCTTTTGCACCTTGGCGTGATCACAGGATTTCATACTTGCGCCCTTTCTAGGGTTTTGTAAAGTCAAGTACTGATCCTGTTGTGTATCGCCAGCTTTTTGCATCGCACCGCGCTATTTACCGTAACTATGTTGCTGTTTATACCGACGGCTCAAAAACAGGAGACCATGTTGGTTGTGCCTACGTCTGTGGCAGAGACGTTAGGAGCTACACCCTTCCCGACTGTTTCTCCGTGTTTTCAGCAGTGTTTGTAGCTGTTCACGAAGCCTTGAAGTACATCTCCCGTCAGAGCAGTTGACGATATATCGTTTATACAGATTCTATCAGCATATTAGAGACTCTGGAGAATGGTGATGTTTCCCACTCCCTTTTATCTCCGGTGGTGGATCTGCATCGTCGCCTCTGTCGTCGAGGTTTCAGTGTTTTGTTCTGCTGGGTGCCGGGTCATGTCGGCATAGCGGGTAATGAGCACGCAGACGCTGCGGCTAAAGGTGCATTGCATCGTCTGGTTCAGCCTATTCCAATCACCGATTTGAAGTCCGCTGTCAAAAAGTTAGTTTGGCATGAGTGGCAGTTAGATTGGGACCTACAAGTTCAGAACAAGCTGCGACAGGTTAAACCTCGGATTGGCTCTTGGCCATCTGCTGGACTGCGCCGTGCAGACGTAGTACTTACACGTTTGAGAGTTGGGCATACTCTTTTGACACATCGGCACTTGCTGATGGGTGAGGATGCCCCTCTCTGCGAACACTGTAAGGCTCCGCTTTCAGTGTCACACATCTTGACGTCTTGCCCTTGTCTGCAGTCTCACTATAACAGGCTTTTCGGTTGTAGTTCACCCAATTTGTCAGATCTGCTGGGGGAACCACCCCATCCTTCTCTCTTTCCCTTTTTGCTCTGTACAAATTTTATAAAATGCATTTGCTTTTCTGATTGATTTTATTCTTAAAACTTTTGCACTTTTCATTATTTATGTAACCATTCATATCATCTATACATTTTATAAATTTTTATATCATAGTTTTTATCCCTTTTATGCATCATTAACTTATATATATATATATATATATATATATATATTTTTATAACGTTTACACTGCATTTTTACTACTTTTTTATACCTGTTTTACACTCTTTTATGTCATGTTATTAAGAAATGGTGTTGGTTTCTTAACTGCAATTTCTATCGTTGGTTCGTGTCAGGCGGTTTTCTATAAACAATATCCTCGTTCATGATCTAGAATCATTGTTTTTTTTATCGTTTTCTTATACCTGGCTGTATACTGGATGGGGAACCCCCATCCAGTTTGTTTCTTTTATTTTTGAGTATCGTTTTTCTGGTTTTACCATGTGTTTGGCGCAGCATGTCCTCTCTGGACCTTGCGCCATTAAACCCCAACCAACCAACCAACCAACCAGCCGCGCCCAAACCTAAGAAATCATCCTCAACACAGACAGAACCTGTGGTATTTTGGCCTATAAGAACGGCAGGCATACCCACACAGCAGAAAAGACACTCAGCAATCAACCACCTCATCTCAAACAAATATCCTAAAATCATTCCGATTTAAATCTTCCACCAATAACCAACCTTCTGTTCATCCAAATGCTGCAGAATCAAAACAGGTTTCACCAATTCCTCAAACTAAAAAAACAAATGTTAAACCGTCCGCGCTACTTTCTCCTTGTCAATATGATAAACACCCCAAACAGTCGTGCTCTTACCATATTGACACAAACTCGTCTATTCCTCCCAACAAAAACAGAAAAAAAGCAGCTCTTCCTAGAAAGTGCGTTGGCCTCTCTAGGAAAGCTAAAGACCCAAATTATATTATAAAACAGAACCAGTACGTCCGCAGACTCGCCTCGGACACTGAATTAAAATTGTATGTGTCCGAGGAATCGGACAATAATGTTGTTTTTGAGGAGTTTTAACTCCTCTTTTCTTCTTTGGTCAGTTTTGCCTTTTATCAGCTTTTCTTATCTGCATTATTGATTACCATTTTTACACTCTTTTTTTTATGACAATCGTATAATAATTTTATATGCCTTTTTGTTTTACCTGTGTTATAGGACTGTTCTTTTTAACTTTTTTATATGGCAGTTTTTTACCACTAGCTATATTTTTGACCGCTTTTATCAAGTCTACATTTCACTGCTTTTAACTTTGTTCTCCCCCCTTTTTTACCACTCCTGCTTGGTATATATTCGTCTTATTTTCTGCGCATTTTACTCCGGACGAGAATCTGGCTAACCTCGACCCTTCCGGACTCTGCGCCAGAAAAATCTGACGAATTGTATTTATACATCACCGTTTCTTGCCATTCAACCTTTTTATCACTTTTTTCATATCATCGTTCTAATCACCTTTATATGTCATTTCCTTTGTATTTTATCGTTTTTGTCATGTTTATAAATTTTTTTGGATTCTTCATATTTTTATCACCTTTTATATGAATTTCTTCAAGTTTGTGCACTTCTTTTTATTTTTATTCTTTGAAATTGTTTTTATATATCGTGATCTTCTTGGTTTTTATTCCCTCTTTATATCCGTGAAGAGACAAGGTGTGTTCTTTTCATTTATTTTACTGAAGCTACCATGTGGTTGGCGCAGCTTGTCCTGTCTGGACCTTGCGCCAAAAAACCCAAACAAACCAACCAACCAACCGTGTGCACTCTGTATCTCCCTCCTAATGAAGTTGTCGATCAGCGGTCACTTGATGACTTGGTAAGTCAGCTTCCAGCACCCATCATTATCATATGTGACTTCAATGCTCATAGTCTGCTATGGGGCAATGATAACACTATGTAACACCATTTTTGTTCCTGGGTAGTAAGTGTTATTTTCTAATGGCTTCTGTGCAGAAACCATAGAAAATGGCTATTCTTCCCCTCAAACTTTGTTTTTGTAACCAGGACAGTGTTATTTTTAATTTTACATGCTTGAAATGAGAAAATCTATGAATTTATGTTTATCATTTACATAAAGTAAAAAAGTCTGCTTGTATAAAAATATTTTTCAACTAGCAACATCTTTAAATGAAAAATACCGAACACCTCAATGGTTTATATTTGGCACGTGTTCATTTATGAATTAAAATTATGAAACAACTAAGTTAAATTTTTTGTATTAATTATTTAGCGTTACTGGAAAATTTACTTTGAGCGCAATGTAATACATTTAAAATGAATGTTGACGAAAGTACCATTGCTAAAAAGCGTCGTAAGGTCAATGAACGGAAATGTAGATGCCTTTCAAGAAAAAGTCAGGAATCGCTAAACCGAATACGTGCAGCAGACTGTTAACAGATAGAACTTAATATTTCATAATTAATACATGCAATAGAATTAAGTAAAGTGGTGCTATTATGTGGAGTTCATATTTTATTTGAATTTTAAAAAATTGTGTCTTAAGTGGATCATAATAGTGCTGATATTGCATAATTTTAAATAATTAAAAGTGTGTATAATTTAAATAAAAGAAAGTAGAGAAGCTATTAAGTATACAAATAATATTGACTTTGTTTATGTAAATTGATAAAAATTAAAATTAACACGTCATTTTTGACGGGCTAACCACTATATATATATATATATATATATATATATATATATATATATATATATATATATATATATATATATATATGCATACACACACACACACACACATACATATATATATATATATATATATATATACACACATACAATATATGCATGGTATGTATGATTCAGATTGCTAATTCCAATTCCAAAGCCAATGATCTACAACAGTAAAGAAATGTAACAAACATACCGTCGCGTTCTACTGAAAACAAATAATTTGAAGGAAACTGTTGGAAAGTAATCACACATTTTGGAAATTAACCTTTTCATGCAACCCTAAGTCGCCAAGGCGCGCGCCAAACCGGAGCAAACCAGAAGCTATCCCATGATTCCTTTCTTACTTCTTTTTATGTAATTTTCCGTTTTTGTATCGTAGCAATGTAACGTTCTTTTTGTTTCGTAGTAGATTAAATAAATACATGTTTTAATGTTCGTGTACCTGGAATTACTTAGTACCAAGACAGCTGCACCGCCGAGACGGAGGTAAGCAATATATTTTTTGCTATCTTCACATCAATGATTATGAGACTGAGAAAACAAAAACACTAATACGTTGATTGTCCAAGATAAAAATATATTACACATAATTGCTGCATATAAAGGTATAACTCATTAAATGAATACATATCAAAGTATTTGCATCTTAGATGGTATTGATCACGCACCTAGACTTCACAATTATCAAGATCTGGAAGTTTCTCTGGCCGCAAAAACTTAAATCTATGTTGCATCGCTTTTTAACAGAGTCATCTCTCCTGTTAGGCATTTTATAAAGAGAATCAGATTGATCAAGATTTAATGTGGGATCATTAGAGTTGACATGGGGCTGCGTAGTTGCCATTCTTGGCTTTAACAACTTGTATGACCAAGACGTGATTGCGGCTAAGATACCGCACGTACAGCCACTTACTTGATATAATAAAATTCCTCGGGTAACAAAACTTAGGATATATTTGATAATCATCACCAAGCAGTAAACAGTCAAACATCCACTTAAAAACTCTCCAATACCAACGCACCATCCCCACAAATATGACAAGTTTTTCTTAGCGATGTCCGCCCAGCTGTCCTCCGTGAGCATTGGAGTAATGTGTATTTTCCCATTATCATTCATAGGTAATCGATCAATGAAATTTGTAATTCTTGCTTCTCTGACAGTACCTTCAGACAATGATTTGTAGAAAGCGTCAATTGATTCACTTGAGTAGATGCCTCCTTCCGAAAAGCCATGAATCGGATTTAATTCTATAGATGCATGGGTTTCTGGTTTCAATTTTTTGGGCTTCTGAGTTATAGTGAATTTGGGGTTAAATGTAATCCAGTTGTTTCCTAATTGAAACATCATAGGTGTAATATCCGAGCAAGTAATAGTCTGTGTGGATGTAACTAAGACACGGGATATGGGTAATACGAACATATCTGTATTATTCCTTGTAACTGGAATTGCATTATAGCACTTATCTGTAGATCTAAGAATTACATTTTATTATTACAATTATTGTGTCTTACTGCATCATAAGAATCTACAGAAATTCATGAACGTTCAATTTTTCTGTGGCCCCAAATGCTTCCCCCTGCTAGATTCTGTCCCTCTATAAATCGTCTCATACTCGAACGGCAAACATACCGTCGCGTTCAACAAACATACCGTCGCGTGCAACAAACATACCGCCGCGTTCTACTGAAATCAAATAATTTGAAGGAAACATCACTTATTTTTATCTAAGAAAGTTATTTATGCTAATACGAAGTTATTATAAAGTTTGTTAACGAACTTATTAAGATACAAGTGGATTCAATTCAAATCTTTATTATTGTGTCTTACTGCATCATAACAATCTACAGAAATTCATGGACGTTCAATTATTCTGAGGCCACAAAAAGCTTCCCCCTGCTAGATTCTGTCCCTCTATAAATCGTCTCATACTCGAACGGCATGAGCGACGCATTCAAAATCGCAGGTCAGTAAGGGGTCTACTTACACAAAAACTCGTCTTCACTGGATATTTCATCATCGGTGTAGCAGACCGTCGGAACTTGGCGCTTCGGATACCTTCTTCTGGGTCCGCGGTCTAGACAACGAGGAAATGGAAGAGAATTAAGGGTCGTGAAAAATGATACATTTTTTGACAGGGAAAACGGTTAACGCTAGTAACACATATGCAGCAAGAAGTGTCATATATTTACACTACAGTTATGAATAAAATTATTACAAAAGATTTAAAAATGAGTAGATTTCAGAGATTTACGTTTATACTGTAAATTACTTTCACGAATGAGCCCCCAAATATAATCTGCCATCATGTTCTCGTTATACTGGCCTTGGTAGCGACGTTCGAAGTCCAACATATCTTGGTGGAATCGCTCGCCTTGCTCCTCCGAGTACGCTCTCGTGTTATTTTTAAATTTATCTAAGTGAGCATCCAGGACATGAACTTTCAGGGACATCCTGCATCCCATTTTGCCGTAGTTCTTCACCAGAGTGTTAACCAGTTCCATATAGCTGTCAGATTTATGATTGCCCAAGAAGCCCTTAACCACTTAAGACAAAGCTGTTCCAAGCAGCTTTTTCATTCTTACTGAGCATCTTGGGAAATTCTTCGCATATCAGGAGCTTCTTTATCTGTGGGCCGACGAAGACACCAGCTTTCACTTTCGCCTCAGACAGTTGTGGAAATAAGTCTTGAAGATACTTGACGGCTGCAGACTCCTTATCTAAGGCTTTTACAAATTGTTTGATCAAGCCCAATTTAATATGGAGTGGAGGCATTAGCACCTTTTGGGGGTCTACCAGTGGCTCCCCCCCTCAGGGGGTTTACCTTCTTTAGGTAAACACGGGTGTCGCTATCCCGAGGTACCCCAGCGAACTGTCTCTCATTTCTTTTTTCATCTCCTCTCTTCCTTTACTTTTTTCTTTTTTTCTCCCTCGGTGTGGTTCCTCTTCGGAAGCGAGGGCACCCCTTTAGTAGCTGTTGCCGTTCTGTCGCCTCTTGCTACTATTGGGGTCTTTATCACCCACGTGTTTGCCGTGCGTGGAGACCCGTGTCCCCGGAAAAGGGAATCCTGGTAGTTGAGGGTCAGTTTTGGTTGCCCAACACACTGCTTCGGCCCCTGCTTCGGGTAAACGGGAGGTACTTAGTGGTTCCCTAATGTATCAATCGGCTGGTCGCTGACATTGTCTCCGGCTAGGAACCAAGCTATCGTTTCGGCTTCTGGGCATCTCGTTAAGGGTGGAGGTCTGCTTCAGGGTCGTTTCGTGTGCGTATAGTTGTCGGTGAGCACTGGTGCAAGTATCTAGATCCCCTTGTTGGGCTCCGTGGTGGGTGGTGCCGCCGAGAACCGAATTAACCCCCCCTTTTTATGGATTCTTCTCTTTTCTCTAAAAAAAATGAGAAATCTCTCCCCTCGAGGGAGCAACAAATGAAACGATTTTTTATCATAAAACGCGTGGAAGGTACATTTGCAACGATGTCGCCTTTCTGCATTCAGAAGTCTCTTAATGCGTCTGTTGGAAACGTGAATTCTGTTAAGAAATTCCGTTCTGGTGACCTGTTGGTAAAGGTATCGACTGCATCACAAGCTGAGCAGTTGCAAAAAGTCAATATGTTTGGTAACATACCCGTGTCCGTAACTCCGCACGCATACTTAAACTCTTCGAGAGGGGTAATATCGGAGGCTGATCTCCTCCATACCACCGAAGATGAAATATTGGAGAACCTACGTGATCAACTCGTGTCTGGTGTACGTAGGATAACAATACGTCGCGATGGAAATTTACATCCCACGAAGCATGTCATCCTGACTTTTGACACGCCAAAGCTGCCAACTCGTGTTATAGCTGGGTACCTACGGTGCCCCGTACGACCATATGTGCAGAACCCTCTCCGATGCTTTCAGTGCCAACGCTTTGGCCATTCGAAGGCATCGTGTCGTGGTTCCATGGTTTGTGCCCGTTGTGCCCAGCCAGACCATTCGTCAGACAATTGCAACTTGCCAGCAAAATGCGTAAATTGTCAGGGCGATCATACGTCATACTCACGTTCATGTCCTAAGTGAGTTCTGGAGAAAGAGATCCAGACCATTAAGGCGCACAGCAACATATCTTATATGGAGGCGCGCAAACAGGTTGAAGCTCGGAGCCCCAGAGTAGGAGTGTCCTATGCTTCTGTTGCCGCTTCCAGAAAAGTGATGTGCACGGCCTGTACACAAACAGACTCACTTCCCTCTATGAATGCAACTAACAGTTCACAAAAGAGCAAAAGTACAAAAATAGTCCTAGAAACTTCTGATACCAAGCGCAACAAGAAAGGCAGACTATCGTCTCCTTCTTTCACCAACAAAAAAGTCGTGGAATCAGCGTCATATCACATTGACGCAGATACTCCTATTCCGCCAAACCCAAATAGGAAAAAAGTTGTTTTTCCTAGAAAGGTCATCGGCCTTCCTAGGAAAACTAAAAGTCAAGGATATGACTTAAAAAATCCCCAGTCCTTCCGCAAGCTCGTCGCGGAAGAGACTGCGATAAAGTTATATGTGTCCGAGGACTCGGACCATGAAGTTGTGTTTGAGGAGTCTGATACTCCTCCTTCCGTTGGGTGCGTTTCTTCCTCGTCGCCCCTTTCTTCTCTGCAATAATGGCCTCTTTGGTTTGTTGGAACTGCCGTGGTTTCCGCCATAAGTTGGACGATGTAAAGACACTGATCCGTGAATATACTCCCGCCTGTGTCGCCCTTCAGGAGACATACCTGAAGGCTGCTGACACGGCGAAGTTACGACGCTACAGCTGCATTAGGAAAGACAATGAAAACGGTAGAAGAGTGTCTGGAGGTGTTGCTCTCTTCACCTCTCATGACTACCCATCCACCTCACTGAACTTGCATACCACCTTGCAAGCAGTTGGGGTGAGAGTTCACCTAAAGAAATTAATTACTGTGTGCACTCTGTACCTTCCTCCTAATGAAGTTGTTGATCAGCGGTCCCTTGACGACTTGGTAAATGAGCTTCCACAACCTTTCATAATCATGGGTGACTTTAATGCTCACAGTCCTCTGTGGGGGAATGAGAATGTCAACTCCCGTGGGCGACAGATCGAGCAGTTGATTTCCGATCACACTCTCTGTCTGCTAAATAACGGCGAGGCTACTCATTTTCACGAGCCCACACGAACTTTCCATTCCGTGGATCTTGCTCTTTGTTCACCATCGCTTCTTCCTTTCTGGACGTTCAGCGTTGGGAGTGATCTGAGAAATAGCGATCATTTCCCGCTTTTCATCTCCCAATCTGGTTGCAGCAACCACTTACGTCGTGTTCCTCGCTATATTTATGAGGCTGCCGACTGGTCGCTCTACCAACAGCGAGCTGTCATTGAAAGAAGCATGGTGGAAGGAGCTATTGATGACGCTGTCAAAAAAGTCACTGATGTTATTATGGAGGCTGCTGATGCAGCGATACCAAAGTCATCGAGTTGCGTCCCGAAACATCGTAAACCTTGGTGGAACGCGGAATGCCAAGATGCTATTAAGCGGCAAAAGAAAGCTTGGAATAATTTCAGGCGTTATCCTACAACACCTAATTACGTGGCATTTAAACATGCAAAGGCTTTTGCTAGAAGAGTGCGTCGTCGGTGTCAGAGACAATCGTGGATACAGTATGTTTCTAGCTTATCACCATCTACTCCCAGTAAAGTTTTGTGGACACGAGCTAAGCGAGGGATGGGGTTGTATTCAGATAACCCAATCTCTTGCATTAATGAAAATGGCCGGCTACTTACAGACGTTAGCGATATTGCGAATGCTATTGGTCGCGCATTTGCTTCTGCTTCAAGCGCTGACTCATACTCGCAAGCCTTTCTGCGCCGCAAACGTCATGAAGAAGCCAGACGTGTTAATTTCTCCACTCGGTCCACTCTGCCTTATAATTGTACATTTACGGAGATTGAGCTTATGAGATGTTTAAATTCGACCAGGAATACATCTCCCGGGCCAGATGGCATTACATATGCACTTCTTAAGAACCTTTCTCGCCCCTCTCTCCTTAATCTATTACATCTGTACAATAGGATCTGGGTAGAACATACGTTTCCCGTCTCTTGGCAAAGGGCTATCGTAATTCCCTTTCGAAAACCCGGAAAGGATGCAACGGAGCCCTCGAACTACCGACCGATTGCTTTGACTAGCACTCTATGTAAGCTACTTGAGCGCATGGTGAATGCCCGTCTCGTTTATATGCTCGAAAGTAGGAAGATTCTTTCCCCATTTCAAAGTGGGTTCCGCAGAGGCAGGTCGACGACCGACAATATCATTGATCTGGAAACCCAAATTAGAAACGCTTTTCTTAGGAAAAATCACATGGTTTCCATCTTCTTTGATATTGAAAAGGCATACGACAGAACCTGGCGACAAGGAATACTACGTGACCTATATCAGTTTAATTTAAGAGGTCACCTACCCATTTTTATTCAAAAATTTTTATCTAGAAGAATTTTTAACGTACGTTTTGGCTCCGTCTTCTCGGATCTTTACACACAAGAAGAGGGAGTCCCCCAAGGCAGTGTTTTAAGCGTCACTTTATTTGCGATTAAAATAAATAGTATTTTAAGTGTTTTGCCTCCTACCGTTAAAGGTAGTTTGTACGTTGATGACCTGCAGATTTCTTGTCAAGGGTCAGATATGCGGCACATTGAGCGTCAACTACAAACAGCTGTAAACCGGATGGTACAATGGAATGTTGAAAATGGTTATTGCTTCTCCGTCGACAAGACTGCTGTAGTCCATTTCTGTAGACGTCGGGGTGTTCATCCAGACCCCGAAATATTTTTGGGGCGGGTGAAATTAAACGTAGCAGAAAATGTGAAATTCTTAGGCGTCTTGTTTGATAGGAAACTGACCTTCCATCCACATGTCATGAACATCCGGAAGAAAAGCGAAGGTGCCTTGAATCTGCTGAAGATGCTTTCGAACACTTCGTGGGGTGCGGATCGCACTTCCATGCTGAGAATCTACAGAGCTTCCATTCGAAGCAAATTGGATTACGGTTGTGAAGCGTATGGTTCTGCTCGCCCGTCTGTGTTGCGACAGCTGGATACCGTACACCACAGTGCCCTCCGCATTTGCTCAGGTGCTTTCCGAACATCTCCCGTCGAAAGCCTCTATGCAGACTCTCATGAACCCCCTCTCTACCTTATCAGGCATCAGTTATCACTCAAATATTACTACCGCATTCTTGCTCACCCTTCCCATCCTCTTCAGAGTCAGCTACTTGACACCAGTAATGATAGTTTGTATGAACACCGTCCATCTTGTGTCCCGTCGTTTGGTCTGAGACTCCGAAATTTCCTGCGTGACTCCGACCTGTATAATACGGATGTCATGGAAAATATTTGTTTTCCCCTTCCTCCATGGAAGTGTCGTAGTTTAACTTACATGAACCTTTTCAAGGATTTTTCGAAGAATAATACCAACGACTTAGTGTATCGGCAACTTTTTGCGGCTCATCGTGCTGTGTTCCAGGAGTACAGCGATGTATACACTGACGGATCAAAATCATCTGATCACGTCGGCTGCGCCTACGTCATCAATAACGACGTGGTAAGTCGCAGACTGCATGCATCCTGTTCCGTGTTTACTGCAGAAATGGAAGCCATCTTGGAAGCACTACAGTGTATCTGCACTAAGAGGGAAAGAAAGTTTATCGTGTACACTGATTCTCTCAGTTCTCTACAGGCTTTGGAATCAGATGCACCCGCTCACCCTCTTGCCATTGAAGTATTAAAACTTCATCACCATCTGGCAAGGCACGGCTGTAGTGTTTTGTTCTGTTGGATTCCGAGCCATGTTGGAATCCGAGGTAACGAGTTGGCTGATGCAGCTGCTAAAAATGCTAATACTATCTTACGCAAGCCGATACCACTGTGTGACATCAAACAGACTATCAAATACATCATACGGTGCAAGTGGCAAGAAATTTGGAACCTGCAGGTAAACAACAAACTGCATGGGTTAAAACCAAATATCTCTTTTTGGCCCTCACTTGGAAGCAGAAAAAGTGACGTATTTTTAACTCGCCTGCGCATTGGGCACACCCGTCTGACACATTTACATTTGTTATTTGGGGAGAGTGCTCCTATGTGTTCTCACTGTAAATGCGTCTTGACTGTCCTTCATATTTTAACTTCATGTAATAATTTTAAAAACTTGTATATAAAATATTTTAACTCGTCATCTCCATCTTTATCTCTTTTAATAGGTGAACATCCGCATCCTGGTCTGTTCACTTTCATCCATCATATTGGTTTTTACCATCTAATTTAATGTTTTTTTAACTGTTTTTATCTTGTTTATACTCGAGTCTATATATTATCTGTGTTTTTATATGGTCTTTCAGTACTTCGTTTGTTTTTGATTTTCTCACTTCTCTTCTATTGTATATATTTTTATCAGCGGTTCTATGTTCTATGGCGTATAAATAAATTATATGTACGTTTGTTCTGGTTACCTTGTGCTTGGCGCAGCTTGTCCTCTCTGGACCTTGCGCCAAAAAACCCAAACAAACCAACCAACCAACCAGGGGCTCCCACTTAATGTTGTTTCTTCCCAAAGTGAACTCGGTCCTCTGTGGCCAGTCTCGTGTGTTGTAGTGCGCTCTTGTGTCTCTGCTGTCCCAAAGACAAAAGATAACAAAGAAATTTAGTAAAACCTCCTTGGAGACCCATTAGAAATCCTATCACTTTGAAGTCTCCAATGATTTCCCATCCATGTTCATCATATTTCAACGCAGCTAGCAATCGCTTTATGCTGTTGTAATCCTCTTTGAGATAGACTGGGTGAGCCAATGGAAGAGAGGGGTATGTATTTCCATTATGAAGAAGTACAGCCTTAAGACTTCTAGACGAACTGTCAATAAAGAGGCGCCACTCATTTGGACTATAGTTAATTTCAATTGCTTCAAACAGACTGGTTACATTTTGGCAGAAACAGAGCCCATCCTGACGCATGAAAAACTTAGAAAACGTTTGATGACGCTTCCTCTGACTTGTGATTTTCACACTTTCATCCACTAAATTCCACTGTTTAAGCCTGGACGTCAAGAGTTCGGCATTGGATTTAGTGAGACCAAGATCTCTGTTTAAGTCGTTAAGATCATTTTGATTGGGATAGTATGGATTTCTCTCTTCGGCTCGAAAATTGTAATTTAGATCTTCAATGTCTTCCTCGTTGTCTGAGTTACTAAACTTGTCTGGAGACGGCAGCTTTTTCTCCGGAGGAGTGGGCACGGGAAACTCAAGACTATGTGATACAGGGGCGATGGACGAAGGTATATCCGGATATATTATAACATGTGCATTCTTTCCAGCCCGACGTTTAGAAGGATCCACCATGAAAAGTAGCAATTACTTGAGTGGTCAGTGGGTTCCCGTCAAATTCTTGGGATAGCGAATTTCATACATCGCTTTTCTCCTCTGTACCCACCCTTCAAGAAAACAAAATAAACTTGTCATGGTGAAAAAATACATATAGCTCATAAAATTAATGTGTATGTATTTCTCACAACATATTTCACATATGAATTTAAAGCCTGGATTAATATGCACTGAAAGCTCAGCCAGTGCCTGCCCATGCAAAAATTCATTACAAAAAGCAAAACATGCACTTAAAAATATATGCAATTAAAGTAAAAACATTTGCATTTAAAATAAAAATATATGCATTTAAAGTAAAAAACATACAAATGTTATGTGATTCTGATTTACTTTTATTAATAGCTAGCTGGGCATATATATATTTAATATGTACATATATATTCCTTATACAACAGGGGTCTAAATTTACTTATTAGATCACAAGGCTTGAGTGCACAACGTGCACTCAAGCCTTGTGATTCAGGGGCACAATTGGTTAGGTGCAAAAGAACTTACAAAATAGAATGTAAAATTCAACATTAAAAATGGGTAAAACTTAAGTATTTAGCAGTTTAATTTTTAAGCATATAAGGTGAATATAAGATTACTTTTTCAAAATACATTAGTAATAAACCCTAAAATGAAATAAAAATACTGGCCATTTTAATTAACATTTTAATTTCCGACTTACCTTCCACAGTTTTTTTGCAGTTCTCACATGTAAAATGAGGTGCCCACGTTTTGTCTTGATCCCCAACAGATATGCCGAAATATGCTCTGTAGGCTTCACACATTTTATTAGATGCTTTTAAAGAATATTTATTTCCTCTTTTCTTTATAAACTGGCCACAGACATAGCAAAATTCATCTGCCATATACTTGCAGCCTCTTGATGCCATTGCAAACGTGTATCCAATTAACTTATGGCCTTCGGAGTACAGGATATGCGCTAGTGTTGCTGGCAGAATGCCAAGACCATTCCATTTCAGTTAAAGGGAAGACTAGTATTTGATGCAGCGCAACATATAAAGCCTTATATATCTTATTTATTCTTAATGAGAAAAAACGTGTTCTGGGAAAGGGTAAATCTCAAATAACATTGTCCCTGCTACAAAAACAAAGTTTATGAAGAATACTAGCCATTATATATACCTTTAGAACACAAGAAATTAGGAAATAACAATTATTAACTAGGAACAGGAATTTTTTTTGTTACATAGTGTAATGTTAACTCCCGTGGGCGACAGATTGAACAGTTAATTTTCGACCACTGTCTCTGTCTGCTCAATAACGGTGAAGCAACACATTTTCACGAGCCGTCTCGAAGCTTTCACACTGTAGATCTTGCTCTATGTTCACCATCGCTTCTACCTTTCTGGACGTTCAGCGTTGGGAATGATCTCTGGAATAGTGATCATTTCCCAGTGTTTATTTCCCAGGTAAGTTGCATTGAGCCTGTGCGTCGTCTGCCTCGCTATATATATGATGCAGCGGACTGGTCGCTCTACCAGCAGCGTGCTGTGATAGCAAGAAGCATGGTTGAAGGTGATATTGAGGCTGCAGTTAGTAAAGTCACCGGTGTTATTATGGAGGCTGCTGATGCAGCGATTCCAAGGACATCAAGTGTGGTACCAAGACATCGCAAACCATGGTGGAATGCGGACTGCAAAGAAGCCGTTAAGAAACAACGCAAAGCATGGGGCATTTTTAGGCGATATCCAACCACCACAAATTATATTGCTTTCAAGCAAGCGAAAGCATATGCTAGAAAAGTGCGTCGTCGGTGCCAATGGGAATCTTGGGTACAGTATGTTTCCAGTCTATCAGCTTCTACTCCCAGCAAGTATTTGTGGAAACGTGCAAAACGAGGAATGGGGTTGTATACGGAGTATTCAATTTCTTGCTTGAATACAAATGGCCGTCTTCTCACTGACGTTCGTGATATTGCTAACGCTATTGGTCACGCTTTTCCTTCCGCTTCATCCGCTAATTCATATCCGGAAGCCTTTATGCGCTATAAACGTCAAGAGGAGTCCAGACGTGTCAACTTCTCCACTCGCTCTACTCTCCCGTATAATTATAATTTCACGGAGAGAGAGCTGATGAGATGCCTGAATTCGACCAAGAATACATCTCCTGGACTAGATGGCATATCTTATGCACTAATAAAACACCTTCCACGCCGTTCCCTCCTTAATATCTTATACTTGTATAATAAAATCTGGGTGGAACATACTTTTCCCGTTTCTTGGCAAAGAGCTATAGTTATTCCCTTTCCAAAACCTGGAAAGGATGCAACGGACTCCAATAACTACCGACCGATCGCTCTAACTAGTTGTTTATGTAAGTTGCTTGAACGCATGGTGAATGCACGACTAGTGTATATCCTAGAATGTAACCAGTGTCTCTCTCCATTCCAAAGTGGTTTCCGCACGAGTAGGTCGACGATGGATAATATCGTTGCCCTGGAATCCCAAATTAGGAATGCCTTTTTGAAGAGAAACCATTTGGTTTCTATTTTCTTTGATGTTGAGAAAGCTTATGATAGGACCTGGCGACATGGGATCATTCGTGACCTTCATTTATTAAATCTGCGGGGTCACCTACCTATTTTTATCCAAAAAATTTTAAGTCACAGAATTTTTAATGTCCGTCTTGGCACTGTCCTCTCGGATCCTTTCACCCAAAAGGAAGGAGTCCCTCAGGGCAGCGTCCTTAGCGTAACCTTATTTTCCATTAAAATCAATAACATACTTAATAGCTTACCTCCATCTGTCAAAGGCAGCCTTTATGTTGATGATTTGCAAATTTCCTGTGAAGGCTCAGATATGAGATGCATCGAGCGACAACTCCAAACAGCTGTACACCGGATGGTTCAATGGAATAGTGAAAATGGGTATAACTTTTCCATCGAAAAGACTTCCCTTATCCATTTCTGCAAGCGTCGCGGCGTTCACCCAGACCCCGAAATTTTTTCTCGGGGGGGGGGGGGGTGCAAAAATACGAGTTGTAGAAAGTGTAAAATTCTTGGGGGTTATCTTTCATAGAAAACTAACTTTCCTTCCGCATGTCTTGCATGCCCGGAAAAAGTGTGAAGTCGCCATAAACCTGTTAAAGATTCTTTCGAATACTTCTTGGGGTGCGGATCGCACATCTATGCTCCGTATATACAAAGCTGCCATCCGTACCAAATTAGACTACGGCTGTGTAGCTTACGGATCTGCCAGACAGTCTGTGTTGCGAAAGTTAGATACTGTCCATCACTCAGCTCTACGCATTTGTATAGGTGCTTTCCGTACATCTCCAATTGAAAGTCTCTATGCAGTTTGCCATGAACCCTCTTTCGAGGTCATCAGGGGCCAGATGTCGCTTGTGTATTACTTCCGCATTCTTTCCCAACCTTTGCATCCCTTACGAGAGCAATTACTTGACTCCCGTCATGATTGTCTGTACCTAAATCGTCCATCATGTGTTCCATCGTTTGGTGTTTGAATGAGAAATATTTTGCGGGATTCCACTCTTCATAATGTGGAAGTTATGGAAAATACATGTCATCTACCTCCATGGCGGACCCTTGGGTATTCCTTTATGAATCCGTTTGAGAATTTCTGCAAGTCTAACACGAGCGATGTGGTATACCAACAGCTTTTCGCAGCTCATCGTGCTAGTTTCCCGGACCACATAGATATGTATACGGATGGATCAAAGTCACCTGATCATGTTGGCTGCGCGTGCGTCATCAAAAATACCGCCATAAGTCGCAGCCTACATCCGTCATGTACGATCTATATTGCTCAGTTGGAAGCCATCTTCGAAGCACTACAGTGTATGTGTACTAGGAGGGAGAGGAAGTTTATTTTATATTCTGATTCTTTGAGCGCGTTACGGACCCTCGAATCAGATTTTCCCTCTCACCCCCTTGCCCTTGAAGTGTTGAAACTGAAAAAACATCTTTCTAGGCACGGCTGTAGTGTTTTATTTTGTTGGATTCCTAGTCACGTTGGAATACGAGGCAACGAGTTGGCAGATGCAGCTGCAAAAACTGCCAGTAATACCTTACACAAACCTTTACCCATGTGTGACGTGAAACAGGCCATCAGAAATATAACACGGTGCAAATGGCAGGAAAACTGGAATTTGCAAGTTAATAACAAACTTCACAGCATCAAACCAAACATTTTACCTTGGCCTTCTATCATAAACAGGAAGAGTGACGTCGTTTTGTCACGATTTCGCATTGGACACACTCGCCTTGCTCATGTACATCTGCTGTTAGGAGAGAGTGCTCCGATTTGTCCAGCCCCTCAGGGGGTTTACCTTTAGGTAAACACGGGCTTCACAACACCTAGGTACCCTAGTGTCTTTTTCTCTCTCCGTGGGGTTCACTGTCTTTGGTGAATGTGGGTGTAGCGTCCCCAGTGTCCCATGGCGTTCCATTTCTCTTTCGCTTCTCCTGTCCTGTTTCTTTTGTTTTCTCCTTTCCGGGCTTTTCTTCCTTTCCATCTGGAGCTTCCACTAATTTTTTTTGTTGCTGTTTTCTTACTTAACCCCTATGTGTTTTTTGTTCGTCATTTCTTCGTTTAAAAAAAATAAATCAAAAATCAAAAAAATGAGAAAAATGTTAAAATTTCCAAAAACAGTTTTTGTGCTATCTGTCCCCTTCGGAGCCTTCATGGTAACAAAACTGATCTCCACCCACCCAGCCTTGACGCTACTGGGTCCTGTACCACTCTTCGGCCTCTCCCGTGAGGGACACCGCTTGGACTCGGGAACGGACCCTGTTGGGGTTGTGTTGGTGGAGAGGAGTGGCGTGCCATGTTGGTAATGGTTGAGGGACGTTCTCCTTAAACGATCCCAGAGGTAGAGGCCCTTGGTTGCGTGTATCTTTATGGCAGACGTCGCGAGATAGCGAGAAATCCTTCTCGATTTTGTCGGGGACCGTGCACCAGGTGCACGTTACCTCCCGGCGTCTGTCATTTAGTTGCGAAGAATCCGGAGGTTACACTTGTCACGTTAGAAAAGTGTGGAACGACGGGGTCTGGCGGGGGCCCCGAATCGAACTGGAAGTAATCCGTGGTTTCTAAAAATTCAAATATGGCTGCAACTAAGGAAAAATTAGTTACAGCTTCTTGGGCGGATCGCTCAGATTCTCAAACTCCTTCTCTCCCTTCGAGAGAGCAACCTCTCCCCTCGAGGGAGCAACAATTGTCTCGTTTTTTCATAATTAAACGTACTGAAGGGAATTTTGGAACGGTGTCGCCCTTCTTAATACAAAAATGTCTTCATTCATCCGTGGGAGAAGTAAATTCTGTTAAGAAACTGCGCTCGGGCGATTTATTGGTCGAGGTATTAAATGCAAACCAGGCTGCGCAATTGTCAAAAACCTAAACGCTCGGTGATATGGCTGTGTCCATCGCTCCACACGGTTATCTAAACACATCAAGAGGGGTAATATCGGAGGCCGATCTCCTCCATACTACCGAGGAGGAAATCTAAGAACACTTGCGGGATCAACTTGTAACAGCTGTCCGTCGAATTACCATCCGTCGGGATGGTAATATCATTCGTACGAAGCATCTCATATTGACATTCGAAACACCTAAACTACCATCTTTTATCATAGCAGGATACCTTCGGTGTTCCGTAAGACCGTACGTGCAAAACCCTCTTCGTTGCTTTCAGTGCCAACGCTTTGGACACTCGAAAGCATCGTGCCGAGGTTCACCCATTTGTGCCCGTTGTTCCCAGCCAAACCATTCTTCTGAGACATGCAACTTGCCAGCAAAATGTATTAATTGTAAGGTTGACCTCCCCTCCTACTCCCGTTCTTGCCCTAAATTTATTGCCCAATAGGAAATTCAAACAATCAGAGCCCATAAAAATATACCATATCTGGAAGCGCGCAAATTAGTGGAAGCTAGAACACCTAGAATAGCCGTTTCGTATGCTTCTGCTGCCGCTCCTAAAAAAATTATGTGCGATGCCTCTACACAAACAAGTAAAAACAATAGTACCAATAAACCTCACGAAAACAAAAATACAGTACCATCCGTTAACAATTCTGCATCGAAACAAACCAAAATCCCTCGACTTAACGTTCCAACTACATCAAGTTCCCTTATAAATAAAAAATTTTAAAAAAGTAATGTTGTGAAGCGATTCAGTCCTTCCCGTAAGGTGAAAGACCCTCGCAATGTGGCGCGGATGGAGGAAGATTCCCTCCAAATTTGCGCCTCTAATTCGGATCTTTCTGATTCCGATGGGGGGGGGGGGGTGTCTATGGACACCTCCAGTCTTCCTTGTCGTGTTCCTTCCCCCTCGTCGTCATGATGGCATCCGTAACTAGGTGGACTTTCGTCCTTTATAAAAAAAAATAATCTCATCATGGCAGGTATCATTTCGTGGAATTGTCACTGTGCTCGTAATAAGCTCGACGAAATTAAAACTCTGATTTCTGTCCACACTCCGGCCGTCTTTGCGCTACAGGAGACCTATTTTAAAGACTCGGATAATTTTAAATTTCGAGGTTACAATGCTATCCGAAAAGATCATGATGTTGATGGAAGGGTATCTGGAGGCGTTGCCCTCGTAATATCCAATGACTATCCGTCTACAATCATACCATTAAATACAAATATGCAGGGCGTCGCCACCCGAATCCACATACGTCAGCTCACTACCATTTGCAACGTTTATCTACCACCAAACGAATCAGTAGATCAAAATTCCTTGGTACATCTTATTAACCAACTACCTACCCCATTCATAATATTCGGAGACTTCAATGCCCAAAGCCCCCTTTGGGGAAGTCAAAACACAAACAATAGAGGACAACAAATAGAAACCATTCTATCCGATCTCTCACTCTGCATTCTCAATAACGGTGATAACACATACTTTCATCTACCGACAAAATCATTTCATGTAATTTCATGCCATATGTTCCCCTTCTCTTCTGCCATTTTATAACTTCTGGGTATCAAATGATCTATACAACAGTAACCACTTTCCAGTATTTCTCTCCCTTGTAACCAATGACTCTCATACTACAGCTACTCAACCCCGTTACATTTACGATCGAGCTGACTGGGCGACCTTCACCTTTCTTGCAAACATCACCAGGCAAATGGTGGTGGGTGACATTAATGATGCCATAAATAGCATAACTAATGTAATAATTCAAGCAGCTGATACCTCCATACTAAAAACCTCCTCAGTTAAACGCAAAATCAGAAGACCTTGGTGGACAGACGAATGCCGTGATGCCAGGAAACGACAACAGAAAGCCTGGAATATTTTCCGTAGATACCCGACGACTCAAAATCTACTAAATTTTAAACACGCTAAGCCGTATGCCAGAAAAGTTCGTCGACAGAGCCAAAGAGAGTCGTGGGCGAAATACATATCTAGTCTATCATACTACACTCCGTCTAAGCAGTTGTGGACTAAAGCAAAAAGGGCAATGGGTTTGTACACCAATCATCCAATTTCCTGCATTGTTAAAGATAGCGAAACAATATCAGACACTACAGAAATCGCAAACGCAATAGGCACAGCCCTTGCTGCCAATTCTTCAGCCATTTCATATAAAAACTCCTTTCTAAGATACAAACAACAATCTGAACGCCGAAATCTCAACTTCAATACACATACCTCTCTTCCTTACAATATCCCATTTTCAAAATCTGAACTCGTTCAGAGCCTTCATAGCACACATAACACTTCTCCAGGACCAGGTGAAATAACCTACAGCATGCTAAAGCATCTTTCACGCCGGTCACTCCGTAACTTGTTATTCATATATAATAGGATTTGGGAAGAACATGTTTTCCCTGTATCTTGGCATAGAGCCACTATTATCCCTTTTCCAAAGCCTGGAAAAGACGCCTCTGACCCCAATAATTACCGGCCGATTGCCCTAACCAGCTGCCTTTGCAAAATTTTAGAAAAAATGATAAACGCCCGACTAGTCTATGTTTTAGAAACCAGAAACCTCATTGCTCCGAATCAGTGTGGTTTCAGAAGGGGTAGATCGACGACGGACAGCATTATTGCTCTAGAATCTGACGTTAGGAGAGCTTTTCTCCTAAGAAATCATTTAGTGTCAATCTTCTTCGACATAGAGAAAGCGTATGACCGTACCTGGCGCTATGGCATCCTACGAGATCTTTTTGAACGGGAGTTCCGGGGAAATCTCCCAATTTTTATAAAGAATTTTTTAACTACCCGACACTACCAAGTCCGTGTTGGCACTGCCGTATCCAACTTTTTTTATTCAAGAAGAAGGGGTTCCTCAAGGGAGTGTCCTCAGTGTCACTCTCTTCTCAATAAAAATTAATATTTTAAAACAATTACCACCTTCTGTGCGGGGGAACTTGTATGTTGACGACTTGCAGTTTTGCTGTCAAGGTAAAGACATGGCATTCATCGAACGTCAACTGCAAACTGCAGTCAGACGTATAATGACTTGGAGTGATAAAAATGATTTTCGTTTTTCTACAGATAAAACTTCATGTGTGCACTTTTGCCGTAAACGTGGGATCCATCCGGATCCCGAAATTTTTATTGAAAACCATAAAATAAATGTTGTGGACACGGTTCGTTTCTTGCGCATTGTCTTTGACCGGAAGATGACATGTTTTACAGCTGCGAAGAAAGTGCGAGAAATCTCTTAATCTTCTTAAAGTTTTATCGAATACATCGTGGGGTGCTGACAGGACATCTATGTTACGTATATACAGATCGGTAATCCGTGCATAACTAGACTACGCCTGCCCATCATATGGTTCGGCTCGTGACTCCGTTCTTAGAAAACTTGACACTGTGCACCACAGTGCACTTCGTATATGCTCTGGTGCTTTCCGAACTTCACCCATTGAGAGTCTCTATGTCGACTGTCACGAACCATCTTTGTATCATACTCGCCATACACTTTCATTGAACTATTTTTTTCGTGTCTTATCTCATCCTAATCATCCTTTACATGACATGCTACTTGATAAGCAGTATGATTGCCTGTATCAAAACCGGCCATCCTGCATACCGTGTTTTGGCTTTCGTATGCGCTCCTTCATCCAAAATACCCGTCTGGAAGATATAAATGTCTGTGTACGTCCATTATTTGACTTTCCTCCTTGGAAGAAAAAATCTATATCATACATTAATCCCTTTCATAATTTTAATAAGATTGACACTGATTCATCTATATATAAACAGCTATTTCAGTCTCATCGTCATAATTTTTCTAGATATGTAGATATTTATACGGACGGATCGAAGACAACACATCATGTCGGTTGTGCCTTTGTTTTTAATTCGGATATTCATAGTGTCAAACTTCATTCATCATGCACTGTTTTTACTGCGGAAATTTTAGCCATCAAACAAGCACTTGATTTTATCGCCAATCATCAGAATAAAAATTTTATCATATACTCGGACTCTTTGAGCGCACTCGAGAGCTTAAAATCTGGCAACAATAGTCATCCTTTGGTCTCATCTGTCATAACTCTCCATCATCGGTTAAAATGTCGTGGTTACAGTATTCTGCTTTGCTGGGTCCCAGCTGATGTTGGAATCCCTGGCAATGAACTTGCGGACACAGCAGCAAAAGATTCCACAACAGTTTTAGATCATCCCTATCCCTTTCTCTGACGTCAAACACACCATTAAAAATTTTATTTTCAATAACTGGCGTTCGGTATGGAATCTCCAAGTAGATAATAAACTCCATCACATCAAACCCGTCAACTCTATCTGGCCTCCACTATATCCAAGGAAACTTGACGTCATAATCTCCCGTCTAAGAATAGGACATACTAGAGTCACTCACAGACATTTGTTGGAGGGGGAAGATACCCCAATTTGCTTTCACTGCAACTGTGACCTTACGATTTTGCATATTTTAACCGACTGTACAGGACTAACCAATTTTTACTCTAAATATTTTGGTTCTGCTTCACTCAACTTAAAAGATCTATTAGGTGAAACACCTCACCCTGCTATTTTCCGATTTTTGAAATGTACCGGATTTTACCCGTTGATTTAATAGCTTTATCCTTGTTTTCTATCTTTTTTTAATTTTTGACTGCAATCTAGATGGGGAAACCCCATCTAGATGTTTTGACATTAACACTAGTGCGTTTTATATTCTTTCTTGACCTTTAATCACAGCCTTTTACCATATTTGTGTTTTAAACTTTTTATACCTCTGTTATTTTATCATATCTGACTTTTTTTTCATTCATGACACGGCTACTTTTATCATACTTTTTTACAATGTCTTCATGGTTTTAAAACTTGTATAATTATAACATCATTTTGACGAGTAAGCTGAATTATATATATTTTTCTCTCAGACTTTACCTTGTGTTTGGCGCAGCATGTCCTTTCTGGACCTTGCGCCATTAAACCCTAACCAACCAACCAACCAATTTGTCCAGACTGCAAATACCCTTTGACAGTCCTTCATATTTTAACATCTTGTAAACGTTTTAAAAATTTATACATAAGCCTTTTTAACTGTTCATCTCCATCTTTATCACTTTTAATTGGTGAACATCTGCATCTTGCGCTGTTCACTTTCATCCGTCATATCGGTTTTTACCCACTAATTTAAGATTTTTTGTAATTGTTTTTATATTTTATACACTTCCAATTTTTAGACTTTATATATGTTTGTGATTTTACATGGTCTTAAGCTAAGTGTCCACTTGAGAGAAAATCTCGAGATTAATCTCAGGGGGTTGTCCATTTGAGATCACTCACGCTCTCGAGACAAGTTCGTGACACTCGATGGTCACTGCAGTCTCGAGAGCGGGAACATTTCGTGTCGACTTGAGAGTGAATTCGCAGTCAGTTCTGTGATTTGATCGCAGTTTGTTTGTTTTTCTTCTTTCAAAATGGATTCGCGTCAGGCCCTTGCTTTTGTAATTGCCTATAAAATTGCGAAAAAGCGGAAAGTGAAAAAAAAGGAGTGTTGGGTGAGAAAATGGGTGGATAGAAGAAATGAATTAGGAGCTTGTTCTACACTAGTAAATGAGTTGCGGTTGGAAGACGCACAGCAAATCAAAAATTTTATTCGGATGTCTGCAGTGCAATTTGAACTGCTGCTAAATTTGGTATAACACCAGATTGTGAAGCAAGACACAAAATTACGCGATGCAATTCCTGTACATGACAGATTGATGGTAACCCTTCGTTTTCTTACTTCAGGTAAGCATATTCAAGTATAGTAGATTCCCGCTACATATTTTAGCTATTTTTTTTATGAATACTTTTTTTATGAATACATCTTTTCCTTCAACTTAATTTTATTATCAATACTACAAACTGCATACGTAGATGCAAGTTTTTGTAGATTAAATTTTTAATTTACTAAATTTTAATTAGTATTTTTTTAAAATCCCGTTCGGATTAACCGGATGTCCGGACCATCGGGGTTCCGATTACCGGGACTCTACTGTACTCACCTCTTGAATATTGGATTTTTTGAATAGTGAGTATACATAACTATGAATTTTCAGGAGATGCTTATTGTAGTCTGCAGTACCTTTTCCGCCTTCCACCTTGTACAATTGGAAGAATAGTTCCTGAAGTATGTCAAGCTATTTATGATAATTTAAAGGAAGAATATTTGAAGGTATGTGTAAAAAGTATTAGTGAGCAAATTATAAATTAAAAAGTTACTTTATTTTTATTATGAAACTACAAAACAGAAACATAAATATTTACACTTTATAATAAACTAGCACAAAATGAATTTAAAAATTCTTGGATTGTTTGAGTCTCAGCACTTGATGGAGGAAGGTTCTTGTCAACAGCGATAGTTTGTGATGCAATTAGGGAAGGTGTTGTACTTGAATTTGAAGAGGATGGCACATTGGACCAGTTGTTTTTTTCGGAGGATGTTGCATTTGAAGAGGATGATACGGTGGATCAGTAGCTTCTTTCATCCATATCAGAAATAAGTGCTATCGATTTACGAATAACACTTTTTAATTGCCCTCTGTAATAATCTGATTTTAAATTTTTCAATTCCAACGCTACGTATTTTCCGAAGCGATCAAAATCGTCTTTCGGCTTTTTCATAATTTCTATTGCTTCCTTTAGAATGTCATCCTTGTAACGTATTCCTGCGATTAGTGTCAAAAGCAAACACTTTAGGTAGCGTCACAGGTTACGTGTAAGGCAGACAGCTTAACTAAAATCGAGACTTTTAAGATTAATGAATTACACTTTTATTTAACAATCACACGGTTAAGCCGCGATCTAATTTTATATAGTACACAGTGAAGTACGTAGAAGTCGGAGTAGTTCGAGGAATTTCTGGAACAACCTCTCGAGGTAGGGACACACTGACGCTGTATCGAGATGAACTGCCAATCAGGTCACGGAAGAAATAGCCGTCGAATTCAGTCCTTTAGTGAAAGATGAAGATCAGATGAGATTGTATCTCCGCAGATGAAACGTGGATTAACACAGAGTTTTAGTCGGCTCTACACACACTCTTCCACTGGAAGCTAGCAGCTTCTCAGAAATAACAAAACTGGGGAGATCAAGTTTCGATCGCTTTCCCCGACCTTTCTCGATGAGAAACGGTTACTCTTCACGCAGAGGGCTGAGCCTCAAAAAATAGCAAAGTCACTCAAATTGAGTGGAGCTAGGAGATCATCACTCCTAAACTCTGGCTTCTAATCTCTCAATATCTCAAATCTGGCTTTCAAGCTCTCGTCGGCTTATTTAAAAGCTTGATCCCTGGCGGGATTATTTTACAGCCTCGTCTCTCCAGCTCGATCCGGATAGGTTGGTCCGCCTAGGCCGTGTGCAAAACGATAAGGATTATTGTATCTTAATCGCCCGGCTACCTCGTTAAGGTCGTGTGTCAAGGGGCGTTCCTTTCATCGTAGTTTAACGTCAAGGCAAGGCGCCAGTCCGCCGGCCTTTTATTCTAAAAGCGCGCCCCGAAGAGGTGTTTCATTGTAGCTCCTCTTCGCTCGGGGGTCTGTCATTCTTTAGAATCGGTTCACGGCTAGCGACGATTTTAATGATCTTTCTGCTCGCCTAGAGGAGGGGGAAATTGCCACATCCTCATCTATGATTTTTTTTTTGCAAGGGATTTTTCTTTTGACTTTTCTTGGCTCACTTTCTATTTGATCATCCTCCAAAATTTCCGAGTTGTCCAGGGTGTTATTCTGAAAAATTAGGAACACAATATAGCAGGTGTGAACAATAAAATCTTTATTTTGATTCGAAAATAAATTTATTTTATTTTTCTACCAGAAAAATGAGAAATATTTTTTCTCCAATTTTTACGGGTAAAAATTGGAGAAAAAAATATTTCTCATTTTCTGGTAGAAAAACAAAATAATTTTTTTTCAAATCAAAATAATTAATGTAGAAGATCAAACAAAAACTTAGTCTCAAAATTAGTTTAAAATAATTAATGTTTTTAGCAATAATAAGGTAATCATATCTAAATAAAATCGTTTAATTTTTTTCAGCCACCTTCAACTGCTGAAGAATTGAAGGAATACGCAGATCAATTTGCATTAAAATGGCAATTTCCACATTGCTTCGGAGCTATTGATGGGAAGCATATTACAATGGTTGCACCTGCGAACTGTGGAAGCCTTTACTACAACTATAAGCAGACACACAGCATTGTTTTGATGGGAGTCGCAGATGCCAATTATAAATTAATTTATGTTGATGTTGGTTGCAACGGTAGAATTTCTGATGGAGGTGTCTTTACTAACTGCACCCTACACGATGCTTTGGAAAGCAAGCAGTTACCGCTTCCTGAACCAGAAGCATTACCCCAAAGATGTTTGCCAGTTCCGTACATAATGGTAGCTGACGATGCCTTTGCGATGACATCATACATATTAAAGCCCTATGGGTACCGAAATCAACCTGCACCAAACAGAATTTTTAATTACCGACTAAGCAGGGCTCGTCGTATTATAGAAAATGTATTTGGCATTATGTCTAGTAAATTCAGAGTTATCCGAAAACCAATAAATTTAGCACCTAATAAAGTAAAAGATGTTACTCTGGCAATATGTGCATTGCATAACTTTTTGATTTCCACCACGAAATATTATTTGTGCCCTGGTTCAGTTGATTTTGAAGATCCTGGTACACATGAAATTGTAAATGGCGAATGGCAGAATGAACCTCCACCAGAAGGATCATTGTTTCCAATACAAAGGGGCCATCAGCGAAATTATTCAGTCTCTCAAAAAGATGTGAGAGACGAATTTAGAGAATATTTTATGACAACTGCTGGTGAAGTTCGCTGGCAATATCGATTAATCGCTTGAATAATAATTATTTTTTAATATATAATTTTTATTATTCAATTTTTTTTTATTATTCATATATAATTTTTGTTATAATTTTATGGTAAATTAAATAATTGAATAATTCTCTTTATTTAACAAAACATTACATTACAATACAATACAAAATTTGTAATAATACTTACGGCATATTTATCATGAGAAAGATTAATTTTTTTCTCGACTTCTTTTTTCACTTCAACAGTTATGAATTTTATATCGTTTTAAAGAAGAAATTGAAATCCACAAAATAAAAAAAATCCCATCTCAATACGACCAGTATTACCGAAGTTATAGCGTATTGAACAATCTTTCGTACGGCTTATTAAATAATTTTTTGATCGATTCCATAGGTTGATTATTTAGGAAATATTAAACCAATTCATTAAGAGTGAAAAACATTGAATTAAATTAATAAATATACTCACAACGTTTGACGTAGATTTTGTTGGTGTGAAGCTAGGCACAATGAACTTTAATGCAGAGAAAAACGTCCATTTACTATTGTATCTGTCATCTGCACCATCACCACTCTTCAGTCTTTTCATTTTTTGCATTTCGTGTGATACCTAAAAAGTTAAGAGTGACAGTAAATTTAATTAATCAGTTAAGTGGCAGCGAATTTGGGTTAGTTCAATTTGATAAATATACATACCTGGTTACGTAAGTTATGAATCTTCCGCTGTACTTCATTCCCATCACAGTTTTTAAATTTTCTTGCAAATTCTTCGAACACGCTCATTTTTATTCCCGATTCCTGTAAAATTTATGTGTAACATTCCATAAAAACTCCTCTTCCTCATACAGATGGATTAACTCAAACACTTCATCGTCTGTCCACTCTCTTTTATCGGGTAAAACCTTCTTTTCACTCATTTTTAAAGAACATGTAAAGAATAATATTATTTGTCGATTTATTGTGAAATAAAAAATGAATAAATAAAAGCGCGGGAAATCAAGGGCCTGTTCACATAGAGTCCGATGGCGGAAGCGTTAAAGTATTGAAATATATTTGACCAATGAAAAACCTCCAAACGATTAGCAACGAAATTTGTAACGCCTCCCATAGTCTCAGACAAAAATCTTCAAACAACGACAGAAGACTGGAGACTAAGTCTCGAGAGCAGAAATGAGCATGTCCACTTGTGACAGCTGCAATCTCTCATACTTGCACCTGCTTGTCGCCGAGACTGCTCTCAGGCCCCTATCCGTTTGTGAGTCTAGTGTCGAGACTACTCTCAAGACTGTTTTGTCACAAGTGGACACTTAGCTTTATTCCATGGGTTGATTGCTTTTATAACTGTATTTTATATGTGCTTTTTTATCATCGGCTTTATGTATTATGGTGTAGAATTTCTATTTATTTATATGTTTCTTTCCGGTTTTACAATGTGTTTGACGCAGCTTGTCCTCTCTGGACCTTGCGCCATTAAACCCTAAACAACCAACCAACCAACCTTCGTCTTCGAGGGAGCAACAAACGTATACGCCAGTAAAATTTGCCAAATTTTTCATTTTAAAACTTTCTGGGAGTACTTTTACTTCACTATCACCATTTCTCATACAAAAAACTGTGAAAACAATTGTGGGAGATGTACCAGCAATCAGTAAACTCCGGTCCGGGGATCTTATGATTGAGGTTTCTATGGCACAACAGTCTGCCACTCTATCTAAATGCGTTTCCTTCGGAAAATTCCCTGTTTCAGTTACACCGCATAGAACACTAAACTATTCGAGGGGTGTGATTTAAGAATCAGAACTCCTCAACGTTCCTGAACCTGAGACCCTGGAAAATTTAATCAGTCAAAATGTTATAAACGTTCGCCGCATAACAATACGTCGTGATGGTCAGGTGCTACCTACAAAGCACCTGATCTTGACCTTCGACAGTCCAAATCTTCCATCGCATCTCAAGGCTGCCTACCTGCGCTGTCCCGTGAGACCCTATGTACCGAATCCGCTGCGCTGTTTTAAATGCCAGCGATTCGGCCATTCTAAGGAGGCTTGCCGTGGCTGTCTTACCTGTGCTCGTTGTGCGCAAGTGGGTCACGAAAGCGACAGCTACTCCGGAGACTTCAAATGCGTTAACTGTAATGGCGACCATCCAGCCTACTCAAGATCTTGTATGAAGTGGTTATCAGAGAAGGAAATACAGACGTTGAAGGTCACAAATAAATTATCTTATATTGAAGCACGTCGAATCCCGAACTCCAACAGTAGGACGGTCGTATGCGGCAGCGGCGACCCTTAAAAAAATGACATCCATAGGCAATCAAACCGATCCTGTCCCTGCAATACAAAAACCTCTGACTTGCCCGTTACCTGCTTCACAATCTCATCAGAAATCAACCCAATCCGCTTCCACATCAAGCAAAACTAAACCACCCGAAAAATGTAAACCTATTGAACGCGAAACAAATAGAAATAAATCAGAACCAACGCACAGAAAAAATGCAGTAGCCCACTTTACCCCAGACACACCTATTCCACCAAACACAAATATCTCTAAAAATAGTTCCCCCCTTTTCACCCTTGTTAAGTATAAACATCAAAATTCAAAATAACAAATCAAATAAAAAATATAAATTAGATATAGACCCTCGAACGAGACCGGGTCTATCACATAAAGTAAAAGACCCTAAATATATCAGAAATGAAAACCTCAGGAAAAAACCTGACGATTTGCTTCAAATTTACACTTCTGATATCTGTGACGCTGATGAAATGGAATGCACGGACATTCCATCCCTTTCCTCTCGACCTCCAGTGAGAGGAAACAGCGGGGGGTCTTAACAGCCCCCCCCCCTCCCAAAAAAAATGTTTTCTCACCTTCGTACTTGACCTTTTTCACTTTTGTATCGACTTGTTTTTCTCACGCCTTTTTCTAACTGTTATCACCCTTTTATTTGGCTTTTATTGCTACCTTTATTTTATACTACTTTTATATTTAGAACATTTCTTCATTTACCTTTGTTCTTATCATTCACCTTATTGCTTTACTCCATTATGTCCTTTTGCGTCTACAGGATGGGAGAATTCCCATCCTGATGTTTTTGTTATACCATATATTACCTTTCTCTCATATATTCCCCTTCAAAGGGTTTACCTTCTTTAGGTAAACACGGGCTTCTCAACCCCGATGTACACTAGTGTCTTTTTCTCTACGTGGGATTCACTTTCTTTCGTGAATGTGGGTGCAGCGTCCCCAGTGTCTCATAGCGATCCATCTCTCTTTCGCTTCTCCTGTCCTGTTTCTTTTGTTTTCTCCTTTCCGGGCTTTTCTTCCTTTCCAACTGGTGCTTCCACTAACATTTTTTGTTGCTGTTTTCTTTCTTAACCCCTATGTGTGTTTTTTGTTTTTCATTTCTTCGTTAAAAAAAAATTATAAACCAAAAAAATGTTAAAAATAATAAAATTTCCAAAAAAGGTTTTTGTGCTATCTGTCCCCTTCGGAGCCTTCATGGTTACAAAACCCCCTCAGGGGGTTTACCTTCTTTAGGTAAACACGGGTGTCGCAATCCCGAGGTACCCCAGCGAACTATCTCTCCTTTCCTTTTTCCTCTCCTCTCTTCCTTTACTTTTTCTTTCTTTTCTCCCTCGGTGTGGTTCCTCTTCGGAGGCGAGGGCACCCCTTTAGTAGCTGTTGCCGTTCTGTCGCCTCTTGCTACTATTGGGGTGTTTATCACCCACGTGTTTGCCGTGCTTGGAGACCCGTGTCCCCGGAAAAGGGAATCCTGGTAGTTGAGGGTCAGTTTTGGTTGCCCAACACACTGCTTTGGCCCCCGCTTCGGGTAAACGGGAGGTACTTAGTGGTTCCCTAATGTACCAATCGGCTGGTCGCTGACTTTGTCTTCGGCTAGGAACCAAGCTATCGTTTCGGCTTCTGGGCATCTCGTTAAGGGTGGAGGTCTGCTTCAGGGTCGTTTCGTGTGCGTATAGTTCTCGGTGAGCACTGGTGCAAGTATTTGCATCCCCTTGTTGGCCTCCGTGGTGGGATTTCCGCCGAGAACTGAATCTTTCCCCCTTTTTTATGGATAATTCTTCTTCTTTTTCTTCTCATCAATCATCTTCTCATCAGACGTCACGTTTTTTCATAATAAAACGAAAGGAAGGTACATTTAGTACGGTGTCGCCTTTCTTCATTCAAAAATCACTTCATGGTTTAATTGGAACTGTTCAATCCGTTAAAAAACTACGCTCAGGTGACCTACTTTTAGAATTAGCGACTGCAGTACAAGCTGCACAGCTATTAAAAGTCGAAGCGTTTGGGAACATGGCTGTAAGTATTATTCCGCATGCCTATTTGAATTCATCACGTGATGTAATTTCGCAACCTCACTTGCTGCATACCTCCGAAAAGGAGATCTTGGAGCATTTAAAAGACCAACTTGTGTCTGGTGTTCGTCGAATTAACATCCGTCGGGATGGGAAGATACTTCCCACAAAGCATCTCATCCTGACTTTCGACACACCTGAACTTCCAAGATGTCTCATAGCTGGGTACCTTCGATGCCCCATAAGACCCTACGTGCCGAACCCTCTCCGTTGCTTTCAGTGCCAACGTTTTGGACACTCGAAAGCATCGTGTCGTGGTTCCATGGTCTGTGCACGTTGTGGCCAGCGTGATCATGCATTAGAAAGCTGTGATTTACCAGCTAAATGTGTTAAATGCCAAGGAGACCACGCCTCTTACTCACGATCATGTCCGAAGTGGAAAGTGGAAAAGGAAATCCAAACTGTCAGGGCTCACAATAATATAACTTACCTAGAAGCGCGCAAACAGGTAGAAGCTAGGAGCCCCAGAGTCGGTGTCTCGTATGCTTCTGTTGCCGCTACCAAAAAAATTATGTGCTCTGCTTACACGCAGACACACGAGCCTATACCAGCTAAAACTATACCTGCGACTTCCCTTTCTGTGCGTGGAACTAAAAGCAGACGGTCTCCCCAACATTCCAGCTCTAAAAACAACCAATCTCAGCAGTCATGTTCCTATCATATTACCACTGATGCACCAATACCTCCAAACCCGAATAAAAAGAAAATAGCAATTCCTAGGAAATGCATTGGCATTACTAGGAAAAACAAAAACGAAAAACATATTTATAAAAACCCTCAATCTTTCCGGAAGCTCCTCTGTGAGGAGAATTCCTTAAAAACGTAACATTTGAGGAGCCTGTAACTCCTCCTTCCGTAGGTTGCATATTATCTCATCCCGCAGGGAGAGGCCAACCGGTCTCTTCTTCTCTTTCTTTGCCATAATGGCCCTTGTTTCGTGGAACTGCCGTGGCTTCCGCCGTAACTTTTCTGATGTGAAGGCCCTTGTGGCTGAACACAACCCCGTGGTTGTTGCACTTCAGGAAACATACCTGAAGTGCACTGATACGCCTAAGATCCGTCGCTACCATTGTGTTCGAAAAGACAACGATGCCGGTGAGAGAGTTTCGGGAGGTGTAGCTATCTTCACTTCCCATGTCTATCCATCAACCGTTGTCCCCGTGCATACCACCTTGCCAGCTGTAGCTGTTCGGATCCATATCAGATGTCTAATCTGCATCTGCGTTGTTTATCTGCCACCTAATGAGTGCATCGCTCAGAACCTTTTAGACGATTTAGTCAATCAGCTGCCTTCACCTTTTATTCTGATAGGTGACTTTAATGGTCATAGTGCGCTTTGGGGAAGTAAAGATACCAACTCTCGTGGGCGGCAGATAGAACAGTTGCTGTCCGACCACTGTCTCTGCCTCCTGAATAACGGAGAGGAAACATACCTCCACGAGCCGACACGCACTTTCCATAGCATCGACCTAGCCATCTGCTCACCATCGCTTCTACCTTTTTTGAACTTTTTCGTGGGAAATGACCTTAGAAATAGTGACCATTTTCCACTTTTTGTGACCTTTTTATGTGATACCAATGGTCCTGCGCCGTCCCGGCCACGCCGGTACATCTTTGAAGCGGCTGACTGGGAAAAGTTCACCTCACAGGCTGTGATTACAAGGAGCATGGTTGATGGTAACATTGATGATGCGGTTGACACCGTCACGAATATAATCGTAAGGGCAGCCGATATGTCTATTCCTAAATCTTCTCCCTTTCCTCCAAGACACCGTAAGCCTTGGTGGAACGAAGAATGTCGGAATGCCATAAAGAAACAAAAGAAATTATGGAATATGTTTCGCAGGTACCCAACTACCACCAATTATATTGCCTTCAAACAAGCAAAGGCGAACGCTAGAAGAGTGCGTCGCCGTAGTCAGCGCCAGTCGTGGGAAACGTATGTTTCTAGCATCTCCACGTTCACTACTTCTAAGGAGTTATGGTCTCGAGCGAAACGAGCAATGGGGATTTACAGTGAGCAGTTTGTTTCCTGTCTGAAAGAGAATGGTGTCGATATCGGTTCGCCGTTAGATATCGCTAACACCATTGGTCGCCAGTTTGCTGCCGCTTCCTGTGCTGATTCCTACCCTTGCCCTTTCTTGCATTATAAACGGCGCGCTGAATCCCATCGTCTACGTTTCAAAACTCGAACCACATTTCCCTATATCTGCGATTTTACCATGACTGAGCTTCTCCGCTGCCTCCGAGAAGTTAAAAATTCCTCCCCGGGGCCAGACGAAGTTTCCTACTGTATGCTCTCCCATCTGTCACAGGATTGTCTAATACACCTCCTACACCTGTACAATAGAATATGGAATTCTCACACGTTCCCTGTGTCCTGGCAAAAAGCAGCTGTTATCCCTTTCCCTTAACCTGGAAAAGATGCGACGAATGCTACCAACTACCGACCCATCGCCCTTACCAGCTGTATGTGTAAGGTGATGGAAAAAATGTGCAATGCTCGTCTTCTCCACGTACTAGAGAGCAACGGCCGTTTTTCACCTTTCCAGAGTGGTTTTCGTCGTGGTAGATCGACGGTTGATAACATCGTCGCTCTAGAATCCAAAGTTAGGAATGCTTTTGTCAGGAGAAATCATGTGGTTTCGGTGTTTTTGACATCGAAAAAGCATACGATCGTACATGGCGATACGGTATCTTGCGGGATCTATACAATATGAATTTTAGGGGGAATCTCCCCATTTTTATTCAAAACTTTTTAGCCACGCGTAATTTTAATGCCCGTATTGGATCAACTTTATCTGACAATTTTATTCAAGAGGAAGGAGTGCCTCAAGGGAGTGTGCTAAGTGTCACCCTTTTCTCACTTAAGATGAATGCCATTTTACAGCATTTACCTCCTGCAGTTAATGGTTGGCTCTACGTCGATGATTTGCAAATAATGTGTGAGGGGAAAGATATGCGTTTTATTGAGCGACAACTTCAGACGGCTATAAATCGGATAATAAAGTGGTGTGGCGAAAGCTGTTTTAGCTTTTCCACGGAGAAAACTTGCTGTGTGCACTTTTGCAGGCGACGTGGACTTCACCCAGACCTAGAAGTTTTCCTTGGAACATCCCGAATAAATGTTATGGACTCTGCACGGTTTTTAGGCGTAATATTTGACAGGAAACTGACTTTCCTTCCGCATATAAACCATATTCGGCAGAAGTGCCAGAAATCCCTAAACCTACTAAAGGTACTGTCAAATATTTCTTGGGATGCGGATCGCACGTCCATGTTGCGTATCTACCGATCAGTCATCCGCTCTAAATTGGACTACGGTTGCCCGGCTTATGGGTCTGCGCGGCAGTCGGTTTTACGGCGCTTAGACACTGTGCACCACGCGGGTCTCCGCATATGTTCAGGTGCATTTCGTACCTCACCCGTGGAAAGTCTGTATGTAACTTGCTCAGAACCATCCTTAGATTCCATTCGTCGTAAGTTGTCGCTTCAATACTACTTTCGCGTTCTGTCCTATCCTTCGCATCCGTTGCACGATCTCATACTCGATCGCCAACTTGACATTTTGTTCAGTCATCGTGTCTCTTGCGTCCCATCCGTTGGATTGCGCATGCGATCTATTCTGCGCGACTGGGAGCTGACGGGGTTGATATTAGGTCAACACCAATGTTTGTTTTTCCTCCCTGGCGAACGCCTCTGTTTTCATACTTGCGTCCATTTGTTGGGTTCTGTAAGACTAATACCAGTGCCAACATCTACCAACAGTTTTTTGCAGAGCATCGTGCCCTTTTCTCTAGATATATAGATATTTATACCGATGGTTGGAAGTCAGCGCATCATGTGGGCTACGCTTTTGTGTGTCAGAAAGATGTTATAAACCGTAGCCTACATATTTCAACTTCCATTTTTACTGCTGAGCTAATAGCCATTCGTGAAGCTTTAAAATACATATCCCGTCAAATGACCACACACTTCATCCTTTATACCGATTCTTTAAGTGCCTTGGAAGCCTTAGAATCGGTTGATAGTAGCCACCCGCTCATTTCGGAAGTGCTCAGTTTGAAGCATCGTCTGGCTTGTCGCGGATATAGCATTTTGTTTTGCTGGATTCCCAGCCATGTGGGAATCAAGGGCAATGAACGTGTTGATGAAGCTGCAAAAACCCCCATCTGATGCAGTAAATGAGCCCATACCCTATTGTGACATAAATCGGGCCGTCAAGAAATCATTATATGCAAACTGGCAAGAACACTGGAGTTCGCAGGTGTCGAATAAGCTGTGCGCAATTAGACCTACTATATCATCATGGTCCCCACTTGTATATAGGAAAAGAGATGTCCTTTTAACTCGGTTGCGAATTGGTCACACTCGTCTGACTCATGTCCACTTGTTAAATGAAAATGCTCCATCCTGCGATTTTTGCGGGGATATCTTGACCATTCTCCATCTTTTAACTGACTGCAGAGGTCTGAAAATTTTTTTATCAAAAGTATTTTAATTCCTTTTCGCCTAGTCTTAATGTTTTATTGGGAGAATATCCCCACCCTTCACTTTTTAACTTTCTGCTGCACACTGGCTTGTTTTATCATATTTAATGTTGTTTTACTTATGAATTTTTAATATTTATTATATATCACTGTTTTTAATGTTAGTCTTTTATACTTTGACATGTCACTGCTTTTGTAATCTTACGCTTTTACACTTTTTCTCATCTTTTACACTTAATAGTTTTTGTCACCTTTTAATATATGAGTATTTACCTTTATGGCTCTTATCACATAATTATATATTAATTTTGTACTTTCTTTTTGAGGTTTACCATGTGTTTGGCGCAGCTTGTCCTTTCTGGACCTGTCGCCATTAAACCCAAAACAACCAACCAACCATGGTTACAAAACCGATCTCGACCCACCCAACCTTGACGCTACTGGGTCCTGTACCTTCGGCCTCTCCCGTGAGGGACACCGCTTGGGCTCGGGAACGGACCCTGTTAAGGTTGTGTTGGTGGAGAGGAGTGGCGTGCCATGTTGGTAATGGTTGAGGTACGTTCTCCTTAAACGGTCCCAGAGGTAGAGGCCCTTGGTTGGGTTTATCTTCATGGCAGACGTCGCGAGGTAGCGAGAAATCCTTCTCGATTCTGTCGGGGACCATGCACTAGGTGCACGTTACCTCCAGGAGTCCCCCTCAGGGGGTTTACCTTCTTTAGGTAAACACGGATGTAGCAATCCCGAGGTACCCCAGCGAACTATCTCTTATTTCCTTTTCCCCTCCCCTTTTCCTTCTACTTTTTTCTTTTTTTCTCCCTCGTTGCGGTTGCCTCTTCGGAGGTGAGGGTTCCTCATCAGAAGCTGTAGCCATTCTACTGCTTCTAGCTTCTAATGGCGATAAACTGCCCACGTGTTTGCCGTGCGTGGAGACCCGTGTCCCAGTAAATGGGCCCCTCAGGGGGTTTACCTTCTTTAGGTAAACACGGGTGTCGCAATCCCGAGGTACCCCAGCGAACTTTCCCTCCTTTCCCTTTTCTTCTCCTCTCGTCCTTCTACTTTTACCTTTTTTTCTCCCTCGTTGCGGTTACCTCTTCGGAGGTGAGGGCTCCTCATCAGAAGCTGTAGCCATTCTGTGCTTCTAGCTTCTAATGGCGATTAACTGCCCACGTGTTTGCCGTGCGTGGAGACCCGTGTCCCAGGAAATGGGGATCCTGGTAGTTGAGGGGTTTTATTCTTCGCCATAATGTGGGCTTTAGTAAGATAACACTCCAACACACTACTTTGGCCCTTGCTTCAGGTAAACGGGAGGTGCACATTGGTCCCGTGTGTACCAATCGGCTGGTCGGTTAGACATTGTTCACTGGCTCAGGGCTAAGCAACCGGTCATTGGCCGCGCGCGTATAGTTCCCGGTTAGCACTGGCGCAGTAACCGGCGTCCCCTTGTTGGGCTCCATGGTGGGTGGTGCCGCCGGGGACCGAACATACGGCCCATTTTTATGGATAACTCAACCAAAGCAACTACTAATCAACGTACATCATCTAGACCATATAACATCAATCAAACTTCTCGCTTCTTTATAGTTAAGCGTACCGAAGGCAACTTCACAACTGTATCACCTTTCTTGATACAAAAATGTATAAATTCTGTTATAGGCGATGTGAAATCAATAAAGAAACTCCGTTCTGGTGACCTCCTTGTTGAAGTATTGACAGCAGTACAAGCTGCGCAGTTGTCTAAGATAAATATGTTTGGCAATATTGCTGTGTCCGTGGCTCCTCATGGATATTTGAACTCTTCGAGAGGAGTAATATCGGAGGCCGATCTCCTCCATACCCCCGAAGAGGAAATCCTGGAGCATCTACACGACCAACATGTGTCTGGTGTTCGTCGTATTAATATCCGTCGAGATGGGAAAGTGCTTCCAACGAAGCATCTCATCTTGACTTTCGACACACCTAAATTACCATCATTTCTTATTGCTGGGTACCTTCGGTGTCCCATCAGGCCCTACGTTCAGAACCCTCTCTGTTGCTTTCAGTGTCAACGTTTCGGACACTCGAAAGCATCGTGTCGTGGTTCCGTGGTCTGTGCCCAATGTGCCCAGCCTGACCATGCATCTGAGACCTGCACAAAGCCAGCTAAATGCGTCAACTGCCAAGGAGATCACACATCATACTCACGCTCCTGTCCAAAATGGATAGTTGAGAAAGAGATTCAGACCGGAAGAGCCAACAATAGTCTGTCATACTTAGAAGCGCGCAAACAGGTCGAGGCTAGAAGCCCTAGAATTGGTGTTTCATACGCCTCTGTTGCCGCTTCCAAGAGAGTTATGTGTAACTCATCAACCCAAACGGAGCCTATTATTACAACCAATAAACCAAACAATAGTAAAACTCAAACAACCCCACCTTCAAAATCTAATTCACAACCTAATAAAACATCCCGTTCTTCCATCTCAAAACCTCCCACACCTAAACCAGCTATACATAAAAAATTAAAAAGTGCTGAAGTTGCAAAGCGAGTGAGTCATTCACGTAAGGTGAAAGACCCTCGCAATGTGGCACGTATGGAGGAGGATTCCCTCCAAATTTGCGCGTCCAATTCGGATCTTTCTGATCCTGATGCTGGGGTGTCTATGGACACCTCAACTCCTCCCGCTCGTGCTCCTTCTCCCTCTTCCTCTTGATGGCGACTTTAATTTCTTGGAACTGTCGCGGTTTCCGTAATAAACTTTCAGATCTGAAGTCTTTGATCACAGATTACCATCCGGCCTGTGTCGCACTTCAGGAAACTTTCCTGAAGTCAGCGGACACGGCCAAATTACGTCGTTATAGTATTATTCGGAAGGACAATGTTTCGGGTGTGCGAGCGTCTGGAGGTGTTGCTCTCCTGACCTCTCACAGCTATCCCTACTCTGTCCTATCGTTAAATACTCCACTTCAAGCGGTTGCAGTGCGTGTGCAGATGCTGATATTAATTTCCGTGTGTGTAATATATCTGCCACCTAACGACGTTGTTGATCAAAGAACTCTCGACGACTTGGTGACTCAGCTTCCGGAACCTTTTGTTATACTTGGAGACTTTAATGCTCATAATGTTTTGTGGGGGAGTAGCTGTAACACCGCTCGAGGAAGGCAAGTGGAGCAGTTAATAACTGACCACAATCTTTGACTCCTCAATAATGGTGATCCTACTCACTTCCACGAGCCATCTCGGACCTTTCACATCATTGATCTTGCCATCTGTTCACCGTCAATCTTTCCATCTTGCAACTTTTGGGTCGGGACAGATCTTCGCGGTAGTGACCACTTTCCTGTGTTTGTGTCACTGTCCGGCACTGGATCCGTAGTCTGTCGCCCTGCGCGATTCAAATTTGAGTCTGCGAACTGGTCGCGATTTACAGACATTGCAACCATTACCCAGGCTATGGTCGACGGTGATATCGATGATGCGGTTCGTCTTGTCTCCAACGTTATAATAGAAGCTGCCGATGCAGCCATTCCCAAGAGCTCACCTAATGGTCGAAGAAACTGGAAACCGTGGTGGAACCTTGAGTGTTCTGCAGCATTGAAAGTACAACGTAAAATGTGGGGGATATTTCGTCGATATCCCACCACTCCAAATTTCGTTGCTTTCAAGCATGCAAGAGCTAACGCTCGTAGAGTGCGTCGACGTTGCCAGAGAGAGTCGTGGAAAAAGTACGTTTCGGAATTGACACCATCCACCCCCAGTAAACAGCTTTGGACGAAAGTAAAGAAATGCATAGGATTATATCCAGACCAGCCAATACCGTGCATTGTTCAAAATGGCGTTACACTTTCTACCTTAGAGGAAATAAGTAACGCCATTGGCAGCGCCTTCAGTTCAGTGTCGAGTGGGTCGTCGTATCCGACCACTTTCATGCGACACAAACTGCGTGCCGAGTCAAGACCTTTGCGTTTCGATACTCAGTCCGATCTGGCCTACAACTGCCCCTTTACGGAGAACGAGTTGGAGAATTGCCTTCGGCAGACTCGGATGACTTCCCCGGGTCCCGATGGCATTAGTTATGCTATGTTACAGCATCTCTCTCGCAGCTCGCTCCGTAATTTGCTGTATCTATTTAATAGAATCTGGGAGGAACATGCTTTTCCATCCTCTTGGCGTAGGGCAATAGTGATTCCTATTCCCAAACCGGGAAAGGATGCTTCTAGCCCTAACAATTACCGTCCAATTGCACTCACCAGCTGTTTATGCAAGCTGCTGGAACGAATGGTTAACAATCGGTTAGTGTATCAGATAGAATCCCAGCTTTGTCTGTCACCTCTACAAAGCGGATTTCGGCGTGGCCGGTCCACGATGGATAATATCATAGCCTTAGAATCTGAAGCTCGCAATGCCTTTGTCAGAAGAAACCACTTAGTGTCTGTTTTCTTCGACATTGAAAAGGCTTATGACCGGACGTGGCGATATGGTATCCTTCGTGACCTTTCTAATAACACCTTTCGTGGTCACTTGCCGATTTTCATTGCGAACTTCTTGTCACTACGAGAATTTCAAGTTCGCATTGGTACGACGCTTTCCGAGGTTTACATTCAAGAAGAGGGAGTTCCTCAGGGCAGTGTATTGAGTGTTACACTGTTTTCCCTGAAAATTAATGGCATTTTACAGTGTTTACCACCATCTGTTCGTGGCAATCTGTATGTCGACGACTTGCAGATCTCGTGTCAAGGTAAGGATATGCGTTACATCGAACGACAATTGCAAGCTTCAATATCTCGCATGATGACATGGTGTTCTGAGAACGGTTTTACGTTTTCGGCCGAAAAAACCTCTTGCGTACATTTTTGTAAGCGCAGAGGTTTGCATCCTGACCCGCAAATATACCTAGGTGACTCCCTGATAGCCGTAGAGAACGTGGTTTGTTTCTTGGGCGTGTTGTTCGATAGTAAGTTAACTTTCCTTCCGCACGTAATGTATCTACGGCGGAAGTCTGAGCAGGCTCTAAACTTGCTGAAAGTTCTATCCAACACGTCCTGGGGAGCTGAGCGATCTACTATGCTCCGGGTTTATCGCGCGGTCATTCGATCGAAAATGGATTATGGATGCGCCGTGTACGGTTCCGCACGCTTTTCCGTGCTACGGAAACTGGACACGATTCATCATTCCGCCCTTCGAATCTGTTCTGGTGCTTTCAGAACATCTCCCGTAAAGAGTTTATATGTCATCTGCGGTGAGCCTTCTTTACCATCTATTCGCAAGCAACTGTCGCTTCAGTTGTACTTCCGTATCCTCTCGCAACCTAATCACCCACTCCATTCTGCTCTACTTGACAGTCAGAATGACCGACTTTACCAAAATCGGCCATCTTGCATTCCACCTTTCGGACTTCGCATGAGGACGTTTCTGATTTCATCTCCGCTGTGTGATGTGGATGTCATGCTGCAACCGACTTTGCATTTTCCACCTTGGCGAAACCACAAGATTTCGTACTTGCATCTTGTTCCAGGGTTCAAGGGTTCTTGTCCAAGGGGCCCCTTCCAGGGTTTTGCAAAATCGAATACGGATCCTGTCATTTTTCGCCAGCTTTTTGCGTCGCACCTCGCTAGTTACCCTAACTATGTTGATGTTTATACCGACGGCTCGAAAACAGAAGATCATGTTGGATGTGCCTACGTCTGTGGCAGAGACGTTAGGAGCTATTCACTTCCCGACTGTTTTTCTGTCTTTTCAGCAGACTTTGTGGCTGTACATGAAGCTCTGAAGTATATCTTCCGGCAGAGAGATAGGCGTTTCATAGTGTATACAGATTCCATCAGCGTTTTAGAGACTTTGGAGAATGGTGAAGTGTTACACTCCCATTCCCTTGTATCTCCGGTGTTGGATCTGCATCGTCGCCTCTGTCGTCGTGGCTTCAGTGTCCTTTTCTACTGGGTGCCTGGTCATGTCGGCATATCGGGTAACGAGCAGGCAGATGCTGCGGCTAAAGGTGCTGTGCATCGGCTGAATCAGCATGTGCCTATCAGTGATGTGAAGTCCGCTGTGAAAAAGTTAATTAGGAACGAATGGCAAGTTGATTGGGATCTGCAGGTTACTAATAAGCTGCGACAGGTTAAACCATGTATTGGTGCTTGGCCATCAGCTCAACTGCGTCGTGCAGATGTCATACTCACACGGTTGAGAATCGGGCATTCCCTTTTGACGCATCGACATTTGTTGATGGGTGAGGATGCCCCTCTCTGTCAACATTGTAAGGCTCCACTTTCGGTTGGACATATTTTGACGTCTTGCCCTTCGCTTCAAGCCCAGTATAATAGGTTTTTTGGCTCCAGTTCACCTATCTTATCTGAACTGCTGGGGGAGCCCCCCCCATCCTGCTCTGTTTGCCTTCTTATTTTTTACTGGTTTTATACGCAGTCTGTGCTTTAGCAATTGATTTTATAGTTAAACTTTTTTTGCCTTTTACAAATATATCTTTTTTATAATCTTTTTATCAATTTTATGTATCATCGTTTTTACCACCTTATATATCACCGTTTTTTATGACTTTTACATATCATCTTTCTATATTACCTTGTATATATCATTCTAACATGTTTATACATAATTTTTATCATCCCTTTTATTCAGTTTTTTACGGTTACTCGTTGTTGCTGCCGAGCGGCCTTTCCCTCCATCCTCCATGAGTTTCCGAGCTTCTCTCAGAACTGAAGTGAAGAGAGAAACAGACTGTAAACAGAACCCTCAGATTGAGACTTTCGAATGTCGCGGATAAGCGCGGTCATATTACCCGACTTGGGAAACCTTGCTCATAAAGCAATTGTAAATAATATGTTTTTGTGATGTAAATAATAGTAAAAATTAAAATTTAGTGTCTTGCAGAGATTGCACTCTCCATCAATCCTTGGAATATTACTTTTTATAGATACAGACGCCCAGAAGAAGCGGAAGAAAGGTAAGTCGTATACCTTTCATAACTTAAAGATCCGCTAACAAAACATTTCTGGCGCCCCCGGGTGGGCGTCTGTAATTGTTTAGAAAAGTATATATAATTGAATTGAAAACTAATAATAAAAAGAGTGTGATAGTTTATGCTTAACATTAAACGATGGAGAGTTATCAAAAATCGCGCACACCATTACGAAGCGGCTTTACAAGAATAGCCAATCAATTAGAAAAATATCTTGACGATAAAGAAGTTGATGAAGAGGAATTAGAAATATTAATTGAACAATTAAATGAGAAATGGTGTGTGCTGGATGATAAAGAAACATCAATTCACGAATTATTAGCACATGATCCCAAGTGTAGTCAAGAAGTCTTTGATTCCGAATATAATGATTATGAGTCATATAAAGAAAGATATATAAGATTAAAAACGAAAGCAAACAAAATACTGAACAGTACCGTTAAAGATAATAATAGTGATGTCACAAGTGAAATGGCATCGAAACGCCGATTTAAACTACCAAAAGTAGAACTTAAAAAGTTTAATGGGGAAATAGAGGAGTGGCTCGGTTTCTGGGGTCAATTTAAGAAAATTCATGAGGATATAGAAATAGCACCGGAAGATAAATTTATTTATTTATCACAAGCTACACTTGAAGGATCCCGTGCTCGAGAACTCGTAGATTCCTTCCCCCCATCTGCCGAAAATTACAAAGAAGCGATTGAGTGTTTAAAAACTAGATTTGGCAGAGATGAGTTACTCATAGAGGTGTACGTCAGACGGTTACTTAGTTTAGTGCTTAGTAATTCTATGGGTCAAAAGAAGACGCGCCTTGCCAGTTTATACGATAAAATCGAATCTCATATCCGAGCATTGAATTCCCTAGGTGTGACTTCCGATAAATACGCCGCGATTTTGTATCCGCTCGTAGAAAGCTGTTTACCGGAAGATATAATAAGAGTATGGGAAAGAAACATGACTCTGAAAACCGAAGTCACTAAAGAGTCAAACAAATTGACTTCCCTTATGAGTTTTCTAAAATCAGAGGTCGAAGGTGAGGAACGGATTGCGATTGCGAAAGAAGGTTTTGGTTTCGATTCTAGGCGAAAGATGAAACATTCCCCCCCTGTTTACGCGGACGGCGCCGAGGCGAGAATTCCTACGGCAATGGGACTTTTAGACGCTACACATTTCAATAAACACAGCTGCGTGTTTTGTGAAAAACAGAATCATGAGTCAGCTATTTGCCGATATGCGTTGAAAATGAGCTTAGATGACAGAAAGAAAATGTTAATAAAAAAGTGTTGTTGTTTTATTTGCTTGAAAGTGGGTCATCGGTCCCGCGATTGCAAACGTAGAATTAGCTGTGAGCGGTGTAAAGGAAAGCATTTTGTTCTAATGTGTAACGATGATAAACAGAAAGAGCTTAACAAATCCAAAGTAGAAACTATAGAAAGCAGGGACATAAAACCTGTTATTAATGACACGATGTTAAGCAACAGAACTTGTAGTCGAGAAATTCTTCTACAAACGTTGTATGTAAAACTGCGAGGCAAAAATGAAGGGAAAATTATTAGATGTCTCATAGATACGGGTAGCCAGCGCTCTTATTTGAGTAAAAGAGTGGCGGAAGAAATGCGTTATGATCTTCTTAAAGAAGAAAATGTTATCCATAATTTGTTTGGGGGTAAAGAACACACAGAAAAACATTATCGGTACAGAGTGTTAGTTAGCAGTATTAGCGAAGATTATCACTGCAATTTTGAGGTACTTGACCAGGGAAGGATATGTTCTAAGATACCAACTTTAAAATTAGAGCCTTGTTCTAAGGAATTAAATGAAAGAAATATAATTTTAACAGATCAGTTGATTGCGAAACATGAAGAATCCGGGGACATTGATTTGCTAATCGGGGCGGATGTAGCAGGTAAGCTACTTAATGGGAAAGTGGTACCTCTACCATGCGGGCTTGTAGCTATCGGAACATACCTCGGATGGACCTTGATGGGGAAAATGCCCTTTGATGATTCCGATGATAATTCTACGATGGTAGTTACAAATTTGTTAGTTAAAGATATTACCATTACAAAGTTGTGGGACTTAGATGTCATCGGTATTGCTGATCCAGTCGCGAAAAAAGCCACGAAAGAAAAGGACTTAGAAATAAAAATGCAATTTCAGAATTCTGTTTCCTTGAATAGAGAGGGACGTTATGAAGTGACGTTACCTTGGGCTGAAGATTGTTTGCCATTACCTACGAACAAGGACTTGGCACTGAAACGACTGGGAACCACAACAGAGAAACTTCGTTCAAAAAATTTGTTTAAACGATATGATGAAGTCTTAAAAGACTGGCAGGATAAAGGTATAATCGAAGAAGTGGAACACGGTGAAGATATCGACTGTGGACATTACTTGCCTCACAGACCGGTAATTAAAGAAAATAGCTCAACTCCAGTACGGCCCGTGTTCGATGCATCGGCGAGAGCTAAGTTTTCACCGTCACTTAATCAGAGTTTAGAATGCGGACCCAATTTATTAGAGCTGATCCCATCCCTCTTACTTAGATTTCGAGAAAGAAAGTTGGGTGTTGTCGCAGACATAGAAAAAGCATTTTTACAAATTAGTATCAGACCTTCAGATAGACGTTATCTGAGATTTTTTTGGTGGAAGAACGAAGACACTAAAGAAGTGAAAATATTGCAACACACCAGAGTTGTTTTCGGAGTGATCTGTAGCCCTTTTTTGTTAGGCGCAGTAATAGATTATCATCTTCAGAATGACATGAAATATGCAGAACATGATCAGACAGTAGTAGAAAAACTTCGCCAGAGCTTTTACGTTGATAATGTATTGGCCAGTTTTGATAGTGAAGATGAACTTTTCCAATTTATTGAAGAATCTCGTAAAGTTATGGCATCAGCGAAATTTAATCTTAGGTGTTGGCAATACTCTAATGATACAAATCCAGAAGTCGTTACTAATGTTTTAGGTTTGGTTTGGAACCGAGAAAAGGACATTATAAAGTTGAGATTGGATTGGGTAGAAGATCAACAAGTTGACAAAATTACAAAATAACTATTTTGACTTTGACACAGAAAGTGTTTGACCCGATAGGGTTTGCAAGTCCAGTTCTCCTTATTCCTAAGTTGATGTTGCAAAGTCTGTGGAAGTCTGGACTATCCTGGGATGCAGAAGTAGATGAAAATACTAAAGAAAAATTTATAAATTGGTTCAAAGATCTCTCTCTCTTAAAAGAAATGTCAGTACCACGATGGATAAAATGTAACGAAGAAAACAAGAAGTTTTGCAGTATCCACACCTTTTGTGATGCCAGTAGCAATGCCTATGCAGAAGCATTTTTTCAAGCCTTAAGAAGGTTTATTGCGCGTCGAGGAAGACCGGAGATTATATGTTCCGACAGTGGGAGCAATTTTGCCAAGGCACACAAAGCGCTGAGTAAGCTAGATTGGCAAAGAATAGAAATGCAATCCACACTGAAGAAAATTACGTGGAAGTTCATTCCTCCATCTGCACCGTGGTGGGGTGGATGGTGGGAGAGATTAATTGGCATGATGAAGCAGATTTTACGCAGAATATTAGGACAAGCCTTATTAAACTATGAAGAATTAAATACAGTTTTGTGCGATACCGAGAGTCTCATAAACTCACGACCCTTGACATATTTGTCCGAAGATGTAAATGATTTGGTTGCTTTGTCACCTTCGATGTTTCTACAAGAAGCAAGAGAATGTGGTGTACCAGATATTGACAAAGTGGATGTCGCCTATATGCGGAAGAGATATCTGTACCTTCAAAGAATACGCGAAGACTTGCGGAAACGATTTCGACTCGAATACCTTGGGCAGTTGCAGAATGTCAGAAAGAGCAGAGAAAACTCCAAATTGATCTCTGTCGGTGAAATTGTTCTCATCGGATCTGACAATTTAAAACGCTTACAGTGGCCAATTGGACGAGTTCTGGAAGTCCTACCAGGCAAGGATGGCATAGTCAGAGTTGTGCGGATAAAGACGAAATCCGGCATTGTAACACGTCCTGTGCAACGAGTGTATCCACTAGAATTATCCGAGAACACTAAAGGTACATTCCTAAGAGATAAAATCCTTGACAATAAGAAAAGTGCAAAAGACCAAGAACCAGATAAACCCCTTCGGGAGCCCAAACCAGTGATAACCCGAAGTGGACGAATTGTGAAACCTCCCGAAAGAATGGGCATTTGAAGGTGCTCGCCAGAAAGGTTGAGTTCGTAGATACAGAACTCAAGGTGGGAGTGTGTTGCTGCCGAGCGGCCTTTCCCTCCATCCTCCATGAGTTTCCGAGCTTCTCTCAGAACTGAAGTGAAGAGAGAAACAGACTGTAAACAGAACCCTCAGATTGAGACTTTCGAATGTCGCGGATAAGCGCGGTCATATTACCCGACTTGGGAAACCTTGCTCATAAAGCAATTGTAAATAATATGTTTTTGTGATGTAAATAATAGTAAAAATTAAAATTTAGTGTCTTGCAGAGATTGCACTCTCCATCAATCCTTGGAATATTACTTTTTATAGATACAGACGCCCAGAAGAAGCGGAAGAAAGGTAAGTCGTATACCTTTCATAACTTAAAGATCCGCTAACAAAACACTCGTTTTTATATTTATTAGTGTTGGTTAGAAATCTGTTTTTTCACCGTTGGTTCGAGCGTGGCGACTCTATGTAATCTGTTTTTGCTCTAGTCTTGTGTTTGGCGCTTTATGTCCTATTTTGGATCTTGCGCCATAAAACCCCAACCAACCAACCAACCAACCAACCAACCTTTTAACTCCAGTGGTGGATTTGCATCGTCACCTCTGTCGTCAGGGTTTCAGTGTTTCGTTCTGCTGGGTGCCGGGTCATGTCGGCATTGCGAGTAACGAGCATGCGGATGCTGCGACTAAAGGTGCCATACATCGTCTGGTTTTGCCTATTCCTATCACCGATTTGAAGTCCGCTGTCAAAAAGTTAGTTTGGCATGAGTGGCAGTAAGATTGGGATCTACAAGTGCAGAACAAGCTGCGACAGATTGAACCTTATATTGGCTCTTGGTCATCTGCTGGACTGCGCCGTGCAGACGTAGTACTCACTCGCTTGAGGATTGGGCATTTCCTGATAGGTGAGGATGCCCCTCTTTGTGAACACTGTAAGGCTCCGCTTTCAGTGTCACGTATCTTGACGTCTTGCCCAAGTCTGCAGTCTCACTATAACAGGTTTTTCAGTTGTAGTTCACCCAATTTGTCAGATCTGCTTGGGGGAACCACCCCATCCTTCTCTTTTTGCCTTTTTATTTTGTACTAATATTTTAAAGTGCATTTGCTTTTCCAATTGATTTTATTGTCAAAATTTTTGCACTTTTATCTTTTTATGTAACCATTCATATCATTTAAACATTTTATAAATTTTTATATGTCATTGTTTTTATCACTTTTATGCATCATTAACTTTTATATATATTTTATAACGTTTACACTGTTTTTTTACTACTTTTTTATACCAGTTTTACACTCTTTTATGTCTTTTTAGTAAGAAAATTTGTTGCTGTTCGTATCTGTAATAGGGTGGGTCGTTTTTTGCTTTTTTTAAAAATCGAAATCGCCTGTGGTGGGAAATGCTGTGTATTGCTATCAAATGTTTGTAAAAAAAATTTTTTTAATTCAAATATATTTACGCCCCCCGCACGGCCCTTGAATTTTCTCCAAAAATGTAAAAAAAATGCATTTTTTATTTATTTTTTAATTTTTTACGTATCAAAAATTTTAACCGCCCGTAGTGGAAATTGTTGCATAGCAAGACCCTTTGTTTGTGAAAAAAAAATTTTGAAATTTACAGTTTTACATGTGTTCATTGCTTTTAGGAAATTTAACACTTTGTTCTTTTTATTGTATTGTATAAAATACTGCGTAACTTTGTTTTTTACGCATGTTTTCCCGTTAAACATAACTTGTAGACTACTATATCTCTTTTATCAGGCTTTTTTCTTTGGTCTAAAAATGTCCAAATAATATGTTTAACATCTTACCTTTTCTTCGGGTGTTTACCATATGTTTGGCGCAGCTTGTCCATATCTGGACCTTGCGCCAATAAACCCAAACTAACCAACCTATTGTCAAACATAAGGACAATAAGCAGAGTGTGGTTGGCAGTACTGATGACAGAGGCAGAGATAAAATAAAATCTTCTTTTATTCAAATTCATAAATAAAAACGTTAACTGATATATAAACATGATAAAATAAAACTGTCTCAGACACGCAGTCCATGAGACCTCTCACTTGTACTAGGCAATCTCTCAGCCGGCAAAACAGAAGGCGAGAGCAAAAGCAAAGCAACAAGACTCGCTACGCTGTAGCTATATATACACAGAATATTTGCATAAAACACAAGATAGCACGCAGCGAGTTGATCCCAACTCGTGATCGATAAATCATGGGGAAAAGCAAATAAAACCCATTAATAGTTGATGAAAGTATATGACGTCATCCCAACAGGATTTGGTGTGATGACGTCATTTACAAACGATCTTACTTGGTCAACACTGTTGATTACCCGCTCACTAGGGTATTAAGAAAACGCATTTGGCAACTGTGAAAATCAAAATAATAGCGTGAGCAGGGCCGGTCCTTGCTGGTGTGAGGCCTGAGGCAAAAACTCAGATATGAGGCCTTTTTTTTTTAAAAATTTTCCTGATTTTCATATATATAATATATGTGTATATAATTAATTCATTCATTAGATATAGATTGCTAAACATGCAACAGCACAATTTTACTACAGTATTAAGAAAAAATTTGCATTTTGTGAAACAAAAATATTTACACATTAAACTGCTTTTCGCCTAGATTTCACGGCGGCAAATTTTCAATCAAATTGTTATAGTCAATTTCTTTTCCTTGCTTATTTTCAATCGATATCATAGCTAAGCCACAAAGTTTTTCTTGTGTTAAAGTTGAGCAAAGGTACGTTTTAATAAGTTTCAATTTCGAAAAACTGCGTTCTGCACTTGCTACAGTAACAGGTGATGTTAAAAGTATTCGCAATGCAATGCAACAATTTGGGAAAATTTCATTAAGTCCTTTTGCATAAATGAATTTCAATGTGTCTTGCATATTTAAGTCGTGATCAACGTCGTTTTTCAATAATTTTGATAAAGTAATCAATTCAGTAGCCAGATCAGACCCGTCAACGTCCATCTCATTATTATCAGACAAACAAATTTGTAAGTGATTACAATGTTGTTCAATAGTAGTCGTCGTTTCTGAACTTAATTTTCGAATATTAAAAAGAAAACCAAATTTGTCAACTAAGTCATTAAGTAAAGTGAATCTTTCGCCCAATGAATTTAAAGCTGTATCAATCAGATGGTTAAAAAAATCAATTTCAAACTGCTTTGTGACTTCATCTATTGGTTTATCAAAACCTTCGTAATCAAATAGTCGTTTCTTCCTTCTTAATCTTTGTTGTGGTAATTCAGGTGCAATATCTAATTCGTTTGCCATGAGCGTTGCCTTTTCAATTGCAGTTTTAAAGCCAGAATTTCGATATTCTATTAAAAACTCCTTCGTTGCTGCAATTAATGATACTGCAACATCGGTTTGCATATTCGAATTTTGCATAATTTTGCTGACTTTGTTGATTTGAACAAGAATTGTGTGCCAAATAACAAGGCAAAGAAGAAATCGAAACGAGCCAATTTCGTCCGCCAAACTTTGAGCATCATTTCGAATTATTCCGTCCGTTGCTCTGTCACGAATTTCGAGTAAAACCATTCGAATTTCCTTAGCTTTCATCATGAGAACTTTTGTAGAATCAATTTTGCATTCCCATCTTCTATCAGAAAGTGGTTTCAACGTAAGGTCACAATTGTCTTTCAGAATTTTCCATCGAGATGTCGAAGCAACAAAGAATGCATAAATTTTCTGAAGATGGCCAAAGAACGAAATTGCAGTAATTGACGATTTAGCACCATCTGAAACGACCAAATTCAAACTGTGGCATCCACAAGGAACATAAAAAGCTCGTGGATTAATTTCCAAAATACGTCGTTGTACACCCTGATTTTTACCCTTCATATTACTGCCATTATCGTAACCTTGACCTCTACAGTCACGAATTGTAATATTATTTTTTTGAAGGAACGATAGAATTGAATCCGTTAAACCTTGGCCAGTCGTTTCAATAACATTCAAAAATCCAAGAAAATGTTCACAAATTTGAACTGAACCACAATTAATTTCAACGAAACGAATAATGACAGACATTTGTTCTTTTCGACTTATGTCAGGTGTACAGTCCAGCATGATTGAATAATATTTTGCAGCTTTTTGGCGGTCCAATATTTTTTCTAAAATTTTATCAGATATTAATGTTAAAAGTTTGTCTTGTATTCGTCGTCCCAAAAAATGAACATATGTTTCCTTATTTTTTATTCGTCGTAAATGTTCAGACAGAACAGGATCAAATTTTGCTAATAACTCCACTTGACTCAAGAAATTTCCATTATTCGGCTCAAATAAGGGATCAACAGAACCACGGAAGGCCATATTTCTTTCTGCTAGATATTGAATTATTGCTAGTAAACGAGTAAGGACATTTTGCCAATGAATTTTTTCCACATTAATCAACTGCTCGTTATGCTTATCGATGGTTGAGAGAGATTTCAAGCGATTTTCCAATTCTTTCCATCGACTGACACAATTAACATGCTCAGGTGAAAGTTCGTGGGACGAATATGCCCTAGAAGCGATTTTCCAATCAGAAAATCCGTCATTGGCTAAAGCAACGCGTTTTGACGAATCAGTAAACAATTTGCAGGGAAAACAAAATGTCGAATTGCAGAATTTCGAATAAACTAGCCACGATCGTGTTACAACCTCAGAATTTTTCAATTTTCGTGAATAATGCACACTACTAAATCGGCGAGAAGAATCATCAGTTGGAAAATCGTAATCCGTAATTTGATTGGGACCAAGTTCAACTAAGGTCATTCGAATGCTATCAGTTAATGAAGCTGGCCACAATCCAGGATCTGTTGACAATGCATCAGTAGCACAAGAACCTGAAATCGCCTGATCAATTGCACCTTCTTGGGATTTATCACTAGAATCATCTCCAAAATCATCATTATCAGAATCGCTTGCATTATTTTGAGTAATTTCATCAGTAGTTTCTAATGGTGCGTCGTCATTAATTTGTGATGTTGAAGTCGTAGGTTCGCTCAAGTTACCAGAATCAGTAATAACTTTTGTAGTAAATTTATCAAGTGAGCCGGCGATTGATTTAATAGATGCTTCATTTTTAAATTTTTTCTTTAATTTAGAGGCGCCTGATTCAAATTTTCGTTTCATTGTCAAATTGACAGCTGGAAATAACATATGCAAATAAATATAACAAATAAAACTAAACAGGAAGATTGAACAAAGAGTAAAACAGAAATTTGTCATTGTCATCATGTACAATTGATATTTATTCAAATTTTCTAGAAAACTCGATAATAAACAGTTCCTAATGAAACAGGTATACAATCTGTAAACAGACAATAGTTCTAGAAAAGGCATAAGCCAGATAAATAAAATAATTTCAAAGAAATAAATAACTGGTATTTAAACAGGCTGGACAACAAAAAAAGTTATCACGGTCAAAGAAACAGCACAATTAAAAATCATCTATGTAGTTCGTACTAAATTTAGTGTATTCTGTTTGTATGGTACACAAATGCTTTTAGAGCTCATTATGTATGCGTCCTCTTATCCTGTTGTGCAACGTTAACGACCATGACTTTTTTTGACTTTTTTGGTAGGAGGCTAATGTGGAACATATAATGCGTAAGTATGCGTCATGTTTTATCTAGGTTTTCTTTAAAAAACCTGTGGGAAAATTTTATATTATTCATGCCATTTTACTATTGGGCCCATTAAACTGACGGCCACGAAAGCAAGCATGTAGACAAAAAAGTATGGCTTGCCCAATGTGAGGCCCCATTTTGCCTGAGGCCTGAGGCCTGGGCCTAGTCAGCCTCACCCAAGGGCCGGCCCTGAGCGTGAGTGCAATACTACACTGTGGGAAAACTACTGGTAAGTTACTTTTAGGTGAAATTCGCAACAAGTGGCCCGCCTATTGCACTTGCAGCATTTTGAGTTAAAGATAGAAATTATAACTTAAGAAAAGTAGTCTAATTATAGATAAATGTTCACTTTGTATAATTACCATTGAGAACTTTGTATAGTTACAATTCAGAACTTTGTATAGCTACTATTCAAGAATTACGTTCACACAGAACAACAATGTAAATACAATAAGACATTCGCTCGTATCCTAATTACTTTAAACTTAGTATATTACTGTTAACAACCTGGCTTAAATTCTAACAGTAAGTATTCACTATAAGCCTTAATGTTTCACTGTGACCTAATATTCAGAATGAAACTACTATTCAAACATTTAAGTGATAAGCATTCTAAAAAAAATTTAAGTGTATACAGTAGGGTGGATCGAAAAAACGCGTTTTTTCTGCAATACAATTCTAATAGCGCGGAAAACTTGCGCATAGGCGTCATTATAAATGAAAAAATATTAAAAAAATGTTTTTTCAAAATTTGAAATCGCGCAGAAGGCCTAAAGTTACCAAAAAAGTCAAAATACCGGTGAATTAAAAAAAAAAAATGCAAAAATTACAAAAAAATACATTTTTTGTTCTAATAGTGAAAAAAGTGTTTTTAAGAGTGTCCTTAATGCATACAAAATATAATTAGACCCATTCTTGTTTTACTGAATTCGCGCAAAAAGACTAAAGTTGCGGGTTGTATCGTAAAAAAACGATATTTCATGATTTTCGACGATTTTTAAACATGTGCCAAAACCCATAAAAGTTTTATTTTTAATTTGTAATAGTGTAAAAACCATTCAAAATAGTTTTCCCAATCCAGAAATAATATTTTCAGACCTGTTATTCCTTAACTGTATTCGCGCAAAAGGTCTAAATTATAGTATAAGTTAAGTTATAGAGTCCCGTAAAAACGACGTTTTCCATATCTGATGAGTGTTTATTTAACACATTAAGGTTTGCAATAAGACTCTAACGAGTGATTTACAAAAAATGTATTAGCCAAACATATCATATTGCAGCTCTCAGCTCATTTCAACATTTAATCTGTGCTGAAATGACTCACGGCGAGGACGTGGCTGCAAGGCGAGTCCCACCTCCACCCTACCCAACCAACCAAAAAGGGTGAATTTTATTTACAATATTTACAGTAACTATTTACTTTGTACAATGCATATATGTTCGTTGTAGGCAAAAGGTTATTTACATAGAAGCCCCTATGAATTCTGACTTTGAATTAAATGTGGGCATCAGCTGTCTTGATTTTAAAGTAGCTCTAATATAACCATCTCGATTTTCATGCCCGCACACTTTTTCTGCTGTATCTGTAACCAGTTTTACACACCTCTCAACTGACTGGGTGTGGCATGGGAATTTGAGGTAGTTAAACTCTGGTAGCGCTTTGTCTTTCAATAAAGAAGCAATGTGTTCAGTTGCATCTTGGACAGTAGTGGCGGCGGTGTTAACTTGCAGATTGACCAATCAATTAGTTCGGTATAGTTGTTTGCACTAAAATTTATTGAAGGTATTTTGAAGTCTCTTACATAACCTTCAGCTGATGGCTCATTTCTGGATTTAAGGATCCTTCTGTAGCCAAGTTCTCTAATGTGTGGTCTCTTATCCATTATCATAGCCAACATCATATTTTCAAGGTGGCAGAAGAATGCGTTCCTTTGAATTACTGGATCAATGATTTGCTTGATATTATCCGGTAGATGTCTGGTTATTTTAACTACCTTCAAAATACGCTTCGGTCCATCTTTCACAGTGTAGTTTTTCTTTATATCAATCCAAACAGGTGCATATGACTTCACTATGTAATTTGCAAGAGTCTGTAACTCAATTGTTGGACTAGTTTGGGATACATACAATCTTAAAACCCGGTTAGCACAGGTTAGCCAACGAGAGTGGCTGATGCGTCCAGGATCCCTAGCAGCCAATTCTGGATTACAGATTCCTGTGTTGACCGCTTTTACAATGTCAAGGAGATACTTCTGATCTTTACTCAGATCGTTTTTAGTGATATCAATGACTTCTTCTGATTGTATCGGCTCAAAATCTACAACAGGGAGTTTCTCACATCCAGGGAGTTGTTTTCCAACTGGACCGCTAAATGATACTGGTCATGTTGTCGTTCCATCCAAGTGATCAAACAAATGCCTATAAGGTAACTCGTTAAAATGTAGCAAGCAGATAAACCATTGCAAAGGACGGCGACACTTAACTTCAATGTTATGTACAACACCGCTTTTCCATCCAGTGTTTGTGACTGTTCCATCACATCCGATGGCCTCCACTGCACTCATATCAAATTCCTTCTTTTCCAAGTGTTCGTAAATACTGTCAGCAATTTCATTTGCGGTACCTTTCTTTGGTGTGACATGGCCAATGTATTTACCACCTGGCTCACTTATCACGCTAATATGTTCTTCTTTTATAGTTCTGCGGTACAATTTAGCTCCAATCTTTTCTTGAGTTATTGTATTATCTTTTCTTCCGTCGAAATAAATTGCGTTGACTTCTTTCATCTGGTGGTCTTCTTCCGTTATTGCTTTCCGAGTCTTCACTTTATCTCTTCTTATTTTGTTTCTGTCTATGACTTTTGCTATGTTTGCGTCAGATATCAGTCCCAAATCGTGTAAAACACCGGTAGCTATTGCAGCGGTGGCTCTGTCCGACACCCCGAACCTGTCACTCAGCAAGGATGTTGTTGTCAGCTTCGAACGCATTTGCGCAGAAGAAGGCAACAAAAAACCTACATCACAGTCAGCGTCTGCCGAAGTTTTCTGTCTTCTGTTTTTTTCATCACTGCAACCACTCATTACACTTTTGCTTGTACTGGGAATACTAGGATCAAACGTAGTAAGCGTTTCATGAGACAACAACTGTTCTCTTCTTTCTTCTCTCTTTTGTAATTTATTAGTTTCCTGCGCATCTAAACTACCAATAACCATTTTCCTGGCTGTTCTTTGATCGTGCATAAATTTCAACTCTATGTCTGGAATCTTTTTTACTTTTTCACATTGACAAGCTACAGTCAAAGGACAGGCTGTACTACCCTTACAGACAGTCTCACATGTGCAAGACAAAGTTATATTACATTTACAGGCAGCAATATCGAAAAGTTTGGTTTTCGCATTCTGTACGAAAACTTCTACTCTTTTCTTATAAAAATCTTTTTCACAGTCTCGATTGAAAGATTTTTTTAACGCAATATACGAGTTATAGTATGATTGGATCATTTGGACCACACGAGTATGTGTTACTGTTGGGATTGTGGCCTTGTTATAAATCTTAACTATTTGAGTTCCTACGGACTCGGCCACAGCTACAAATCCTAACTCTTTCTTATTCTTAGGGCTAAATAACAAAGAACGTTTATACTTCTCATCTAAGCAACAGAGCAGCATATCCTCGTATGTAGGCAGCGATATTCCACTTAGTTCTTTGGGTACGCCAATGATAGGGCACGTAATAGACTGTCTTGTAACACGCGAAGATTTTTCAGACGCCATTTCAAAACTACGAAATACACTTCCGCGTTTGGCGAGTCACACTACGCGTGGGTGAGTCCACACTGTGCCGCCGGTGGGGAGTAAGTGTTGTGGAGAGAACAGCACCACGTGTGGGTAAGTCCACTTGGTGCCGGCGGAGGGGAGTAAGCGTTGTTCTTTTGCGCGAATACAGTTAAGGAATAAGGGGTATAAAAGTATTTTTTATGGATTAGTAAAACTATATTACATAGTTTTCACACTATTAGAATAAAAAAATACAATTTATATGGTTTTAGCACATGTTTAAAAATAGTCGAAAATCATGAAATATCGTTTTTTTACGATACAACCCGCAACTTTAGGCCTTTTGCGCGAATTCAGTTAAACAAAAATGGGTCTAATTATTTTTTGTATGCATTAAGGACACTCTTAAAAACACTTTTTTCACTATTAGAACAAAAAATGAATTTTTTTTGTAATTTTTGCATTTTTTTTAAATTTACCGGTATTTTGACTTTTTTGGTAACTTTAGGCCTTCTGCGCGATTTCAAATTTTGAAAAAACATTTTTTTAAATATTTTTTTATTTATAATGACGCTTATGCGCAAGTTTTCCGCGCTATTAGAATTGTATTGCAGAAAAAAAACGCGTTTTTCGATCCACCCTAGTATACAGTGCGAGCAAAATTGTGTAATTACTATTCAAAACATTTCAGTAAATGCATTTTTTCCCCCGTACATTAGCAAGCTTCATGAACGTACTATGAATTATAAGAAATTTCAAAACACACACTAGAATTTACAACAATTTAGAAAGTACATTTGCAAAGAACTAATTACTTTTAATATTCAAGGAAAATCATCATAACTTTAACAATGATTAAATATACACATGTTATAAACGAGTGTGGTCACACTCCCCCAAACAATATGAATACATGTACTTAATTCAATATATCAAAGATATAAATATAATATCAGTACTCACAAATAATAAAAAGGTGCCAGAACACATCTGGACATTCAAGCTTTCATCATTTGGAAAACATAATCAGTAAATTTCTTTAATTCGAGTTTGGTAACAGCTTTAGTGAAACTATCAGCTAAATTCTTCTTTGTATGTACGTATTTTAAAGTAAATAATTTGTCACTAATTAGTTTTCTAATAAAGTGCAGCTTAATTGATATATGCTTAGTCTTATGATTTTCCAAGGGGGATTTACAGAAGCTGATGGCTGCTTGGTTATCGCAAAATAACGTTACTGTAGATGACTTAGATGCTAAAATACTGTGTTCAAAAACTTCATTTAAAACCCGTGTGATCCATATTAGTTCTTTAGATGCTTCTGTAAGGGAAACGTATTCGCTTTCCATTGATGATAGGCTTACACACTTTTGTTTGAAAGTCCTCCAAACAACTGGGGCCTTATCAACTAATAGCAGCCTACCTCCCATCGATATTCTATCATCTCTATTAGATGCATAGTCGGCATCGCTATAACATGTCAGATCTAATTTTTCAACACACGATAGTTTAAGCGTATAATTTCTAGTTTGACACACATAACCCAAGAGCTTAATTAGGGCATTCCAATGTATCATACCAGGGTCAGCCTGAAATTGCGACAAAACGTTGACGGCAAAACAAATATCGGGTCTCGTCCGATTAGCTAAAAATGCCAAACATCCTATAGCATTCCTATATGGGATGTACTCCATTTGTTTACGTTCGTCGTCAGTATTGGGGCACTGGCTTTTAGATAGTACCAAACCTTTAGGTATTGGTAAAGATGTTACTGGAAGTTTAAATTTGCTAAGAAGTTTTTGTATATGTTCGATGTAACTTTTCTGATGAATAAAAATTTGCCCATCTACTTCTTCTAATTCTACGCCTAGCAGTTTCCTGGTTTTTCCTAAGTCTTTCAAATCAAATTTGCTGCATAAAAGTTTAATTACGTGATCAATGTGCCTATCATGCTCCCCAAAAATCACGATATCATCCAAATATAACAGTAAAACTACATGTTTCTGGTATGTGAATACACAGTTTGCCCATGAAATCTCTTCGAAACCCATATCAAGGAGTTTGTTGCTGATTTCGAAAAACCATTCCCGGCCGCTTTGATGCAGGCCGTAGATAGCTTTTTTTAATTGGCAAACTAAATTCGGTCTTTCTTCATCAACAAAACCTTGAGGCTGTTTCATGAAGATTGTTTCTTGAAGTGGGGCATATAAATAGGCATTTTTAATATCGAGCTGTCTGTGGGACCATTTCTTATATGCAACTAATACAGCGAAAAATATTCTAATTAGGGAAAAGTTCACAACAGGACTAAAAGTTTCCTCGTATGATTCCCCCTTTCTCTGAAGAAAGCCCTGGGCAATAAGACAAGCTTTAAACCTCACAATTTTCCCTTCCGAATTTTTCTTGAGACTAAAAACCCATCGGTTTCCAATGACTTTAGCCTTTTCAGGTTTTTCAACAAGTTCCCAGACATCTCTATCTCGCATCACGTTTATTTCCTCATTCATAGCATTAAACCACTCATCTGCTTCGGGGGTTCCTAAAGCTGCTGCAAAATTAGATGGTACTGCAACTGCATTATGGTCTAGTCATGCAGAAAACAATGAGTCCTCACTATGCGATTCTTCAATTGTATCAATATTTTCTGCAGGCTCGGAATAAGTATTTTTCGTGCTGAAATTAAAATCAGAGCTATTATATTTAATTCCGTGAGCATTACAAAAAGACTCTACCTCCCGGTGTGATCTCAAACGAACTTTACTAGTACCAGGATAGTAATAAATATCATGTCGATTCTCTATAGCACGGGGTACCGCTTTCCTGGTCCAGGAAACTTCTTTTAAAGGGTCCCCTCAGGGGGTTCACCTTCTTTGGTAAACACGGGCTTCACAACCCCGAGGTACCCTAGTGTCTTTTTCTCTCTCCGTGGGGTTTACTTTCTTTGGTAAATGTGGGTGTCGCGTACCCAGTGTCCCATAGCGATCCGTCTCTTTTTCTCTTCTCCTATCCTCTCTTTTTTGTTGAATTCTTTCTGGGCTTTTTTTCCTCTCCATCTGGAGCTTAAACTAATATCTTTAGTTGCTGTTTTCTTTTTTAAACCCTATGTGTGTTTTTTGTTTGTCTCTTCTTAGTTAGAAAAAAAAATAAAAATCAAAAAAATGTAAAAAATAATAAAATGGACAAAAAAAAGGTTTTGTGCTATCTGTCCCCTTCGGAGCCTTCATGGTTACAAAACCGATCTCGACCCACCCAGCCTTGACGCTACTGGGTCTTTGTACCACTCTTCGGCCTCTCCCGCGAGGGACACCGCTTGGGCTCGGGAACGGACCCTGTTGGGGTTGTGTTGGTGGAGAGGAGTGGCGTTTCCATGTTGGTAATGGTTGAGGTACGTTCTCCTTAAACGATCCCAGAGGTAGAGGCCCTTGGTTGCGTTTATCTTCATGGCAGACGTCGCGAGGTAGCGAGAAATCCTTCTCGATTCTGTCGGGGACCGTGCACCAGGTGCACGTTACCTCCCGGCGTCTGTCATTTAGTTACGAAGAATCCGGCGGTTACACTGGTCACGTTAGAAAAGTGTGGAACGACGGGGTCTGGCGGGGGCCCCGAATCGAACTGGAAGTAATCCGTGTTTATAAAAAAGGTTATTATGGCTGCAACTAAAAGTGATTTAGTTACAGCTTCCTGGGCGGATCGCTCTGAGAGCTCATTACTAACTGTTAGTCGGGGACCGAGTACTCGTCCCGTTAATGTAGAAGTAGAAAATAATACTACTTCATCTCACTCCTCGAGGGAACAAATAATGTCTCGCTTTTTTATTATAAAATGTATAGAGGGCAATTTCTGTACAATGTCACCTTTCTTAATACAGAAATGTTTACTTTCATCTGTGGGTACCTTAAGATCTGTTAGGAAACTCCGTTCTGGCGATTTATTGGTTGAGGCGTCAACTGAAACACAGGCTGTGCAGTTGTTGAAAATAAAAACATTTGGGAACATAGCCGTATCCGTAACTCCACATGCTTATTTAAATTCCTCTAGAGGAGTAATATCAGAGGTCGATCTTCTACATGTCACCGAACAGGAGATCTTAGAGCATTTAAAGGAACAACATGTGTCAGCTGTGCGTCGAATTACTATTCGTCGGGATGGGATAGCACTTCCTACGAAGCATCTCATCTTGACGTTCGAGACACCAAGACTGCCATCTTTCATAATGGCTGGGTATCTTCGATGTCCCATCAGGCCATACGTCCAGAACCCCCTCCGTTGCTTTCAGTGCCAACGCTTTGGACACTCGAAGGCATCGTGTCGTGGTTCCATGGTCTGTGCCCGTTGTGCCCAGCCTGGCCATCCCTCCGAGACTTGCAACGGAACACCAAAATGTGTCAACTGCCAAGGTAATCACACCTCTTATTCACGTACATGTCCGAAGTGGATTACTGAAAAGGAAATTCAGACCATAAGGGCCCACAAAAATATATCGTATATGGAAGCGCGAAGACAGGTGGATGCTAGAACTCCCAGGGTTGGTGTTTCATACGCTTCTGCTGCCGCCTCGAAAAAAATCATGTGTACAGCCTCTACGCAAACTGATTCGAATCTCCTTTATTGTAGCCCACAGAAAAGTAATAACAATAGTACACCAGCTGTAATACCTTCCGATTCCCAGAATGGAAGGAATGAGAAACCAAAACCTAAATTTCTGAAAAAGAACAATAAAAATAAAACGGGCACACAAACCGCCAATCCAGTAAACTCTTCCAAATCCGGAAACGACGAAATATCAAATTCACAAAATTTACCGCAATCAAAACGTCCAAAAAAACAATCTGAACCCATCCCCGTAAAATTGACTCGCAAAGACTTTCTTAAAAATAGACCAATCACACCTGAGCCTCATGAACTAGATACAGATGAATCCCTTAAGGTTTATGTCTCCCCAGAGGAAGATATGTTAACGGACAGCTCGTCGGATTCGGATGCAGTTGCATCCAATTCCGCTAGCTGATAGTCCGTTTCTTTTCCCTTTCCTTGGGAAATTTATATAAAACTTTCATTATGACATCTATTATTTCGTGGAACTGCCACGGCTTCCGCAACAAACAAGACAATATTAAAACCTTGATTTCTGACCATAACCCAGCCATTTTCGCACTACAAGAAACATATTTAAAAAACACCGACAATATAAAAATTCGAAGGTACAGCACCGTTAGAAAAGAACGCGATATTGGTGGAAGAGTATCAGGAGGAGTAGCACTTCTAATATCTCATGACTACCCATCCACTGTCATTCCACTTAAAACAAATTTACAGGCTGTTGCAGCGCGTGTCCACATCCGTCAACTCACTACCATTTGCACCGTCTATCTACCACCAAACGAACCTATTAACAGAAACTCTTTGGCTAATCTTTTAACACAACTTCCGGCCCCTTTTATAATAGTTGGAGATTTTAACGCCCATAGCCCACTTTGGGGTAGCCCGAACACTAACAATAGAGGACAAGAAATAGAAATATTCGTATCTGACTTCTCACTCTGTGTCTTCAACAATGGTGAGAATACTTATTTTCATCAACCTACCAAAACCTTCCATGCAATAGATCTAGCCATAGGTTCCCCTTCAATTCTGCCCTTTTATAATTTTTGGGTTTCAAATGACTTGCACAATAGCGATCATTTTCCAGTCTTTCTCTCCTTGCTGACCGCTGATTCTAATGCCGTTTCTTCTCTACCCCGCTACATTTATGACAGAGCTGACTGGCCAACTTTTACATCCCTTGCTATCATCACCAAGCAAATGGTGGTGGGCGACATTAATAGTGCTATTCAAAATATTACTTCTGTTATAATTAACGCAGCTGACGCATCCATCCCTAAATCCTCTTCTAGAAAGCGTAAAAACAGGAAACCGTGGTGGTCAGAGGAATGTCTTATTGCTAAGAAAAAACAGCAAAAGGCATGGGGCATCTTTCGCAGATACCCAACAACAGAAAATCTTATATCTTTTAAACATGCAAAAGCTAATGCTAGGAAAGTACGGCGACGCAGCCAGAGGGAATCATGGATTAAGTATGTCTCCCATATATCGTATAACACACCGTCTAAACAATTGTGGTCAAAGGTTAAAAAGGCAATGGGCTTATATACGCAACAACCACTTTCTTGCTTAAATCTCAATGGCCAAATAATCTCAGACTTACCAGAAATAGCAAATGCAATAGGCACCTCCTTCTCTTCTTCCTCTTCTGCTGCTTCTTATCGTGACTCTTTCTTGAAGATCAAACAAAAATCTGAAAGCCGTTCTCTGAACTTCAACTCAGTCTCCACATTTTCCTACAATAGCCCCTTTACTGAAACAGAACTTATTAGCAGCCTTCATAATACTCGAAATACTTCTCCAGGACCAGATGACATTACTTACAATATGCTAAAACACCTTCCTCGTCGTTCCCTTAATAATCTGCTTTATTTGTATAATAGGATTTGGAATGAGCATGTTTTTCCTGCTGCCTGGTACAAAGCTATCGTTATCCCTTTCCCGAAGCCCGGGAAAGATGCTACAAATCCTAACAATTATCGACCCATTGCCTTAACTAGCTGCGTCTGCAAACTGCTAGAAAAAATGATAAACAATCGCCTAGTTTTTACATTAGAGACGAAGAACCTTATTGTTCCATTTCAGAGTGGGTTTAGAAAGGGAAGATCCACCATAGACAATGTAATTGCTCTCGAATCTGACATTAGGAGATCATTTCTCCTAAAAAACCATTTTATATCAGTTTTTTTTGACATTGAAAAAGCATACGACCGTACTTGGCGTTATGGAATTCTCAGAGATCTTTTTGACTTGGAGTTTCGCGGAAATCTCCCTATTTTTATTAAAAATTTTTTAGCTACCCGACATTTTCAAGTTCGTATTGGCAATGTCTTGTCCAACCTTTTTACCCAAGAAGAAGGGGTTCCCCAAGGGAGTGTCCTCAGCGTCACTCTCTTCTCAATAAAAATTAACAATATTTTAAAACAGCTTCCACCTTCCGTGCGGGGAAGTCTTTATGTGGACGACTTACAGATTTGCTGCCAGGGAAAAGACATGCGATTCATTGAACGCCAACTTCAAACTGCAATTCGACGAATCTTGACTTGGAGTGATGAAAACGGTTTTAAATTCTCACCAGACAAAACCTCTTGTGTGCACTTTTGTCGTAAACGTGGGATCCATCCGGATCCCGAAATTTTCATTGAAGACCAGAAGATAAATGTTATTGATTCTGTACGTTTTTTAGGTGTCATATTTGACAGGAAACTAACCTTTCTTCCACATGTTGTACAGCTGCGTAAAAAATGCGAGAAATCACTTAATATGCTTAAAATTTTAGCAAATACATCTTGGGGAGCTGATCGGACATCTATGCTCCGCATATACAGGTCGGTAATCCGATCAAAGCTTGACTACGCCTGTGCATCTTATGACTCTGCTCGCCAATCCGTCCTACGCAAACTTGACACGGTGCACCACAGTGCACTTCGTCTATGTTCTGGTGCCTTTCGTACTTCACCCGTTCAAAGTCTCTATGTAGATTGTCACGAACCATCTTTATCTCACACTCGTCACCAACTTTCATTGAACTACTTTTTTCGGGTGCTGACTCATCATGCGCATCCATTACGTGACATCTTACTCGACAGACGGTACGACGCCCTCTACAAAAATCGGCCATCCTGCATCCCGTGCTTTGGGTTACGTATGCGTTCTTTGATCGAAAACACCACTCTGGATGATTTAAATGTGTGTGAACGTCCCTTATTTGACTTTCCTCCTTGGAAGAAAAAATCTATATCATATATTAATCCCTTTCGTAATTTTAACAAAACCGACACCGATTCATCCATATTTAAACAACTTTTTTACTCTCATCGTCACAGTTTCTCTAAGTATAAAGATATTTATACGGACGGATCGAAGACAACACATCATGTCGGTTGTGCCTTTGTTTTTAATTCTGATATTCATAGTTTTAAACTTCATTCCTCATGCACTGTTTTTACTGCGGAAATTTTAGCCATCAAACAAGCACTTGATTTTATCGCCAATCATCAAAATAAAAATTTTATCATATACTGTGACTCTTTGAGCGTACTCGAGAGCTTAAAGTCTGGAAACAATAGTCATCCTTTAGTCTCATCTGTCATAACTCTCCATCATCGGTTAAAATGTCGTGGTTTCAGTATTCTGCTTTGTTGGATCCCAGCTCATGTTGGAATCCCTGGCAATGAACTTGCGGACACAGCAGCAAAAGATTCCAGAACAGTTTTAGATCACCCTATCCCTTTCTCTGACGTCAAACACACCATTAAAAATTTTATTTTCAATAACTGGCGTTCAGTATGGAATCTCCAAGTAGATAATAAACTTCATCACATCAAACCCGTCATCTCTATCTGGCCTCCACTATATCCAAGAAAACTTGACGTCATGATCACCCGTCTAAGAATAGGACATACTAGAGTCACTCACAGACATTTGTTGGAGGGGGAAGATACCCCAATTTTCTTTCATTGCAACTGTGACCTTACGATTTTGCATATTTTAACTGATTGTACTGGACTAACCAATTTTTACTCTAAATTTTTTGGTTCTGCTTCACTCACCTTAAAAGATCTTTTAGATGAAACACCTCACCCTGCTATTTTCAGTTTTTTGAGAAGTACCGGTTTTTACCCGCTGATTTAATAGCTTTATCCTTGTTCTCTTTCTTTTTGTATTATTTGACTGCAATCTAGATGGGGACCCCCATCTAGATGTTTTGTCATTACCAGTACTGCTTTTTGTCTTCCTCGTTCATGATCTAGAATCATTGTTTTTTATCTATTCTTTTCTTATACCTGGCTGTATACTGGATGGGGGAAACCCCATCCAGTTTGTTTATTTTTTTTAACCATCGTTTTTCAGGTTTTACCATATGTTTGGCGCAGCATGTCCTCTCTGGACCTTGCGCCATAAAACCCCAACCAACCAACCATCTTTTAAAGGGGGTTCTGAATCCAACACTTTAGACGAACTTACCTCAGGTTCAGCTCCAGCTGGCTCATCAGTATGACTAGTAGCACCTTAATCACTTGCTGCTCTTTTAAATTAAGGTTCGTCGTCTTCTGACTCTGTGTCGGTTACAACCTCACTGGAAATAGGTTTCTGTACTTTGGGATCCAGTACGCGACCACTGGGCTCGGAGAATCTTACATTAATCGTTTTGACGACCTTACGATTTTCAGGAATCCAAATCCTATACTCTTTTGTATGCATAGCGTACCCAACCATTATGCCCCTTTTCGCACGGGAATCAAGCTTTCCTCGAAGTTGTTTAGGAATTCCGACGTAAGCGATAGTCCAAAACTCTTCAGGTGTTTTACCGAAGGTGTATTACCCCAGAATTTTTCGAAAGGGGTCTTGGTTTGGTTACGGTGACAAAGTCTATTCCACGTATAGGCAAAACATAGGACTGCTTCATCCCAAAATGATTTCTTTAACTGACTATCCTGCAGCATCGCTTTAACAGCGTCTACAGCAGTATAATTAAGTCTTTCACTTACCTCATTTTGCTCAGGGGAGTATGTGTTCGTTCGTTCTGCACGGATACCTAGGTCTTCAAGATATTCTTCAAACTGCTTATGGCAGAACTCTAGGCCCTGGTCTGTACGTACATTGATTACCTTATGACCTGTAAACCTTTCTGCTCTTTTCTGCCATTTTTTAAATGTATCAAAAACCTCCGTTTTCTCTTTTAGAGGAAAAATTGTAATTTTCCTCGAAAGGTCATCTGTAATACTAAAAAAAATAACGATAACCATATTTAGATGTCACCGGCATTGGACCACAGAGGTCCATATGCACCAGTTCTAGAGGTTTTGATGACGTGATTTTGGCTATCGGCTTGAACGAAACACGTTTAGATTTAGCTAATCGACATGTCTCACACTGTACCTCCTCTGTTGTCTTAAAACTAGGTACTGTCCGACCACAGAACGAAGAACCACGGTTGGCATAGTGCCAAGACGATTCTATTCACCCTGTAGGTAAGGCTGCTGAGGAAGGAGGGGGAAAAGTCTCGTATTCTCTCGACATTCTTTAGAATTGGTTACTAACTGCGCTTGCTTGCTTTTTCCTCGTCTGTTATTTTGATTATTATATTAAAATTAATGGATCCTTTACCCAACACAACTGCTCGGAATAAGCCGTTCCGCAGTGATTGTAAACGTATAATACACAATGTAATTAAATTGTGTGATAAAGAAGCACTAGAAGGAAATGTTATTGTTCCACTTTCGCAATCCCTAAAGAGAGCTAGTGAAATGACCGAGATATCAATGTCCAGTGTAAAAAGAATACGCAGAGAAGCAAAGGGTGAAGAAACTCCAAAATCTGAATCTCCGAAGAAACGTCAGAAAAAAAGAACCACCGAAAACGTAGCTTTAGATAATTTTGATTGCGATGTAATTCGAAGAACAATTCATGAATTTTATGCTGTCCATAAAATAGTACCAACAATTCAATAGTATCAACAATAGCTCTCATGTTGTTTCATTAGAAAATATGTATTGGAAAAGGGATGGTGTGATTGAAGATTTGGTTGATCCTCTGCAAATAGATATTTCAGACACGGACAGTGATTCGGATATTTCATCAGATGAATATTAGATTTTTCATTGATTTTATTTGATAGTTTTTGATACAAAAATAATAAAAAAAAATATTTTTTTACCGATCACTGATGTATTTTTTCTGCAGCTGTTATAAATATCACAGTGAATGTAAATATACCATTTTTTAAAATAATTTAATTTACAATAAAATGCATTTTTTTTATCTATATTTTTAATTATCACAGAAGACTGAAATTATAAATTTGTATTTCATATTCACACTTCGATTATTTATAAAATTATGAGAAAGATCTTAAATTCATTTTAAATTTTCTATTGCTAATCACAAAAGATTGAAAATTTTGAGTTGTATATCCTAATTATTTCTGCAAATTGTAAAACTGTGAATCAGATATATTATTTTTATTGCATTATATATATATATATATATATATATATATATATATATATATATATATATATATATATATATATATATATATATATAATTATTTATTTATTTATTTATATTTATGTTATTACAATATATCACTTAAAAATGAAATTTTTCAAACCCTCACTTTAATATGTTTTTCGGTTTTTATTTATACATTCAATCAAAAGAAAAATTCTGAAAAAGAAAGTTGGTTGAAAATATTCTTTCGCAGTTCTTAAACAAACACACCCGAAAATATCCACTCCTATAACACTCCTATTTTTTAAATAGATTTGATTCTTTCTTTTTCTTATTTTGAAAGTATTATTAACATATTCGATCAAAAATAAAGTTTAAAAAATAATTTTAAAATTGCGGACAAAAAGCAGTCTGAAATACATTCCGTATTTCATAAACAAACACATCCGAAAATATGACGTTTTCCCCTATTTTCTAAGTAGACTAGCTCTTCTCGCGCATGCGTAACAGCTTCCAGGGACCTTGCTTCCGTGGTCGGACTGTAATCCTCTCTCACAGCCCTCGCTCCCTGTTCTTACAATGTAGCGACAATTTATATGGCAAAATTTCTTATACCACTGACTGAGAGAATTATCGGTGACACTTAAGACTTCAGTGGGAGTTATTGCTTTATTTGGGTAACTGGGGTATACATAATATAGACCCCTCTCCCTTTGGGCACGAAAAACTACGCGGCCGTCTTTTCCAAAAACGCGAATCTGACCATTCTTGCCCTCAAAATTTCCTCCATTCTGTTCCACAAGGGTACCCGATATTAGGTTGCGCCGTAGTCTTGGCGAATACAAAACATTATTGAGATTAACTAGTTCTTCACGATTTTTATGTTTAAAAATCATACAGACCTTCCCTTCCCCTTCAATAGGACAATCTACTCCATCTATAGCTACTGCCATTATGGTTCCAGATTTTTGCCTGTAATCACTGAAGGGGGATTTATTACAGCAAAAATGAGAACTGGCGGCCGTATCAAAAATCCACTCAGTTTTCCGACTATCATTATTACTAAGGGAAGTCTCGACAACATAATTATTCTCAGTTCTGTTTTTCGGGAATTTCTTTTTATATATATATATTCGTTTTTTAGGGACATTCTCAGGCTAAACAGCCTGTTTTTCAGGTTTTTCATTTAAACCCTTTACCTTACAATCTTTCATGAGGTGGCCTAGCATGCCACATCTAAAACAGCGCCGATTCTCAATTTTAGCAGTTTTCTTATTTTTAAAGCTTTGGGTAGTTTGCAACGCTACAGCATCCTGGTCACCCTGTTCCTGAATTAGTCTTGATTCTTCAGCTAGTAACTCATTCAAAACCAACTCAGATTTAAAATCTTTGTCAGGGTACCGGTAAATGGTTTGAACGATACCTGCAAACTCGTTAGGTAAGTGCCTAATTAACTGAAAGGTGACAAACCAGTCGTCAATAGGTTTACCTGCCTCTCTCAATTGGTTAACAAAAACCTTTAAACGGGCAGCAAACAGACCGACACTTTCCGATTCATTTGGCCTACACTTAAAAAAAGAATCTGTTAGGCCCACTATACGTGCACGTGAGTCAGGTTGAAAATATAATTTTAAAATGTCAAAGGCTTGTTTAGCGTCTTCTTTACCCACAAGAAGAGCTCGGAACGGCTTACTAATATTTAAGTATATTATACTAAAGGCCTTTGCTTTTCGTGCTTCGAAATCGGATTGGCCCTCAGAGTCCTTAGCTGGTGGTTTGGCTGTTCCATTCACAATACTCCAACAGTTCTTGGCCATCAAAACCACCTTCACGTCGCTTTCCCAAGTGGCGAAATTATCCGCACACAGCGGATCAATGGTTGCTGGTTCCATATTGATGAACAACAAAACGGAGAAACAAGTATTACAGTTCTTCCTTTCCTAGCTAGACTAAGACCATGGCCCTCTTTCGAATGGTTCCACAGTACCGGAGGGAAAAAAACTTTCTCCAGGTAGTAACTCTGTCGTACTGCCTAGGCACCTGGGCCCATAACCGTATTGTCAAACATAAGGACAATAAGCAGAGTGTGGTTGGCAGTACTGATGACAGAGGCAGAGATAAAATAAAATCTTCTTTTATTCAAATTCATAAATAAAAACGTTAACTGATATATAAACATAATAAAATAAAACTGTCTCAGGCACGCAGTCCATGAGACATCTCACTTGTACTAGGCAATCTCTCAGCCGGCAAAACAGAAGGCAAGAGCAAAAGCAAAGCAACAAGACTCGCTACGCTGTAGCTATATATACACAGAATATTTGCATAAAACACAAGATAGCACGCAGCGAGTTGATCCCAACTCGTGATCGATAAATCATGGGGTAAAGCAAATAAAACCCATTAATAGCTGATGAAAGTATATGACGTCATCCCAACAGGATTTGGTGTGATGACGTCATTTACAAACGATCTTATTTGGTCAACACTGTTGATTACCCGCTCACTAGGGTATTAAGAAAACGCATTTGGCAACTGTGAAAATCAAAATAATAGCGTGAGTGCAATACTACACTGTGGGAAAACTACAGATAAGTTACTTTTAGGTGAAATTCCCAACACAACCAACCAGCCTCTGTCTTGTGTTTGGCGCTTTGTCCTATTTTGGACCTTGCGCCATAAAACCCCTACAAACCAAACCAAACCTTTGCGCTTATGACCTCTTGATACGTCATAATTTTAACAATTACAGATATCACTATTACCGTTCAAACCATTGAAACATCATCATTTTTTTTAATGTTATCATTTTTGTCAACATTATATATGACTGCCTTTTACATATCATCATTTGTGCCATCTTTATACATCATTTCTTTTATAAATAATGCTTTTATCATGTTTGCTCACCATACATGGGTATAAGACCCGTAACTGGTGAACGTTTGCAGAGTTGAAAACTTTACGCAGTGGAAAGGAAAAAAACTTGAGTTCGGAAACCATCTTAAAACTTCACAGCCATTTATTTAACAGATAAAACTTCAAACAGATTCATTTAACACTTGTATATCTGTCATGTATGCCAGGTAGACCGAGAGACGATACGATTCGTTTTACATACACGCAAAGAACATTTATTAGCATTAAGATATACAGGCACGAACGAGCATAACAACAACTACATCGAACATGTACAATACGAAACTACGGAACCCAAAAAAGTAAAAAAGCACGCGCGCGTCACACAGCTTGGAAGGTTCTCTAATCTGGCTGTTGCCAGATACATAACAGTTCCTCCCCGACAAAATATAGAGTCACAGGTCGAGTCTCTTTGGAGGTCTCCTGATTCGGTTTGAGCGTCGGAGTGGCACATCAGTTTTCGGCTTTCCGGAAGCGTCTGGTACAGGCTTAGGTGGTATATCATCACTTGGAGTGGCAGGTACAGGTACATCTTTAGGTTCAGGGACAACTTCAGGTACAGGTGTAGGCGGTTCCGATTCAGCAACATCATCGGATACTGGCTCATCTGGAAAATTCAATTCTTTATCGTAAATTGGAATTTCAGTAGCAGCTTGGGATAATTCAATCGACTTCCCACATTTCCTTATTTGATCTACGTGTCTCTTCCAAATTTCATTTCCAACTTGTATGCTATAACTCAAAGTTCCATCTCGGTTTATAATTGTTCCAATTTTCCATTTGTTAGGTCCGGAATAATTTCTTACGGCTACTTTCTCCCCTTCCTGAAACTCACGCAAGATAGATTCTGTGTCAAGTCTCGAACTCTGTTTCTGAACAACTTTGTCTCTCAAATTTGGTTTAAAAAGATCAAGCCTAGTGCGAATACATCTCTTCAAAAACAAGGCACTCGGAGTTTCTCCCGTGAGAGAATGTGGAGTTATTCTATACTGTAATAAAAATCTTTGTAATTTCACATTTAGATCTCCAGAATCACCTCTACTCGATTTCAACGAAGCTTTGAATAACTGCACTATTCTTTCTGCCTGTCCGTTCGTAGCAGGATGGTACGGTGCTGAAGTTATATGTTTAATATTATTCAGTTTCAAAAAATGTCGAAATTCGTAACTAGTAAAACTTGCGCCGTTATCACTAACCAAAGTTAAGGGAATTCCATAATGAGCAAAAAGAATACGAAGATGATGAATTGTAAAACTAGCTGTAATATTTTTCATCGGAATGACTTCTATCCACTTCGAATATGCATCAGAGACTACAAAAAACATTTTCCCCATAAAAGGACCAGCGTAGTCAACGTGTATCCTTTGCCAAGGTCCATTTGGCCATTCCCACGGATGTCGATTTATCCTTGCTGGTTCGTTCCTCGTTGCGATACAAGCTGAACAGTTCTGAACAAAATTGGCTATACTGGAATCAATACCTTGCCAATAGCAGTAGCTTCTAGCTATGGCCTTCATTTTGACAATTCCAGGATGTCCAACATGAAGTTCTTCCAAAACTTGATTCTGGTACTTTTCAGGAATGCATACTCTATGACCATACATTATGCAACCATTTTGCAATGAAAATTCAGATTCTCTACCTTTCCAAGGCACAGGTAATTCAGTTCCAGATTTTAAACTTTCATACAGTTCGAACAATTTCCTATCAGTTTTAGTAGCTCTAGCTATGTCAGTTGCTGTAACAGGCATTAATTCAACTTGCGAAATATTTGTCACGTCTGCTTCAGTCAAGTACTCACAGTCCTTGTCAACTGCTAGTGGTAACCGTGAAAGTGCATCGGCATTGCCATGATTCTTAGTGTTTCGATACTTGATTGTATAACTGAATGCTTGGAGAAAAAGTGCATAATGAACCATTCGTGTTGCTGATAGACATGGTAAACTACGATTAGGTGCGAAAATTGATACTAGGGGTTTATGATCGGTTACGAGATCAAAATGTCGACCAAATAAATATTGATAAAATCTCTTTACTCCCCAAACGATACTCAATGCTTCCTTGTCTATCTGCGAATAATTACGTTCCGTTTTAGTCAATGACCTTGATGCAAACATTGCTGGTTTTTCTGAACCATCTGGCATAATGTGACTTAAAACTGCTCCTATTCCAACTGGTGATGCATCAGTTTGTAATACAAGAGGTAACTTAGGATCATAATGGCATAAAATTCGGTCTGAAGCAATTTCTTGTTTCAATGCCTTGAAAGCTTTTTCACATTCTGCAGTCCACAAAAATTTAGTACCTTTCTGCAGTAAATTATTGAGAGGAGCGACACGAATAGATAAGTTGGGAATAAATTTTCCGTAGTAATTGACTAAACCCAAAAAACTCTTCAAATCAGATACAGTTTTTGGAACTGGTACCTTCGTAATTGCATCGATTTTTTCTTGTGTTTTGTGGAGACCGAATTTATCAATTGTATGACCACAATAATTCACAGATTTCTTAAAAAAATCACTTTTCCGCTTATTTACTCTGAGACCATATTCTTCTAGTCTCTGTAGTACTAATTCTAACCTTTCAAAATGCTCTTGATCATTTCTCCCCGTTACGGTAATATCGTCTAAAAATACGTGTACCCCCGCGATGCCTGATAAAACTTGTTCAATGGCTCTCTGCCACACTGCCGGAGCTAAGGCTATACCATAATTCATTCTCTTGTAACGGAACAAACCCTTGTGAGTATTGATCGTCAATAGATGTCGGTCCTGCTCATCAACTAACATTTGAAGGTATGCCTCAGATAAGTCGATTTTAGTAAAGAACTCCCCTCCTGACAGTTCAGCAAAAATGTCCTCGATACGGGGTAAAGGATACTGCTCAATTTTTAGTCCCGGGTTGATAGTCACCTTATAATCACCACAGATTCGTAGGTTCCCATTCTGTTTGATAACAGGAACAATTGGTGTAGCCCAATCACTATATGTCGCCAGCTCAATGATGTCTTCTGCAACTAACCTATTAAGTTCAGTTTCTATTCTTTCTTTTAAAGCAAATGGTACTGGTCGAGGTTTAAAAAATACCGGTTTGTAATTAGGTTTCATTTGAAGACGGCAACAAAACTTTTCCAGTTTCCCGATACCCGGAGAAAAAATTTTCTCATACTTTTGAAGCAAGATATTTAATTTATTGGTTCGAGAATTACAATTTTCAACCCGAACTGCTTTAATTGAGCTCCAGTCTAATTGGAAATTTCTCAACCATTCACGACCAAAAACTGCGTTTACTTTTGCATGTACCAAATAAATAGTTTCTGTATTAATTTGATCCTTGTATTGAATTTGCACCACTGCTTGGCCAGCTGATGTTATCATAGAATTATCGAAATTCCTAAGCAATAATTTGGTAGGCTTAATGGCTACATCCGGACAAAGTTTCTTAAATTCATTCACATTCATACAACTAATAGCAGCTCCAGTATCTAATTCAAATAAACATTTATTCCCTTCAACAAAAATTTCTAATAAAATCTTATCCCTTGCATGTCGTGGTGATTTAACGCTATTAACTGGTACAGTTTCAGAACAAGATTCTATTTGTTTAACTGTTTCGTTACGTTTTGAACGGCAGACTTTTGCCAAATGCCCGTTCTTTAAGCAATTCCTACACTGAGTGTTCTTGTGCTTACATTCGTGAGCTAAATGTTGAGTACTATCACATCTGTAACATTTCCGAGATTTATCAAACTTCTTTGTAGGTTCAGATTTCTTAAATTTAGAAAAATCTTTTTTGATAGTTTTATCTTGCGAACTATGTCATTTTTTTATCGATACCATTTGATTCTGAATTTCACACACATCTCTCTGAGCAGATTCCATTGCGAATGCAATGCTCTTAGCTTTTTCGTATGTTAACTTATCCTCTGCTAACAGCTTTTTCTGTATATTTTCGTTTTTGAGACCCATCACCAATTTATCACGAAGCATCGTACTTAAATTGTTCCCAAAGTTAGTGTATCGACAGTTTTTGTAATTCGGCACAATAATTTGCAATGGACTCACCTTCAAATTACTTCCTCTTGTAGAAACGAAACCGTTCTGTCATCTCTAGTGGTTTAGGATTCAAATGTTCCGAAAGTAATTTTACGATATCTTGATAAGTCAATTCAGAAGGAATGTTCGGAGTGGCCAGATTCTTTAACAATTTATACGTTGTTGCTCCCATAAGGCTTAAAATAGCAGGGGCTTTCATTTTATCTTCGATCCCATTAACAACGAAGTAAGATTCTAAACGTTCCACATAACTGGACCAGTCTTCCACAGACGCATCATAAGATTCAAAATTAATGTTTGAAGATCCCATCCTCGTCGCCAACTCTTTTGTCATGTATGCCAGGTAGACCGAGAGACGATACGATTCGTTTTACATACACGCAAAAACATTTATTTGCATTAAGATACACAGGCATGAACGAGCATAACAACAACTACACCGAACATGTACAATACGAAACTACGGAACCCAAAAAAGGTAAAAAAGCACGCGCGCGTCACACAGCTTGGAATGTTCTCTAATCTGGCTGTTGCCAGATACATAACAATATCCTTCATTAAATATTAGTTAACTTCTGACAAACTTTTAACAATATACATGATAACAATAAAACTAAAGTTTCTTGAGAATAGTCCTTGTTACAAAACTCACAATTAATTAACACGATATAAATATTTACCCGGGCAGGCATTTACTAGTCGTTTAAACTTCAAGCCTATTAAGCTAGCTATGGGGCCATCACTTCGTTTCTTTCAATGACTAAGTAAGCTACGGCATCTCGGGCATCTTTCGGGCTTTGAGTTGCAATCCGACACAAGGTGGTTGCGGTATACATCCTCTAAAAATTCAAACTACCGCCTTGCCTTTTATCCACCCCAAATCGCATCCGGGAATTCACTCACTTGGTCACGTGACCTTTTCTAATGCTGTCGATTCCTGATTGGATGAGACAGTCGGGTGATTTTCCTCAACGTCATTTCGAACTCATGACGTACCTCGCAGGAGAATTGGTTCTCCGATTCTAGGCTGAGGGCAGTGTTGCCAACTTGGGGGTTTTGCCCCTAAATTTGGGGGTAAATTAGATGAAAAGGGGTGATTTTAGGGGCCACATTTTCTTAGGGGTATTTTGAGGGGGAACATTTTTTTAGGGGTATTTTCTAGAGGGTACATTTTTTTGGCGCATTTTTTAGAAGTTACTTTTTTTTAGGGGAATTCTCTATGGGGGACTTATTTATGGGGGGGGTTAGGAGCGTAGATTTAAAGTTCATTAAAAGTAATTAGAAATTAACTCTTCAGTTCAATTTTAATCAGGTTGATTTCAAGTTTACTGGTACTTTCTCTCATTAAAACGAAATAAAATAAAGTCAAAATACAACCATAAACAAATTTTATCATTTTGCGCGGCAATCACGATACGTGGCAAGTGGCGACTGTTTTGTGTTACTTTTACTGTGATTTTCAGTATTTCTCTTTTGTGGTCTTTCCGGAAATTCTGCATATTTCATTCGAATATAATTATTATAAAGATAAAGTAAGTAGTGGCAGTTTTGCGTAACGGCAGATATAAACAGAAAATAAAAATGTTCTGAATTAGCGGATTTCGATTTTCAGTCCCATCTAATGCATACATCAGCGATGTATTTTGGCTTTGAGTTTCATTCTATTGCACAAAATATCAAGGAGAAAGAATTATTAGACGTCAAAGAGAGATGTAAGAAATTTCTGTGTACTTTGGCTCAAGAAATTCAAAAACGATTACTAGATAACTTATTTGTTCTGAGAACGATGTCCAATCTTCATCAAGATGATGATTCTTCTTAAAGTTGCATTACCTCAAGTGAAACCCAGTCACTCTACAAAAGAACTGCGGTTCATGTGTCAAATTCGTTCCTTCCACCCGTATGCTCAAATTGTTCAACGTCAATACGTATGACTTTAAAAATGCAGGCAATAGTAAAGCACAAAATGAGAGCCAGGTCGATGTCTTTGATGAAATACTCGATAATTATCCTGACATCGACGAAATTTAAAATTAAAAAAATCGACAGTAATGTACAATTGAGACGCGTTTTTTTTATTAGATAAGTTCCATACATATGTAAAATGTAAATAAACCTCCATTTCATTATGTAAGTGTGTATTTTCAATCTATTTCAATTTATCTCTCAAACAGGATGCCTATTCATAACAGAATTTCTTTTAAGAAGGTCTAGTCTAGGGGATCTCAAGTTGGTGTTAGGGGGAAACAGGGGGATTTCGAGATGGCGCTAGGGGGAGGCGCTTCGTAAAGGTTGGCAACACTGGCTGAGGGAGAAAAGTACACATTACGATGTGTCCGTAATTCCCGACGCGTGCAGTGTTGGAATTGATTCTTCAAGGTGACCACGATGTTTTATAACGTAATAATAAAAGGTATCTCTTTATTTAATTAATACTTGAACTTAGAATAAAACTATTATAGAACTGTTTCCAGGATGAATAATTAACGAAATACTTTAAACTCAAATTAAACGTTATTGTCGGCCGCTTTAATAGCTAGAACGTTTAAATGGATCGTTCAAAGGGATGGGACTCGTTCATAACAATGTTTACACCAGGTTGTGGTCTTGAAATGCTGACTTACAGGTTTTTCGGTTTTACCATGTGCTTGGCACAACATGTCCTCTCTGGACCTTGCGCCATTAAACCCCAACAAGCCAACCAATCTAACATTGTACTGACCTCCTGTTGGGAAGAGACGTTGGATTCCACAAGTTGCCTAGTGTGAAACCAGCCAATAAAGAGTCTACACGGGAGTCAACTAGTTGACAGTCAACGAGGCAACTTAGTTGAATCAACCAAACTGCCGTGTCTGAAAGAGGCCTTAAGGGTTAAATCTCACAAGATGAGCAAAGGGTGTCACACCAGTTGCTGATTGGATAAGCATAGCAAGGTCTATGAGAAGAAAATTCAAGATGAATATTTTTTATAATGAACATACTTGGCAGTTAGCTTTCAAACAGGAGGATACAAATAAAAAATTAAGTGTCCCCCCCCCCCTTCATGATCAGAACATACATTAACAATGTTTAAAATTTTGTTATTTGCATGTTTTAAAAATAACATCTAAATAAATTTCTGAAGAATCGAATTTTTATTTTATCAAACAATTACAATCAGAAGGAAAATACTTCATGAAAATGAAATATTTGAAATACATCACTAAAGCAAAAACACTTTCAAAATGAAATCCTTTGTGGTCATACTTAGTGTACACACTCGTGCAATGCAGGTTGGAATTGATGTTAATTTAATTAAAATTAATAATATAATGCAAGATAATGCTTTGTATGAGTGACTAGGTGTAGACGTATTCAACCAGATCAATAAGACTGCTTTAGTAGCTACGAGCAGACATACGACCTCAAAGAGTTAGTATTCTATTCCTTGGTCAGAGTTAAAATACTGAAAAAAAGTTTTAAATATACCTTGGTTTGATAAATATATATATATACAATATAAGTTAATGATATTTATTTATATTTCTATCACAGAGGCGTGTATAAAGCACTTTTCATTTTCTGTAACAAAGACAGGATCACATTTGGACATCAAGCAATACCTGAACTTTGATATTATAGCTATAAAATCACCAATTTAAATGATCTTTTGATTTTCTCTATAACAAAAATAAGAGAGTTATGCATAAAACAATTTTAAAGCACAATCTATATACTTGTACCTGTGGCAACTACTCAGCATTTAACATTGTACTGTTGCTATCTATTTTGGTAGGAGTATCGCTATGATTTACATTTTTATACACCCTACAGTAAAATGACATATGGACTTTGAAATAAAGAGTCCATATTTTCATGCAATATGATAAATAAAAAAAACTATCAGATTCCATATATATATATATATATATATATATATATAATATAATAATAATAAAAAAATTCATGTAAAATTTTTGACACAACACCCACAGTGCCCAAATTATAATAACCGTCACAATTTTCACAAAAATATCCCTAAAGCAATTTAAAAGAGAAAGTCGAATTTAATATAAACATAAAATATATAAAGCAGTTTAAAGAGAAAAAAAATTATATCCCAAAATTATTTCAATCAGCCAGTCTCTAAAGAGAGAGCAAAGTATGAGTTACTTTTAACAGACATCTTTCAAAATTTAATTATTAATATGTGTATTATCACTTTCTATAACAATATTGTTATTATGAATGCTTAGCATATTTATATTTTTTAGCCTTTAATAGTTTTATTAATAGGCAAGAAATCCTTTAAATGTACAACAACACTAACTGAATGTTTATAATCATTGAATTGCAAGTATAATAATCATGAATTCAAATAAAAAAAGTCAATCTCAACAAGTGGGTTTTCATTACAGGTTCAGCAGAAATGCAAATTCATTCGTCATTTAATGAACATCTACAATGTGAAATCATCCACTCAAAATGTTGCAAATCACTTATAAAAGTCTCTTTTATAAATATCATCACTACATGATAACAATTTCTTTTCAGCTTAAAGTAGCCTCAACTTCTCCACGAATGCAAAGAAAAGTAAGCCCAAATCAAACAGTTAACCTAAAGAGAAGAAAGGGTAGGTCCTGGCAGATCTCTAGCTAAAACTCTGTAGTGTTGGAACAAAAAATCATAAGAATTAGACTGCATGTTTTGTTAGTGAACAGCCACACAGTGATTTAAACCATTTACCGTGAAACTTCTCTTACTAGCCACTCATCAAAACAACATTCCCTTTTTTTTTCTTCTTTTTTTTTAAATTCATGACTGACTGCCTTGGAGAAGTCTTACTGTATATTATTTATCACTAAAGAAACAACTACTTCTGCAGGATGTGATCTCAAAAGCCTGCCACACACTGAGAAAGCATGTGTCTGAAACATGCATGTCTGATACAAGTTTCATTGAAAATCCAATTATTTTTGTGCCAAGTGCTTACACCAATCAGACCTGATGTCTGTTTAGTTTAAGCACTTGGTGCAAAAATAACTGGTTTTTCAGTGCAACCTGTATCAGACACACACAAGATAACAAATTAGTAATGTTGTAGATTGAATTAATAGGTACAGGTAGCCCTCCTACAGCATGGCATCTTACAACATGGTTTCTCTCTAACACGATAAGATAAATTGCGGGAACCCTCTTATAACACTGCAACCTGTAACACAGTTTCGTTCTAACACGATAAAAAAATTGCGAAAATCTTTGTACAACACTGTACTTCTATAGCACTAGATAACATGATTTTTGTTTAACACATTTAAAAACTAAATTACCTTAAAATAATGACGGGAAGGAATAATAAACTATAGTGGCTTTACATGAAAATGTATAAACAGATTATAATTTATTCATTTATAACTCTATAAAATTACAAGAAGGCCCAAGCTTAGCTGAAAATCTTGAATTATTTTTCCTGAATGCAGACCCTTCCACTGAGAGAAGCCGAAAGTTCAAAGGGGAGCTGCAAAATTGTCTATCTCCATACCGTGAATCTACTATGACCTTGTAAGAATCAGCAAATAAACCAAAATTACAGATTTTTTGAAGAGGATAGAAGGTGCACAAAATCTAAATGAAGTAAAAGGTTCTGAAAGTGAAGGTAATATTGTTCAATCGAAAAAACGTTCTTGTTTGATTGTACTGAGCAGTGATGAGGAAGAAATTTATTAAATTAAGGTCTCATTAAATGAAAATAATATTTTTTTGTTTCTTTTCGTTTTGTATTATACATACATTTATATTTTTAATAAAATTTAAGTTTCTTGTATGGAAGTTAAAAAAGTTTGTTTTTAATAAGTTTTCAGAACGTAAGTCCCTTTTTTGAACTGTCTCTGGGTCTCATATAACACGGTTTCACACAACACGACATTTTCTAGGAATCTATCTACCGTGTTATAGGAGGGTTACCTGTATATTTATCTTTAGAATACAAAAGTTACTAACTACAATTCGTATTAATCTTTATATTATTTTCCTTTAAATTTTTTTCTCTTAATTTTATCTCTGATTAACTATTAAGAGAAAACCTTAGCTCTTGTACTCCATCAGAATTGTACATAAGATTTAACATATTATGTACAATTCTGAATTTTGTTGCTTATTGGGAGTGTCTCCCTTCAATTTTTGAGAGGCTGTCAAGGATGAACACAAGCAACTGTTGTGCATATGTAAATTAGTATCAAGGTATGTATTTTCTAAATCTATTTGGTACTAGACAAATCCATTAGGCAGTAGTCCATATGCCAGTTGAAATGTGCATCTAGTTTCCATCATCATCAATAATTTGCATTTATTTAAACATATTAATAATGTCAAATTTTGGTGAAAAGCTCAGTGTTTTATAGTAGCAAGAACTGAATAACTTTTATTACAATATAAAATACTGAAAAAGAGAAAAGATTTTTAAAAATCATCAGACATTAGTTCAGATATAAGAAATTGTATAAAAATGGTAAACAAATATAAAAAAGTTTTAAATGATAGTTAACAGGAAAGTAGTATACAGCTTGTAAATAAGAAAATTATGAAAAATTATTCATTATATAACTATACAAAAACCATTGACATTTTAATTTGTTCACATATATTAACAATTGAGGTATTTTTAAGTGTTAGGAATACGACTGCGCAGAAATTCTAACAATGCAGATGTTCCTTTTGATAGAATTGCAGGCCGTGGATTACGAAAAACATTCCCATCCAGTAATAAAGATCTAAAAAAAAAACAAATTTTACTGTTAAAACTACAGTCATTTTTAAATAGGCATCTCATTAAGTAATAAATAAATTTTAAGAGTTTAAATTCACCAAAAATATTTTTATATGCCACAAAAAACAACTTATGTTTCTATTTAAAATAATTTTTTTGTGTTAGTTAGAATATGGCAAAATTTACTTTTCAACTAAAATAATCAGTTTAACAGTAAGAAATACAATTCAACATATGTTACATGACTACTGTGGTTTAAACACAATAAAAAGGAAAAAAAAATTCTTTTGAATTTTCCATCTTTTCTCAGAATAAATATATACATTTTGTTTAGTTAAATATAAAACTTCAAACAGGGATAGCTGCCTTTATTAACTTTAACACAGTGGTTCTCAACCTGGGGAGCAACCCCCCCCCCCCATATATACATACATTTTGTAGGTCATGAGTGATATTTGGGGGTAGGGGTGCAGATGGTCAGTAAAAAGTATTTTAATAAGACTTGAACTGTATTATTTTGTTACACCATATTGGTTTTTAACAACTCTTAACTTTAATACTTTTTACCTTGCATCTTGTAACCAGATGGGGAAACCCCTTCCACGTTTTTTATGTAGGTTTTATTACTGATATTTTAAACTGTTCACTCCTTATATATGTTCATTGCTTTTAGTCTGTTTACCTTTCAAATTTTAATTAAATTTTATTGGTGTTACTTTTTATTAGCTATCACAACTTAGCTTTATCTACTTTTATTTGCACACCATTTGACTGGCACAGCTTGTTCCTTGGTGGACCTTGCACCATTAAATCTATTTCAACCAACCAAGTAACAAAACTTATGAAAATGAAATTTACACTCAGCAATTATATATATAATAGTCATTGTATTTTTTTTCTTTTGTCATTGCGTTGTTTGCTGTTAACATATACTTCTTTCATAGTCTGGACTAATAGAATCTGGGTCTTTATTTGGCTACCTGGACTACTACCGAGTCATTCCATGTCAAATCAACGCAGTGATCTGGAATGGTTTGGTCTGTATGTTATCTGTCAGTCATTCAGTCAGTTTGTGTTTTATGTATATAGACTATAAGTATGCACTTTTCTAGAAAATCCAGCCTGTCTAAAAATCATAAATTTTTTTTTACAGAATCATACATAAAGTTTACCTGTTTAGAAACATGGCAATAGCACATGTACAACTATCACATCTCCATTTCTGGGAGGCCATGAACACTTCCACAATCTCCTCAACTTTTCTCACCTTGTTGCCTTTTAAACTGTATGTTCGACCAGTTGGTGTAATAGGGTTCACCTTGCAGATCACATTTGAAGAGGGAATCCACAGTACATCAGGTCTTGTAGGGTATGAAAATGAAGGACATGGTCCTTAAGGATGGAGAAATGTTACTTTTACTTCGTTTACATCTTCATTTTTAGCTAAAACATAGCTTAGGTAACATTTGCCACCATAGACTGCAACCACATATCCACCCATATGGAGTCATCTATCACATCCCAGAAATGGAGATGTGATAGTTGTACATGTGCTATTGCCATGTTTCTAAACTGGTAAACTTTATGTATCACTGAAGCCCAATCTATTTGCATAACTTGCTATAGGAAAGATGGTTGATGTGGCTGCAGAAGAAAATGATTTGACAGTTACTTTTTCTCTACACTTTGTGGGTACAAATGCATGGAGCTTTTGTGTACCTGGGATAGCTACAGTTTTGCTGTACCAGTGTGCTTATTGTTCTTTTGTTTGAATATACTCTTCATGGTTTTCTCCTTTCCTTTACTTTTTCTTTTTTTACTCCCTCGGTGTGGTTCCTCTTTGGAGGCGAGAGTACCTCTTTAGTAGCTGTTGCCGTTTTGTTGCTTCTTGCTGCTATTAGGGTCTTTATCACCCACGTGTTTGTTGTGCGTGGAGACCCATGTCTCCAGAAAAGGGAATCCTGGTAGTTGAGGGTCAGTTTTGGTTGCCCAACACACTGCTTCATCCCCTGCTTTAGGTAAACGGGAGGTACTTACTGGTTCCCTAATGTATCAATCGGCTGGTCGCTGACATTGTCTCCAGCTAGGAACCAAGCAATTGTTTTGGCTTCTGGGCATCTCGTTAAGGGTGGAGGTCTGCTTCAGGGTTGTTACGTGTGTGTATAGTTCTCGGTGAGCCCTGGTGCAAGTATCTGCATCCCCTTGTTGGGGTCCGTGGTGGGTGGTGCCGCCGAGAACTGAATTACCCCGAATATTTTTTATAAATTCTTTAAAGCTCTCACCCGATGTGTTGCATTTTCGATTTAAAATGAAATGGTTTTATTTCTCAAAGATTAAAAGCTGTTTAATCACTTTAAAAAATATATTAGAATATTTAAAAACAAAATAATTATTTAAAATTCTCTATTTCAAATTTTGGTTTTTGAAATAATTCTTCCAAATTTCCATTTTCAAATTTTGCTTTTTAAACAAATAAGAAGTTCATTCAATTAGAAAAAATTCTAAAAGGTTTTAACTTCCCATTTCCTAAAACTAAAATTATTTCTGGATTTCAATTATTAAATGACTCATTCTCAACTAATAATTTTTCCTTTTGGCAACATGGCCAAATATAAATATTAAATCTCATGGGGGGGGGGGGGAAGTGCTTAAAAAAATAGAAAGACAGTTATGATGAATTCAAAATTGGTCACGGAAGAATCCTCATCAGTTGCTTATTAAGTTTAAACAAATTTCACGAACTTGCTGGAATTATTAGCGAGTAAAATAATAAGTCGAAAAATTACGAACTCGGCATTCAGTTACATTAAGATACTATAGGGATCAGCCAGAAAATTTCAAATTGAGTTTTGTAAGAACGCTTTTTTAGAATAACTTTTTTTTATTAAATGTATCTGGTATATTTTGGAAGCTGAACATCTAGCAAATGCCGATAAATCGTAAAATTGACATTAACAGGTACAGAAAACCGAAATATTTGTCCATCAAAATTGTCGATTTCATGAAATTCGGAAAAAATCAGTTTGCAATGAAAAACATTTTTAACTTTATGAAAATGTGTATATCCTTAAAGATGAAGAGTTGTAAAACACATGGAAATAAAAAATTTGTCGATTGGTGGGCGGAAAAGTTTAATTTTGCATGCATGAAAATAGTGCCACCCGGAATGTCAGCTGTTTCTGTTCGCTTCTTTTGAGTTCGGCAGCTTTAATTTAATAATTAAAAAGGTTTAAAGTTTTGAAAATTGAGGATGGCATCAGTGCACGCATCTCGTCCGTCTGCGTCCATCGGTATCAGTTGCGATATCCTGCTATGCTCGGTTCGTGAGATTAGCCCGTCCCCGTGTCTGCTCACTAACAAACATACGTTTGTTTACCTTCAGCTGTTAATAAGATAATACCAAGAAAATTCACGTCTAAAGCATTGAAAAGCGCTACTCAAAGTTCTTGGTTACCGTAATTACATTAGAAAATACAAATTGAATCTATCAAAAATAAAAAAAAGAGAGAATTCTAGGATACACTGATGCCGACCACCTGTTGGACCGTGATAACCATGTATCGGTGGGTGGATGCATTGTTTACTTGGATAAAGTACCTGTCAGTTGGAAGACCTTGAAACAAAGATCCGTATCACTTTCAAAAATATAAGCAGAGTATATCTCACTCTCTGAAACATCAAAGGACTTGGTCTGATTAGAAAAGTATTGAGTGATCCCAAACTTAATTTAGAAATTCATGTACTGCGATAACCGTGCTGCTATTGATTTTTCTAGATCGAGTATCGAGAACTCTCGCACTAAACATATTGATATACGCTACCATTTTGTTCAACAGTATGTTTGTAACAGAACTTTTGTACTTAAACATGTAAAGAGTTCTGAAAATCTGGTATCCTTTTACAAAGCCGGTTGTGAAAGCAACGCTGAAGAATTCTGTAACAGAATTTTTGTATCAGAATAATTGTCTTCAGTATTTTATTAACACTAGAACCACGGGACTTTCGATATACCTAGAACCGCGGAGCGGGTCATTTTGACCCTAGATTGTAAACTTATAAAATATGCACTAGCGCTTAATTTATTTAACTAAAATATTTTATTTTTTAAATAATAATCAATATTTCTCAGAATTTAAGTTAAATAATTTATATAAATCAAGAGAAATTAACTTAATTTTTACAAAATCGCATTATTTAAAATTGTATGTCCTTGAGTACAATAGCATGTCTCTTTAACAAAATATAACATAAATTTCCTAATTTCAATGGAAAAACAGAGTATCTCTTTTCAATATGTTTAGAAATAATTTTTAAAAAATTAAAAATTAAAATTTTTTTTAGTTACTAAAAATTTTATCACTACTTAGTTTTCAGATTTTAAAATCCAATGTATGCATTTTGTACAAAACTGAGTAATATGTTTGGTACATTTTCCACAGATAAGTGCTTTACATTTTGAACAGATATCTAGAGTTTTATTTTCACATTTCGAAATATGGCATCGGACTTGTTTACGCTTAATTTGAGGTTGTCCGTCGTTTTCATTGGTTGCTTCACATGGTCATTTTGCTGCTTTTTTATGTCGGAAGAGAACAAACTTTTCTCGCAATTCTCCAACCAAGTCTTGAATGAATTTCCATCTACTAATAGATTTTCCATTTACAGCTTTATATAAAACCCAGGCATTGATTGTAACAGGTCCAAAATATTACAAAAAAACCTGCACCGGCCACCTACATGAAGCAGACTTGACTGTATATTTCCTTGCCATTTGTTCAATTACATCCACACCGTATTTAGTTGCGTTGTAGAAAGCGATTGTATCAGGTAGTTTTGTTTTGGGTTATCTGCAATTTCTACGTTTGGATGGAGATTATTTAGCAACAAAACATTTTTATCTTTTTTACCTCTATAAACAGTTAGACTCATGTCTTTATGGGTTAGTACCGTAGTCGAAAAAAATGTGGATTTTAACATTTTTACAGAGACTAGTATTTCTCTTCTTGAGCGTTTTACAGTTCCTACAAGGCTGGTGTTTTTGGATTTCAATGCCTCTGTAAGCTTCAGTGTTGTGAAAAAGTTGTTCGTAGTGACATTTCTACCTTTGTTCTCACATGGACTTATTAGTCGCAGCAATACATGTTCAGATATAGAAACATAGGATGGACTTTGGTTATTTTTTCCAAGATACGGGAATCCATTTACCAGATATTTTGAGTCAACATCTGCAGCCAACCAGAACTTGAGTCCACATTCATCTGGTTTGTTTGGAATGTATTGGATAAACCTACAACTAGCTTTTGTAGGAAATAACTCTTCATCTGCAGTTATATTAGGACCTGGTGTATAGTTAGTCTTGCAATTTTCCATGAAACGATTCCAGTTATCCGAAATAAGGGCAAATTTGTCTGTCTCTAGACGCTTTGATCTTGGTGATTTTACGTCGAAGCGTAAAAATCCCATTATTTCACGAAATTGGTCTCTTGACATTGTATTTTGGAAAAATGGTGGTCCTCAGTCCTTTGACCACAAGCTATCCAGTTCAAGTCATTTTGCACAGTATATACCATGTGCATATAAAATTTATATTAAAGCATCTATTTCTTCTAATGTTATATTCCATTCTCCTTCATGAATCTGCCGGTGGGCTTCATCTTCAGTACATTTCTTTATGTGTTTCAATATCTATTCATCTGTAAAAAGTCTCCAAGCACTTGAAGGACTGTTGTCGATAACATTGCGTTTAGCATGTGATGTTGGGTCCCCCAACTTCTTTCAAAATATTACACTTTGATTTTCTTCCTCTATCGTTTGTTCCTAATTGAGCGACATTTCAAATTATCCCATCTTTGTCATCTTCATTATTTCCAACTTTGAATGTTATTGTCGATTTGTTTTTCGAATTTCTTTGCGTGTGTGTATCTTTTCTTGGAATGTTTGATTTTCATTTTTTATCAGATAAATTATCATCATTATTGCGATAAGAAGGACCAGCCATTGTTAGAGCATTGCCAGAGTCATCTTCACTTTCATTTTCTTCATCCGAATCCAAATTTTCTTCATTAGCAGGCAGGTATTCATCCTCACTACTCAAAATCGAATTTTGAGAAACCTTTTTTCGAACCTTCTAAATAGTTTTCAGATAATTGTTTAAATATTCTAAAGCTTCCTGAACAGCAAGATTACAGCGTCGTGACATAGTTTTTATACATATACTAATTACAGAATAAAAGCAACTTCAAAAAGTCTAAATATTCGCAGTAATTTTTTACTGCATTCGAACGTATTTCTTGCTTTAAACCTACTATAATGACCTTGAATGAAAAACCTTCACTATTCCCCCTTCTGGTACAGTCCATTTAAGGATTTCTAGGGTGGGGTAGAAGTATTTTACAGTTACAGTTCGATAAAATGCACCTGTTTTTCGTTATTTGTGCATTAACATTTCTTACGGGTCAAATTGACCCGCTCCGCGGTTCTAGGTATAAGTGTTAATAATCGGAAAATTATTTATCTTACGAATTTTTAAATTTGGTAAATTGTTGTTCACCTTAAAATATTAAAAGTCATAAAAGGAATTTTTTTTCCAATCGATACTTTTCGCGTGGTAATAAATTAAACATCGTTTTGGGTCAAATTGACCCGCTCCGCGGTTCTAGTGTTAATATGTATAATTTGTAAATATTGTGTTGTACAATGTATAGATATGCATATGGTACGCTTTGTATGCAACCAATTGTGCCATAAATTTATAGATATTAGAAATCCGCATGGCAAAAAGGGAACTGTTTGTTGGTTTTTCACCTTACATCCGTGGCCATATTCAAATTAGCCGGCATTTGACGTCATCACTTTTGTTGGGCATGTGTTCGGTAAATACGTTGAGTGAGAATTTCGCTCAACTGATGTGGCATCATTGTTTTTATCATGCGGGTTTTTAAATAGTAGAAATTAATGTTCCATCTAACTAATGTGTTATGAGTGTTCTGTTCTTTTGTAATCTAGAGGTTGCCCTGCTCGGCGGCGGATTTGTACTCTAAGTTTTTCTCTATACGTTAATTTTTTTGGGGGGAGGGGGGCTATATAATGTAATTGGTACTTACTTCCTGAACCATGTACTACCACAAATAGGCACAATGCATTCTCCAGGCATACACCAAACCCAGACCCTGTCATGCAAACGGTAGAGGGTGAACCTTGATTCGTTGCTCCAGGGAACCCATTTCCACTGGTTTATGGTCCATTTTTGGCATGCCTTGCACCACATTAACCGAGCAGCATGATTGGACTTTGTGATCAAAGGCTCATGGGTGGCAGCACGACCATGAAAACCAAGGAGATGTGCTTCCTTATGGATGGTATTCATCGAAACAACACTCCCGGATGCCTGTTGAAACTGCTGGAGTATGTGGGCCATCAGTTGGGTGCAGTTCTTCTGAATTTCTCTGAACAGTACCCGTCAGTGTCAGTCTCACAGTTTCGTGAGTCTGCAAACTCGGGGCACATTCCGACAATCACCGCTGACCTTCCACTTCTGAATCACATAAGGCCACTGTCGATTTGGGGTAATTCAGCTTGCTAGATATGTCCCTTAAGGATCATAACTAGCAAGCTGACCTATTTCTATGATACCCGCCAATTACTCCTTTTTTTAAATTGGATAACTCTGCACTTCATGGTATCTTGCATTCGACTAATGCCAATGTTGTTTCCTACACGATATTTAATGGCAGAGGACATGATGTATTTCAGGACTGCAGATATTGTCATTTGCATAGGTGCCCAAATACTTATTGGTAGATAGTGAATATGCCTTGGTTTTCCTCAGCTCATAGTAATCAGCTGTCAGCCATGTCCAGTATATATTTTTATTGCTTGAGCAGTAGTTAGTTATTGTGCCATGAATAAAAATGCCTAAAACTGTATCTGTGTCTAAGAAATGGTTATAGAGTGATGAATATAATGCAGTTGTATTGTTATCATGAAACACAAAATCCAATTCCTGCAGTAAACTATTGGCCATTGCAGAGTTCAAACTCTTTTTGTGAAATCAAAAATAAGGAGTTTCTAGGAACTTTTTAGGGACCTATGGATGCTTTTTTAAGGACCTCAAAAATATGCTTCATTTCCTAAGTTTAGACACTTAATATTTACATATTAGAATTAAGACATTACACGAATTTCCTAAAAACTGTCGGTTGCTGGGGTCCAAAATAGGACATAAAGCACCAAACACAAGACTAGAGCCAAAAAAGAGTATATATAAATGCATCAGGCTAAAACCAAGAACTGAGATTACATATTCAAACACCAACAAATTTCCATACTAAAAGAAGTGCAAATGTGAAAAAAAAGTATCAAAAAGAGAGACAAGTGCTGTATAAATGTTATAGAAAGCTAATGTATACAAAATAATGATGTATAAAGGCAATAAAAACAATATTAAAATTAATAAAATGATTCAATGATATAAAAGGTAATATATAAAAAGATAAAAAGTGCAAAAAAATTTAAGAATAAAATCAATAACAAAAGCAAATTATCTTTATACAATTACTAGAGGATTAAATGGTAAGTAGAGAAGGGGGGAGGGGTATTTCCCCTAGCAGATCTGACAGATTGGATGAACTTGAACCAGAAAAACTATTGTAGAGGCTGCAGAGCGAGGCAATACTTCAAGATATGTGACACTGTAAGTGGAGACTGACAGTGTTCACATAGAGGGGCACCTCAAAACTGTACACTCAATAAATTCATAAAAAATCAAAATTACTTTTATGCATTCTAATATTATAAAATTCAATTAATTTAACTTCTGAAATTGACACTTTTATGTGCTCCCACCATGAAAAATAATAGCTGGCTAGCAGTTTTCCACACTGAGGAGAAGTAAAAAATCAAGCATTCTCATTCTGAGTTTAAAAAAAACTTATTGATTTTTAATTTGAAACTGTTTTCTGAAATTTCCAATTTTTCATTTTGTAGCTCTCTCTCAGTTTTTTTAATTGTCTCTTCTCTTTCTTACCTCTTTGCATTTAACTAAAAGATCTACACTTTAAGACTTTTGCTTGGGTTGTTAAATTATCAACAGAATTCTTCAAATGGACAAGTCCAATGTCAAGCCTTTTCTTTTTCCTGATAAGATATTAAGTTCTTCATTGTTGGTTCTTTTCCTTTTGTTACATAATTCATTCCTTTTTTTTTCCACATATTCCATTATCTCTGTCAAGCTAAGGAAAGTGAAGCGCTTATTCCCTTAGCCCAGTGGTTCCCAACCTTGGGTATGCATACCAGTACCGGTATGCGGACAAGCAGCTACCGGTGCGCAAATGATTTTACAATTTAAAACAAAATCTATTAAAAATCTGTATTACGAAAAAAGAAAAGAAATGACTATAATAACTAATAATCCATACGTTTTAATATTTTAGTTTGGAAAATCTTATCCATTGTTTGTTTTGTAATACTTTATTGGGATTTACCTAATCTCAAAAGATGCCGTCTACACCTGAATGTGTTATCTATGACCGCCCCATAAAAATTTGGCACTCGCCTGCGAATTAGAACTGTGTCTATAACTGTGTTTGCGAATTATAACTGTGTCTGAGTTCTACTAAAAATTGTGTTTGTGTTTCAAACATCTTTAAATTAATTGCATATTATTAATCAATAGTAATTGTATCATTAATAAATATTAAGAAGCTGTTAAGGTAAGTGTATTAAACTCAGAAGATTTAAAATGATTTTTTTATATATATCCTAATTTATTTTGTTCTCCATTGCATTTTATTCCATTTCAAAATTTTTGGTCTACCGGTATATCATCAAATTGTTTACAACGTACAGGTACGGTACTATAAAAAGGTTGAGAACCCCTGCCTTAGCCAGTTCAACAATTTGGATACCACCACAATACCTTATATGATCACATATAGTTCTGAGACTAATGTAAGAGTCACCAACCAAGTTTTCTGTTTAAACTTTTTTGTTTACAGAAAAGCCCCGCTCGACAGTGGCCTAAACATGATATAGAATAAGATGCTGTTTTACAATTTTCCACACATTTTACTCCCATGTGGACTGCAAAAAAAGTGCTTTGGCCTGCTGAAAGAAAAAAGTGGCTGTCGAAGGTGGACTCTACTAGGGGGTACCTGTTGGGATACTCCCCCAATTTTTCGTCTTTCCAATTTGGAAGTTGAACTTTGTGTTGTTTTTCCCGCACAGCGTGTGAGGTACCAGCGTCGGGTATGACGTAATGTTTCATTACAATCGCAAGTTGTGATGTTCGATTGCTATCACTGGTTGCGATATTTGAATTTGTTTCTTATTTTCGATGTTTATATAGTTTTGTAATATTTGTATGATTTCTGTAATTTATGCAAATCAGCTAGATGCCCATGTGGTCGAATGTATATAACATGCTGGTTTTACTTGGCTCACGGCGGGTCAGTCGGAGCATTGTGGTAGGCAGCGAGCTATTAACGATGCTCGATATTATTTCAAATTTTGTTTTTGTGATGGCTTGCCTGTTAAAGACCAAATAAACCTACGTTTTGTTTTTAAATGAAGATTGCTTTTTTTGCTTGCTGTTGCTTCAGCCCACTGTTGCATTCTGCAGTAATGTTTTAATTTCCCTACCACATTTTATTTATTGTTTCAACCTTGCCAACAGTACCCAAAAATAACCAGAATTGCCGTACGGTAGGCAGTGTATCCATAGTATGCGATTTCTCCCACTAGGGGAGTGTAAAGCCATGCTTCCTGAAACAATGTGCCAAGCAGTGTTGCTTGAGAAGATTCTGTTTTGGGAAAAGAAAAATAACAGAGGTGCTGTCTGGCATCACAACAGATGAATTTAAAAAATGGAAGAAAAGACTGGACAATTGTATTGGCTCTAATGGAGAGTACTTTGAAGGGAATTAAAGAATTTTTGGGGGAAAGCTGAATAAACAATTTGTAAAAATAATTCCAGCTACTTTGGGGAACCCCTGTATATTGTAGCCAGTAATGGTTTCGCAAAAATGGCTGTCAAGTATGGGTGAATGGCTAGAGAATTTTTAGAAAGAAATTGACTTTCAGCAGACATTCTGTTCAGTTAAAAATTCATGCTCAATTACTCACAAATTATACATTTAATAGAGAAGTAAGACAGTTGACAGTCACTGACCTTAGCTGAGTTATATTTCCAAGCTCAGGGGGAACAGATTTTATGTTGTTGTTGTGCAAATCAAGAACAGCAAGTACAGGTAGTGTGGATAATCCTGAAACAACTATATCTTCTATGTGATTATCAGATGCCAAAATAATTTCTAGTTTTTTCAGGCTATAAAGACAAGACGGCAAAGACTGGAACCTGAAAGTAACAAGAATTAGAGAAATATATCAGTATTTAAGATCAACAAATTTTGCATTGTATTTGTAACTCATATACTCAAAAACAAATGAAAAATTAAAATTTAAAGTATGTTTATACAAATTTTCTAAAGATACAATTTAACAAATTAGTAAAGTTAAACTCTAGTTAAACTGTCAGACTCTACTTAAACTGTTAAGACTCTACTTAAACTGTCAATATTAACATTAATAGCATAATAATATTGTTTTTATTATGCTATATACATTTTAAACAAAATATTGATGGATGCATACTCTTATCATCAGCTATCACTTCACTTGAACACAGTTTTGAATTTACAATCCATGCAGATCTATAATCTGTATTTTTATGAGTAGAACAAGCAGCGATCCATTAACATGAAAACTATGCCCAAATTTATGACCAAGTAATAAGGATCTAATTCTATTACGATCATTTCTTTTCCAAAAGCATATAGCTAACTTTAAATAAAATATCCTCTCATACTGAAAGCTTACATCACATGTTTGTTGTTTCACCATTTATAACAGCTTTAAGATTTAATTAATTCAGACTTATTCAATGGTCACCACCTTAAGCATTTTAACTCGGCTAATATTTTTATTTTGGATCTTGTTGGGAAAAATCCACATCCTAATCTGTCACCGTTTTTACACGATATTAATTTTTACCCTTATAATTGATTTTACTAATTAACCTTGTGTCACCTCGCATGTGTTTTTAAAAAGGTATAAGTTTTTACTCTTATTTGGTTTTACTATTTCACCTTTTCTCACCTCTCACTTTACATCTTGCTTTCAACATACCATCAGCTTTAATTATGTCTTTTATTACATCATATATATGTATGTTTTTAATGTTTACCTGTGTTATAGCTGTTTTGCCTCTTAACTTTTTAATGGTTTAATATTTCCATGGTAAGGTTTGTTATTCCTTACTTTTTTATTTTGACACCTTGTCAACACTGTTTGTCTTTGTCTGGCACGTATGTCCCGTGGATGGATAATTTCAGACTCATTTACCTAAAGCATGAACCTAAGAACACTAAAAGTAATTTTTTTCAAATTATAAGCAATGCATAACTGCTGCTGTCTTGAATTGTGATGTCATATGTTAGGAAATAGTGTCCTACTTTTCGGGTTTTACTCTTTTTTTTCTTGACACCAGAAAGCTTGTTTACTGCACCGTGATCTGACATTTATTTATATTTTGCCTCCGTTATATTTTGCACTGCATTGCAAGACAACTTTGATATCACTGTTATGGTGATGTTACGCAAATTGCAATCACAATTTGGTATGGGGTCACTAATGTAAGCTGCTTTTTTTTTTTTTTTTTTTTTTTTTAAGTAGTGTTAGATAGTTGGCATCTAGTATGCAAATCTCAGATCTGGGCTGGTGTTGATGATTTTTTTTAAAAATTATTATTATTATTTAAGCCATATGCGACAGCTTTGCACTCACTTCGTGGTAACGTTACTTGTAGCTTCTAATTTTTTTTTGGTCTTGTTCAGTTTAAGAGCTATTTTTATGAAGTTTAGTGATCAAAATAAACTTTGATTTTTAACTTAAATAATGCCTAATAGTTTATTCACTTTACATTTTTTTTTAATGCATGTATCTACTGCTGAACACTGTGCTATTCGGCTGGTGCGCTGAAATGACCTCCTTAACAAGGACTAGGGCCGTATCCGCACATCAACATCATTCTTGGTTTACTTCTATTTGGTTGATTGGAACTAGTTAATGCAATGCATCCAGCTTTTATGACACCAGATTAGTAAAACTATACTTGAAGTGTGAATTTACTACATAACAATTTTCTCGCAACTTCCACACACAAAAAAAAAATTGTTTATAAGCATTGTCTATGCATTGTGTACCATGAAACTCAACCATGTGATGAGTTAAATAAGACATGCAGTTTGAAATCAAAAATTAAATAACTACTTAAAATTACTAGAATGAGAAAAATGCCAAGAGGCAATCAACCAGTCTCTTCATCAGAGGCCTGACCAAGTTTGTCACCTCAAAGGGAATCTTTCTGATAGGATGCAGGCCAAGCCAAAAGACATCCCGAAGTCCCCAAGATCTTAACATTAAAAACAGAAAATCATAAACATAGGAGAAACCAAAATCGAAATATATCAAAAACTCAAATAACTGAAATTTCTAAATTAATTTACCAGTACCTCAATCCCAGTCTAAAGAAAAAGGACTGAGGAATTGAAGAATCGCTATTTATCTAGGTATTTAGCAGTATCACATTTAAAATAAAGTAACTGTCATGTGATATTTATTTGTTAGTTAGTTTCAATTATCTGTTTATAGTAATTTTATGGTATTTTTAGGATAATACATGCAAATCGTAATAAGTTGAGTTCTACAGTCAACACAATTCAAAATGTAAAATATATAGACTAAATAATTTTTTTTAATAAAGTTTTTATGTAATCTGATCTTTGAGAAAATAAATTCTTGATATTAAGCATGCATTCACTTCTTAAATTTTTCTGACATTATCACAATCTTTTGTTCATTGAAAATTGTCAATTAAATATTTTTATGCTCCATTCATGATGGGTCATGTTTCTTATAAACTCTTTGTCTATTATACTTACACATAATAAAAATTTAAAAAGGAGACAAAGATGCCCTGAAAATTAACTATAACAAAATTTAACTTCCATAAAGGTGTTAGAATGTTTTTAATGGGTGATCTAATATATGTACCTGTTGAAGCATAAATTGATTTCTCGAAGACAAAGTAACTGAGATAACTCCATTGGTAAAGATTGAAGTTGATTGTTTCTGCAAAAAACAAGATTACAAAAGTGAATATAATTTAAACGATGGAAAAAAATCACGTATGTTCTAAGTTCATGAATGATCACAGAGAAAAATAAGTTCAGGATTCTTTTAAGGCCTTTAGTGATTTTATAAGTGTAGCACCTCCACAGCACTACAAATACAAAACTTAATAGCACAGTTGCCATACTCTTTTTCAAACAATTTAAAAATTAGTTTAAATGCATTTGAAAATAAATTGTTTTAACAAAGTAACTAGAGTCAAAGCCAAAGGTTACCAGGCTAAATGTGCAAGAATTGTAAATTTCTTAAGTTTTTTGTAGCAACAGAGATTATTCTTAGAATAGATAAAAAAAAAAACAAGGTAGTAGAAATATTTCTTTCATTGCACTTCTAATGGAATTAAAAAATGTTTTTAAAAAATGTAAATCAAATATTTATATCATTGTGTTTTGCCATGCACTTATTTATTTGGATGAGTCAACATTTTGGGAGAAACCAAAGATAACAAGCACATTACAAATCAAAAGTTTCAAATAAATCTGGAGAATATTGTAATATTAGAATCAAAATTCATTTAGATAATCAATGTATGGTATGTGATATTTTTCTTATATTTTCATGAACATTTTTCTAGTATATTTCAGCTGAGACACTAGGAAAGAACAGAACAAAGTATCCATTAAGTTTTTTTTTTTCAAAATTCCAGAATCTGTGTTCCCAGGTAGCTTAATTATTAAATTTACTAAATTTATCAATGTGTACTTAAGTTTTCAAAATATTATTGGGATCTTATACGAGGGTGAGTCCGAAAATAAGTTTCCCTTGGCGACTGTGGACAGAGGTGTGTATGAAAGACAAAAAATATAAGACATTAAAGATAAAATGTAACTTTATTTTTTGCATAAGTACCAAGTACGTTGAGACATTTATCATACCGCTTTATAAGCTTCAAAAAGACCTCCAGGAAAAAAATCAGGGCTCTGCATATGGAAGAAGCAGTTACTCGACGACGGCAACGCAAAACCATATTGCAAATCTTGGTTGGAAGCGCCCTCCAGGACCATTGCCTTACAGTCCTAATCTCGCACCCAGTGACTTCCATCTGTTTTTTCCGGCTTTGAAGAAGAATCTGGGCGGAAGGCGCTTTGGAAGCAATGCTGAAGTCACACAAGCCATTAACTGCTTCTTCCATATGCAAAGCCCTGATTTTTTCCTGGAGGGCTTTTTGAAGCTTATAAAGTGGTATGACAAATGTCTCAATGTACTTGGTACTTAAGTGGAAAAATAAAGTTACGTCTTTACTTTAATGTCTCATATTTTTTGTCTTTCATACACACTTCTGTCCACAGTTGCCAGGGGAAACTTATTTTCGGACTCCCCTCGTACATATACATTAAATATGTAACTATAAGTGTTGAACAGAAGAGGAACAAAATAGGTTATCCACAAAATAATTTTTCACTTTGAAATTATATTACAGAATGAGTACTTTTTTTTAATTAAGTGTTTAACAATTTTTATGTGAAAATATACACAAATTTGATAGTTTCAAACAGCCAAATGTAATTTATTTTTAAAATAACCTTTTACAACAATTATAAATAGTAAATATTTGTAATGTAAAAATTTACAAATATCTAAGATAGCCAAGCCAAACATTAAAAATTACTTTTATAAACAAAATACAAAATATTTTTATAATAAAAATTTACAATTTATACTGTTTTTGTTACTAATCCCTCCTAATCTAGCGGCACTAGATCAGGTCCATGAATCCATATATCATCAGTAGATCCATCAAATGGCGAGGATCGGTAATAAAATCCTTCCTAGATAAGTTTAAGCAAGTTAGGATGTGACAAGGAGTGGCCTGCTCATTATTACACTTTTTAAAAGTAGGAAAGGTTTTGTTTGGGTTAGGCACCTCAAGTGGCAAACCTAGCAGTCTCCTCAGCTCTATCAACTTTGAAGGCAAGAGCCCTACCAGGGCAGACACCAATGTACCAGTCATGGAACAATTTATACTTTTAACAGCCAATCAAAAGTAATTTTAAAAATAACCTTTCATCACAGATTTAAACACTGTACATTTTCTAAAACAAAAATATACTTAACAGACATCTTCATGATGCCACTTTATTCCTTAATCATTTTAATAGTACAAAATACCAAGTACACAAATAATTATTTTGGTGATAAAATGCTAAAATAGAGGCATTTAAAATTTGAACAATACAAAACGATTTACAAACCTAAGATCCAGGAACTGTAAATTTTCCCCTAAGGCAATGAATTGTGGAATAGCAGTTAGCTTATTATGGCCGAAATTCAGTTCAGTCAACTTTGGAAGAACCATTTTTAGACTGAAATGTAAAATTCACTTAGAAATCAAACATATGCTTAGATTTTACCCATTACACCAAAAAGAAATTACTTGAAAAAACCCAAAATAGATCTGGCTATACAATAATTTCAGAAAAATTATGAACTTTATGAAATGGAGAGATGTTTAATAAATTTCTTAACTTATAGCCTAAGAATGGGTATATATAAATACATATCATATCCACTAGTTTTAGGAATAATTTGTCATATAATAATTTATGCAATTATTAAAACTATTTTAGATCTATGAAGAAATATATCTCTATACTTTTTTTTTTACCTGAAAAATTGAAACAAAATATAAATGGGTACTTTTCAGTTAACAGGGTGCCACTTGTAATTGTGCACCAAGTCACTAAATGTGGTAACTTGTAAGGCATGAAATTTAAGTATTTGCTCAATAAATATAATCCAAAAGCAATACCGGCCATGCCCGAAGGTATACGGTAAGTAATGACTGAAGACTAGAGGTGCAATGGCTTACAAATTTCAACAATTAAATTATATTTCTTACATAATTCAAATAAGCAAAGCTCAAAAGTCTCACAGCTCAATACACAAGATAAATACATCCAACTACAATTAATCATATATATACAATTACTACAATTTAGAATCACAATTGATACATAAAATACAAAATTTACTTTCAAATATAAACAACAAACCAGAATTATAAACTTAACTTTAAGTCTAAAAATAGCACCTTTACAAACAATATAAGCATAACCATTATAACTATAAAAAATAAATACCCAGTAAATTAGGAATGAGAGGTACCCTGAAAAGGGTAATGTTCAGCTAATAGGTCGTTCATTACAAATGTTATGAATCTACAACAATAATAGTTCAAATAAAATTGATTAGCCGGCCCATTCAACACTGCCGTAAGAAGTTTGGAACGTGGATCTTTCCATCTGTCACATACTTTCAGACAGTGTTCCATAGTCTGTACAGCACCGCATTCGCAAGAGTCAGGTTTTCCAAAAAATCTTTTTTGATATGAGTTGAAACAGCCGTGCTGAGTGATGGCCTGGTTAATAAAAAAATTTGAAGATAACCTATGTGTTGATACTTCAGGAATAAACAGGTCTGCCACGGTCACTTCTATTCCACCTGTCTTGCCATACACTCAAGCCCCAATCTCTGATTTTTGCTTTAATCTGGGTCCTGGTATATTTAATTTCTTCATCAATCTGGTCTCTAGTAGTAGCAAGTTTGGCTGCCAGGTCTACTTCCTCATTTTCGGTATAGCCAACATGGGCCTTTACCCAATGAAAATGGACCCTTAGATTATTATTATTTATTAAACTCTTAATATCTTCAATATGACTATCCTTATAGTAGTAAGTGTTCAAGGATTGCAACGCACTCCTTGAGTCACTAAAAATATCTAATTCATTTATTCCATTATTAATTGCGTTAGTGAGAGCCATTTTTATAGCTATAACTTCAGCTGCATAGGAGGAAGCATGATCATTCAATCTTTTATAATTTATTTCTATTTTTCATTATTTATGTATTTAATATATGTTCAAAAATAAATATGTGTAAAATAAATATATATATTGTGTTTATGTTCAAATATAAATATAAAATTAAGTAAATTAATTTCACATTATGCAGGAGGCATAAAGCTGCTAATTTCATTTAAAATTGCTGAAAACATGCATTTTGTCATGCAACTGACACCACGTGAATTCTACTAAGTACAAATCTAGGTGGTGGCAGGCAGTGCCGCACTGATGTTTATTTTTCCATTTTGCAGTGTCCCAGAACCTTTCAACAATTTGCATATAGCATGCAGATCAATAAAGTTATATGTATGATTAACACACAGGTGTTTGTATCGCGAAACTTCTAATTCATCTGGTTTTAGGCTCTCCTACAGTCGGATATTTACATTTTGCTTCAAACGGTTTTATCACATTTAGCACCTTGGCACACAATTACGAGTGGCACCCTGTTAATGGAAAAGTACCTATAAATGTTTTAAAATTTAAGAATTAAACTTGACATTTTAGTAAAAAGTGCACTATAACTATAGAACTATTTTAATAACTCAGTAATTAATAGTTCACTTGAATTTAGGTTTACAACTGTACAAATTTAAACATAATTGACTTCTATTAACTACGAAGCTTTACATGTAATTTGTGATAGCATTTAACTGCTATTCACCTAAATGACTAACTACTAAAATAAAATTAGGGTAGATAATCAGATTTAGACCAAACAATTATCTTCTAAAAATAAAGGTAAAATCTCCATGATAGTCATTAGATTATACTAATAGCTGACAAAAAAAAAAGCTCCTATGGTTCTTTTTTTTTCCTGTGACCAGATACAGTCATTTTTGGCCAAATGCAAAAACTAATTTAATATCACTGTTCCTTAGTACAAAGAAAATTATTTTGACTGATAGATTACATTCTGAGATGGAAATAAAATAAAAGGTAGCAACAAATGCCATCAGTTGTAATTTAAATTGTACTTAATTGTTTTGACCAATACTTTGTTAGATAATTCAAGGGAAGGGAGTATAACCAAGCAGAGAACTTAGATCTACCCTTTTGTCAACCCTGAGCCACATGCACTTAATGTTCCATTGTCTTATTAGAAAAATGATTGTAGTTGATGCTGCTACTGAAATTTAAAATAATTATATTTAATGCATAGTTATAGGCTTTGTTCTGAATAAAGTTAAACATTTTAATTGCACCATCAAATGTCCCTTATTTGGTTTAAGATGTATCAAAAGAATGCATACAAGAAGAGGCGTATTCCTCTGTGGATAGTACGCTGCTGCAGATTATAAGACAAATTTTTTTTCTCATCAAAAATTACAGTTGCAGACTACATTCTTCTGCAAATTTCAGGCAAGAAATTATGTTATGTCTATAAATTTAAACCAGGTTACCAATTTGAGAGAGAAAATGATAAAACTTCAAATTTCTTTCCTATTTCTCTGTCAATAAATAGTAAGCAATTCAGTAATTCACAAAATGGCAGTATTTGCATTACTACTTTTTTCTCTTAAAATTAGCTCTAAAATAAGAGTACCTTTTATACCTTGAAACAGGAGTTGATTTCCATACTTAATAAACTATAATCAAGCAAACTTTTAGCTCACTCATGATACAGAAAAGAGTTGAATATGAATACACATATTGTTAAGTTCTAAAATAAATTTTTCTTCATATCTTTTCAGACTTTCTATTTTACTTTCTATAAAATGTTTGAAAGAATTTATTAGTACTTAAAATAAATAACTGCACCTTAAAGAACTATTTTTCTAAAATATGAAATTGTTCTATTCTAATCATTGAAACAAATAAACTGTGTATAATTTGTTTTTTGATACAGAACTAAAAAGTTACAATTTAACTCATCAATTCTAAATTCATATTTAAGTTAAACATACTTGAACAGTTCAGAGTAATATTTTTTTTTAATTAAAGAGGTAAATATCAAGATTCCCAGCCTTCATATTTAAATTAAGTGAAGACATCAGACAGAAACTTTCACTATTTTTTTACAAAGGAAAACAGGTCTAACCACACAGCATAGTTTTCATACAAACTTTATAAAATTCATGATAGTTATAAAAAGACCTCTAGAGGAATCCAGAAAATAACTCATACTTTGGTATCAGTTTCTAGAATTCATGGGAAGTGTGCACATATGAAATAACTCTAAAGGTGCTAGCAAAAATTAAAAAAAAAGGTATATCCTACTGTTCTGGAATTTCTGCAATTCCATTTTTACTGAAATCAATAATATTCACACCTGCATCAGATGAAGTTTCAATCACCTCCAAAGGTATAGAGTTCATATTTTTGTTACTGAAAATAATAAATAAAAATTTAAACAAAAAGACTACATTAAAAACATTCATTCTTACAAATCATAAACAAAGAACAGATATTGATTAACATGATAAAAACTAAAATGCTTTTTTTATATATAAATGAGATATTCATGAATAAAACATTCCCTAATAGTAGATGCCACTCAATCTAAAGCTGGTTCTGCAAAACATTGTTACTGAATGCAAGGAGACAAAGCAGTTCTATATGGATGCCTTTTCATGTTCCTCAGATTTTCCTCAGGTGATAGGATTTACTCCATGATGAAAATAAAACTTGACCTTACTGCTAAATATCTAGATAAGTAGTCGATTCTTTATTTCCACAGTCACTTTTCTTTTGACTGGCATCAAGGTATTGGTAAGTTAACTTGGAAATTTCAGTTTTTGATATTATGTTTTGATTTCAGTTTATCTTATGATTATGACTTCCTGTTTTCTATGTGGGGATCTTGGGGCCTTGGAATTTTTTTTGGCTCGGCCTGAAACCTATCAGAAAGATTCCCTTTTAGGTGACAAACTCGGTCTGGTCACCTGATGAAGAGACCAGTAAATCACCTCTTGTTTTTTTTCTTTTTCTAGTAATTTTAAGTGGTTTCTAATTTTTGGTTTCAAATTGCCTCTACAGAATCTTACACTTATGCTGCTTTAATGCTATTTGCAGATTTCTGATATTTGTTTGTTAATTAATTTCAAATATTTGTTTATAGTAATGTGATCACATTTTAATACCTGGTAAGCAACTCATATATTGACCCATATATGAGCCATTCACAAGTCAAATCAATTAACTCCACTTTTTGAACTTTTTAAAATTTTACTGTCAAAGCACTTGATGGATTCCTAACTTTTTATATTCATAATAAATTTCCCAAATAATTAGGATAAACACCATTCAATGACAATTTTTTGGCCACCGAATAATAAATAATTTACTTCAGAAACCAATCAAATCAACTCCATACTCTAATTGTCAATTGTATAGTGCTGTAAAAAAGTACACCATAGTCTAACTGCTGCAGAAGTAAGTATTTGTGAATCATTAAACCATTTTTTTCAATTTTTTCAGTAAAAAAAATAATTTGAAGACTGAATTGGGTGTTATTACTTTTTTTCACTTGCCAAATCGATTAACTCCCTCAGTCATACCAAAATTGTAATAATGATAATGATTACTCCAAGGATATTCTATATTTATATATTTTATATGTCATTAGATAAAAGCTACAGCCTTTTCAAATGATGTAGAAAAAAAATATCCACTTTCTACATCATTTTAAAAGGCTTATGTGCATAGAGAGGAACAATATGCAAAATTTTGCCAAACACAGGGAAAAAATTGGAAATTTCTTGCAAAAATAGGTTAAAACGGGGAGTTTTTATTTTTAAAAGGAAAAAATAGGAAACTGTTTTAAAGAAATTACTTTTCTTTTTTCACTTTATATGTCACTAGATAAAAGCTACAACTGCACTAATATATTCTACAATGTGTATTTAAATTTATATTTAAAAACAAATTTTAAAAAGCAATGTACAGTCGATTCCGGTAAATTGGACCACATCAGGATGCAATCATTTTGGTCCTAATAACTGGCTGGTCTGATTACACAAAAAATGCCCTATTAGGCTTATGCAATAGGATTTGTTTTGGTTCTTTAGGATTTGTTCTGAATAAGCAGTGGTCCAATCAACCGGATTCGACTGTATATTATTTTATCACTTTTCTCTACTTTTTGTTTTATGGTGTAAATCGATTTGGCAAGTGAGCAGCTCTTATATTGACATTTACAGGTAACCATGAAACACAAACAGTAAAAAGGCAGCTTATTAATAATCAACAATTAACTAAAAAGGGATGGCTTCAATTGATGTGTGGAATTAAATGAAAAGAATGAATAGATTAATTACATGCAAATATATTTCCATGCAATTGTATACATGACCTAAATAATGATTTTCCAAATTTAGCACTAATTTATTTATTAAAAGCCCAATTAAAAGTCATATTAAGATTCAGTATCCCCATGTTTCTATTAAAATACTTTAAAGAAAATATCCACTTTCTACATCATTTGAAAAGGCTTACGTGCATAGAGAGGAACAATATGCAAAATTTCGCCAAACACAGGAAAAAAATTGGAATTTTCTTGCAAAAATAGGTTAAAAAGGGGAGTTTTTATTTTTAAAAGGAAAAACTAGGAAACTGTTTTAAAGAAATTACTTTTCTTTTTAAGGGAGAAAAATTTTGAATTTTTTTTAAACAGTATTTTTGTTAAATAAAAAAGTAGAATTTTATAATACAATGGGACTAAAATTAGATTATATGAATAGAAAAACTTTAAAAAATATTTTAACATACAAAAATATCGGCCAATGTACAATTTTACTGCAAAAATTGTTAAATACAGCTCAGATTCAAAATATTAGAATAATTGAGAAAAAGTAATAAGAAAGAAATTATTTTCCATTTATTTATTTTTGATACTAAGTAAATGCAATTAAATTTCTTATAAATTAAATCTGGAATGTTTAGATAAGATTTTAACATTTACAAAATATAAAATACAATAAATTAGGTATACAACAGCTTTCTGAAACACATCAAAATATTAGAATAAAATTTAGATTAGTTCAAAATATTAGAATATTTTATTTTACGCAAAAATATTACCTTATGAATATGAAGTAAATGGTAGTTAATAATTTGTAGCATCCCCTTTAGCTTTAATAACAGCATACAATCAATCTTGCATACTATATACAAGGTGTTTACAAACATTTCTATCAATATTAGCCCAAATAGACTTTATATGTGCCACTCAGTTTTACTTGAAGGAGGATTTTCTTGGAGTTTTTTCTTCCTTATACCCCATAAGTTTTCGATGGGATTAATGTCTGGTGAGTTTGGTGGCCAAGGAAGTACCTTAATTTTACGTTGGCGGAACCAACTTTTAGTTGCACCGAGGTATGCGGTGACGCTAAATCTTGTTGAAAGATGAAATCATCTTCAAATAAATCTTCTGATGATAGAATCATGCAATATTCCAAAATTTCTTGATATATCTGAGAGTTAACCTTTTTGAAGACGATGCATAACTTTCCAGGTCCTTCTGCACTCATGCAACCCCAAATCATGACACTAGCAGCAAATTTTACCGAACGTTTAAGGCATTCTTTATCAAATGCTTCTTGCTTCATTCTCCAAACTCGAATACCTTGATTACCATATGAAACACAAAACATACTTTCATCACTAAATAATATTTTTTTCCAATCTTCTTCGTTCCATAAACGTCTAGATTTAGACCAATTCAATCTTATACGCTTTTGTTTTGCAGTCATGAGAGGTTTTGTTTTCGGTACACGAGATTCAAACTTAAATTTATGGAGACATCTTAATGTTGTCAATTTAGAAACTCCAACTCCTTCTTCTTTCCATTTTCGGTGCAAGAATCACACACTTTTAAAACGGTTTTTCTTCACTATACGCTTCAGTTTCCTGTCATCTCTAGCAGATGTTTTTGGTTTTCGGCCGCCATTTCGGCGATTATTTTGAAATTTTCCATTTTTTTAATATTGTGTTAGTATTTTACTAATGTTTGATTGTGAATAATGTAAATAATTCGTTATATAACATTGATTTTTACCGTGCCGATACAAATCAACCAAACGAAGTTTAATAGATTCAGGAATATCACTCACACAATCCATTTTAAGATGAAGGAGCAAACAAACTACAAAAAGAATACTGATTTTAAATAAAATCGTCTGAATTTAATCAATGATGCCACTAGTTATGAATTGGTGATAATTAAAGGAGAATTAATGTGAAATATTCTATTATTTTGAACCACTTGAATAAATATTCTAATATTTTGACTTTTCAAAATAATTTTTTTTCAATTAATCTTTTCAAAAATGATATTAATTTTAAAATAATAAATAAGTTTAATCAACAATAAGTTCTTAATAAAAATATCGTTTGCATATTTGCATTAAAAGATATTAAATTACCAAACAAAATTTTCAATTTGTAAAAAAATGTAATTATTCTAATATTTTGAATATGAGCTGTACATCACACGTGCCTAGTATGCAACCCATATATTGACTCACATATTGTTTTTAAAAAAAATGGAAAAGTTAGAAAATAAGGAATGGAATTTCAAAAATGTGGTAAAAGTAGTGAAATAAGGAAAAGTAGGAATCCTGCATATAATATTTATAAATTTCTACAGTTGTAAATTTTATTTAATAGTAATTGCTTTGAGCTCAAAATTCATTCGGACAGAAGGACTGACAAAGTAGCTTGCATTAAGAAAAAAAAATGAGAACAGTCTGAATAAGTGTTACAGAGGAGCATCCAAAAGGTAAGTTTAAATTTTTTTTTCACAGTAAAGGGACAAACTGTCCACTATCACACATAGTTCCTGGTGATAAGTTTAAATTTTTCCACTGACTGCTAAACAAACTAAGAATAAATATTAACTTACCTTAAATTTAGGGTTTTTGTTGACTTTAAGGCATATTTATCGACACTACATGCTGAAGAAATATCCCGTTGGCTATCAATTCCAGACAGAGATGTACGAGACAAGTTTAAAACAGAAGGATCATCAATACGGCTTCTTAACCATCTTAACAGTTGAACAGTTCCACGCTGAAAATAAAAAATAAATTTCTGTCTGTGCAAAATATGAATATTAATGAGGGAGAAATTTACAGACCATTTAAAAATAAATACATATCTTTACTCATGCATTTATTAATGAGTAAATATTCCTGATAAGTATTTACAATTTATATATTTTGTTTTTGTCTTTTGCTATTTTCAGGTATATTTCATACCATAGTCTGTTTATCTCCAAGATCAAACTTTTCTGACACTTCAATATTATACAAAATTCATAGTTGATAATACTTAAAATGAAAATGTGTAAACAGTCTTCAATTTTTGCTTTCACCATTTCAGAGATTCAAAGTTTTATTTTCTATTATTCTGCACACAAAATCTTTTAATAAGATTTTTAAAGTTCAGCTGAATTCACCCTCCACGTACAGCTCGATTTTCGTAAATTCTGGCTCTGAAATACGGGAGGATTTTTTTACATTTTCACAACCGGTAACAACCGATAAATGTGCGTGCTTTTACTGAATTCCTTTACAATGAAATGGACCCCGTAGAGCCATCTAGCGTTGAAATAATGAACAATATGTTAGAAAAAGCCGTTTTCCCCCAAGCCATTTTTACTAAGTGAGCTGTATGTTTGACGTCACTATTACCGTCGATTACGTCATTCATCCATGGCGATGACGCAATCACCAACCCAGTGACGTACACCTCCGTAATGGTTAACACTGTAACCAAAACTTCAACCTCTTGAAAATATTTGCATATTTCCACAGCCAAGCGTGCCACCAGGCGGCGGCACACACCAGTCGTGTATAAAAGCCGCAGCAGCTAGGCAGTGGGGTGTTGGTTTTTGGTGTTGTTGGTTGGATCGTGGGTAGTTAGGTAGTGAGCTGTATGAGCTACGCCCTGCCGTTAGACCTCGCCCAGGCATCTCCAGAAGTCACCGAGTTCTCTCACATAGCAAGACGCATGATATGGGAAGATATCCTGGCACCGGCGGATCCCCAGCTGAGCTCCAGCAGTTTTCTACTAAAACCTTGAGGGGCCGTTTTCCAGGCAACTAGTATCGGAGCTCGGTATCTTCGTATGTTACCCGCGCAGTGATAAGATACATCAGCATCAATCAGGTTGTACCTAAGTTTAACTTTGTTTCTGCACCTCCGTTTAACTTTTACTTTAAGCAAATTTTGAAGTCAAGGAGCTTTTACCTTATGTTATAATCAAGACTGTTATTCTTTTTGAATGTTGTTTGTTTTTAATTTCCGTATCCGCTAATGAATAAACGTTAGCTTAATTTTAAACTTGTCTGGTTATTCTTGTATGTTTGCACACCACACACTATTTCCGGCTAATATAGCTACTTTTAAGAAAATCGTCAGGTTATCACCCACCTTCCACTGCGAGCCAATACGACTCTGTAACCCCAAGCTACATGTGTGAAGCTATTGGCACTTTTAGCCATATTACACTAGTAGGGATTCGGCATTCCTGCCAAATTCCCTAACATTTTGGTTATGGGCCGCAGGGTCTATATATTTTTTGCTTATCTGCAGAGTCGCTAGCTACCGGTTGGTGTTGACGATATTTTTTTCAAAAAATTTAATCCTGTTAAAGCCGTTTTGAGTGTGTGTGTGAAAACAAGGAAGTTTTATTACTACTAAGGCCCAACATTTACCAAAGTAAATAAGAGGGGGGGGGGGCCTGTATATATAATTAAGGTATCTGTCAGTCATGCAAGTGTGTTTATATCATTTATATATTTAATTGTATACTGTGTTTATACATAGAAGTGTTTGGCATAGTGTATTCTGTTTATATAAATAGATACTGTTTTATGTAACAATGGCTGCTTCCCAGCCACATAACATTGTCGAAAAACTGACCCAAGCAAATTATCATACCTGGGTATCAGATATAAAGTTTATTCTTATATCGATAAATGCGTGGGATTTAACTACGGATACTGAATCTAAACCATTACCCGCTGAAGGGAATTTAGTCAAAGTTAAAGATTTCGAACGCAGATCCCGTCAAGCATTATCTATCATTTTTTTAAATCTTTCCCCTAGTTTTAAGACTGTAGTTGAACACTGCACTACCCCACAGCAAGCATGGTCAACTTTAAAAACGCATTTCGAGCCCGATAACCGGAGTAGGCATATGCAATTATTCACTGAACTCGTGAACTGCCGAATACATCCAAATGAAAAGGTAAACATGTTCGCGGCTCGAATTAGAAAAATAAATGAGAGTCTTAAAAGCATAGGGCAAGAAATTAAAGAAATATACTTGTGCTTTCAACTAATCAGATTTCTACCACGAAAATTTGACTCATTAGTACAAAATATTTTGCAGTGGGATGATATAAGATTTAAATTCGAGAATATTCTAACCGAATTAGTCGTGGAGGAAACTAGGCTGAGCGTTTAACAAATGGACAAAAATGGTCCACATGAAGCTCTAAACCTCACTACTAAACAAAATCAAACCAGAAACCGCAGAAAGCCATCTCCTCGCAGAGATACTCCCTCTCCCGATTCAAGGTCACAGTCACCTCGTAGGCATGTTAGCTTCGCCGATAGAAAAAAATTCAACTCGCGAGGCCGCAGGCGCTCATCAATGAAGCGTCGGTCCCCTAAGCCGAGAGATGAAGTGAATTTCACGGTAGAGGCCAGCCTTACTGAGGAAGACAAGCACAATGATTGGGTAGTAGACACTGCCGCTACCCATCATTTTTGTAAAGATAAATATTTATTTGAAACCCTTGAACCGGCACATGATAGGAGCCTAGCAGTAGCTACAAAAGGTAAATCCATCCCTATCAAGCAAAGGGGTATAGTGGAACTGCGTTGTAAGGATAGTGGTCGAAATATTGAGTTTGAAAGGGCATTATATGTACCTACGCTCCGACGCAATATAATTTCCCTTGCCTTACTCGACGAGCAAGGTTTTAGTTTTGATGGGGGAAATGGGAAAATAAAAGTTTACGACGAAAACGACGAGCTGTATTTTACTGCACGTAGAGACCCAGATGGGGTATTTTACGTAAAGCACGTCCTGACATCACAACAGGCTGAAAGAAAGAGGGTTTTTGGTAAAAAACGAAAACAACGTAAACCCCAGGTAAATCAAACTCAATCTAAAAAACAAAACAACTCTAAAAAGAACACGGAAAACGATGACAAACGCAGAAGCAAAAATGATAAACGTGAAAAAGTTCTAAACCAGCTGGAAATTTGGCACCGACGAATGGGGCATATGAATCCAGAACTCATAACGAATTCCTTCTCAAACAATAGTGTGAGAAATGCTCCCAAATTAACGTCGACTAAGCTTTTCTGTGAAGACTGTCGCCTGAATAAGGCAAAACACGTAAGTTTTAAACCCCTAGGCAACGTCAGGTCCTCAAAACCTTTAGATCTTTTGCATCTAGATTTGTGGGGGCCAGCTTCAGTCGAAGGCTATAACGGAGAGAGGTATTACTTGAGCATTTCAGATGACTATTCCAAGAAAATTGCATTATATCCTCTCCGGGAAAAATCAGAAGTTTTTTCAACCTTCCTAAACCACATTACGCGAGCCGAAAGATTCCTATCTAGCAAGCTAAAAGCTATCCGGACGGATAATGGTAAGGAATTTGATAATATACAGTTTCACGAATATTGCCATAAGAATGGCGTGGCCCACGAATTTACCGATGTATATTCGCCAGAAATGAATGGTGTCGCTGAGAGAGTAAACCAGACTATCGGGAATACCCTCCGCACCATCATTAACTCGAGTAAAGTTCCGGCCGAATTCTGGCCAGAAGCCGTTCGTTACGCTGCATACTGTTGGAACCGTATTTGCCGCCGTAACCAGAGGCAAACGCCCTTTGAGAAATACGGTGGTAATAAACCTTCAATGAAACACCTTAAACCATTTGGATCAGTCTGTTTTGTCGGGGTGCCTAAAGCACACCGAAGCAAGTTCGATAGCAGAGCTAGAAAGGGTATTTTGGTAGGCTACGCATGTCGAATAAAGGGGTATCGCGTGCTGTTTCCCGAAACTAGTCAGGTGATTGAAAGCAGAAATGTAACGTTTTCCGAAAATGAATTAAATACCTATCAACGTGAAGCAAGCCAGACACACAGTGGAGCAGTGTTGGGGGACCATTCCCGATACACTACCTTCACCCTACCTATACCTGAGGATTTTGAAGTACCTCATGCAGTTACTCAACCTACGCAAACCTCACATCGCCAGGAACCTCCACAACCTGTCCCTAGTTGCGTAGTTTCTCCCCCAGACTGAGAAAGTGACGATGAAACAGATCCCGAGCTGTACATCCAACACCGACTTCGAGTCGCTAAGTGGCGGAGAGAACCAGTACCGCGACCGGACGGATCCCGAACCGATATTTACTATCGTGAAGTGAAAGCAAAAGGGGGTCAAAGCCGGATGTTGAGAAGCCTCAAGGAGATCAAGGCTTATTGCAATAAAAATAAAATCAAGTACCAGCCTGAGCATTTCAATTTCAGCGGTATGAATACAACGTCAGGCATCGTCCCTCACTCACAGCAGTCGGTGACTGATCCCGATAATGGGAGTGAAACTGATGAACAAGAAGAGTCGGGCGTCGAGGAAGCCAATTATTTCTCCGCGTACGGCACCTCCGATGACGATTCCGCATGACTAGATCCAGTGTCTATTCCCAGAACTTACAAGCAAGCCATGAAAAGCAAAGAAGTTAAGTTATGGAAAAATGCAATGGAAGAGGAACTGAAAGTCTTAAAAGACCGAGACGCATGGAGCCTTGTATCCCCTCACCCTAAGTATAAGCCTCTCGGATGTAGATGGGTTTACACCACAAAAAACCGATGAGCGCGGGAAGGTAGTGCGGTACAAAGCCAGGCTCGTAGCGCAGGGCTACAAACAGATTAAAGGCGAATCTTATGATGAAACCTTTTCTCCCGTAGTCAACTTTACACTTATAAGGTTTTTCTTCTCATTGCTGGTCTCAAATTTAGGATGGTCTCATTTACAATTAGATGTGATATGCATATTTATATGCTCCTTTGACTGAAACCATTACCATTACTCAACCACCTGGATTTGCTGAGAAAGGGAAAGAGAACCACCTATGCCTCCTTAAGAAAGCACTTTACGGACTACACCAGAGCGGAAGGGTTTGGTTCTATGAAATAGACGGAATATTAATTAAAAATGGGTTTAAAAAGATTGACTGGGCTAATTGCATTTACAGTTTTTCGAATAACCTAATTTTACTACTATATGTAGATGACATAATCCTTTTTGGAAAAACAACAGCGTGTATTGAAGCTGCGGTGAAAAACCTGAAAAAGTATTTTGATCTTAAAATCCTTGGTAAAACCACGAAATTATTGGGAGTCGAATTTGAAATTCAAGAAAAACAAATTTACATTCATCAGGCCCAATATATCGATCAGGTAGCTAACCGTTTTAAATCCTTTAATATACCTATTGTATCTCTCCCTATAGCCAAGGGAACTATTTATTCCAAGTTACAATGCCCGACAACCGAGCCTGAATTAACAGAAATTTCTAAGTTACCTTACAGAAATATTCTGGGATGTTTGTCCTTCATTGCAAGTCGAACAAGGCCCGACATTGCGAATACAGTCAACATTTTTAGCCAATTTCAGGCAAATCCCGGTTTTCCACATTGGCATGGACTATTAAAGTTACTAGGTTATGTCATAGGTTCTAAACAGCTAAAGCTCAATATCTCAAGCAATTCCTGTAAACTTACAGCATATAGTGACAGTGATTATGCAGCTAACAGAGACGACCGTACTTCACTTTCCGGCCAACTGATCCTGTTAGGTAAATCTCCTGTTTACTGGCGAACAGGTAAGCAAAAGGCTATCGCCCTGTCTACTATGGAAGCTGAGTTTATGGCAATCACAGAAACATGTAAAGAAATACTTTGGATACAGCGAATTATGCAGGAGTGCGAAAAACTGGAGTTTATCAGGCTAGATAAAGAAAAACCACTTATTCAAACGGACAATTTATCAGCTATAGATTTTCTCAAATCTCCGATTGAAAACAGCCGCACGAAACATATACACGTAAAGTTACTGTTTGTGCGAGATCTACTTTTAAAAGAGGTTTTTGAAATCAAGTTCGTACCAAGCAAACAAAATCTCGCTGATCCTTTTACTAAGCCAAAAACTAAAGCTGACCTTTCGATATTTAAACAAATTCTATTTAAATCAGAAACTTAAAGCTAGAAATTTAAACTCTAATAGACCGGACTATATCAAAAAAATTTTTTTTTTGACTTACCGAAAGCTAAAGCGGTGTTATATTATGAGTTAGTTTTTCATTCTTTTTAAGTTACCTACGGAATAAAAAACCATTGCATCGGTTTTTTTCTTTGAGAGCCTTTGCTCCAAAGTAATTGGGAGGGGTTCGCCTTGTTTAAGACCACCTTGGGTCATTTTTTCCCCCCCCCCACTTACGGGTGGTATTTGTTACGGAAGATTTTGTGTAGGTTTACACTCTATTTTTCTTACCCTGCCTAGGCGAGACCAACTTAATTTCCCGCTGGAAGCCGGTAAGTACCCTCAGGGGGGGAAACCTGAAAGCGAGCGGCCTCCTGTTACGTCTCGTTGGAGGTGAAAAATGTAATCTGCCAGAGCTTTTGGGGGAACCTTTTGGAGGGAGTGCTGCCGGTGAAAGGCCATACCGTGGGCATATTTGTTTTTGTTTGTGAGTCCCTCCTTTTTCTGATAGGAATGCCACTAAGCCCCGGTCTCCCCTGGGCAGGATAAAAACCTAAGCTAATAATTTATATATATGTATCTTTGAATTATGCATTATAGAAATGGCACATGTTCTTGTATTACGCATTTATGTTTATATCCCAATTTGTGAAATTTTTCCGCACTTGTGTTTATACTCTAAGAATATGCTATTTGTTTTGTAATGTGGTTTTTGCAAGTAAATGTTATAGGCTGATTTAACTTTAATTATTTGTAAGGTATGTTATACGCATCTGTATTTTTCACTATGTGTGAATGTGTGAGTGAAAGTGGGCCCACGAATGTCGAAAAAAAATGCATTGTGCGTATACTCTATTTTACCAGTTTATAATATAATTGTTCAACGCACCTGAATTGTGTTAGCGATAGCGGCGGCATTGGTTATTTTGTTTACCGTGCGTTCTCGTATCTGCGAATCTTTCCCGAAGCAATCGCCGCGGGGTTAAACGTCATTAATTATGCATGCGTTTTTCTGGGCACGCGTAACCTGCGGCGCATGCTCCGTGGGAGCGACTGATAGTATAAATGGAATGAGTTTTTCAGCTTTCCAGCCAGACCAGAGCAGAGCAGTTCGAAGACGTGCCGGAGCTACGGACGCGCCTGTTAATTATGTTAAAGGCAACAAATCTTGTCTCCAGTTTTAAACGATTTTAAATAAAAGGAGTTAGATGCTCATTCGCCTGGTCTTCATTTCCCGTACTCACCTGAGCTTTGCTACACCCATTTTTTTATTTTTAGAGGAAGGCAGTTACACCTCATGTAACAGATGGTTATGGGCCCAGTTATGCCCTTCCCTTATTTAAAGCAATGGTGAGACACGAGGACCAGCGTCAAGCAATATGGTAAAGCCGATCCACTGACTTCCAAATTAAAGTCATTTGGCAACCAGCCAAGGTTTGAAGCAGCAAGAATCTATCGGAGCACAGCGACGGGGGGTCATGGAATCGACGATAAAGAAGCTGAATAGTAACAACTATTCGAAATGGTCCGAACAAATGAAAGTAGTTCTTATGGACCGAGGGTGCTGGAAATTCATCTTGGGGACCGAACCTGCTCTAGAGAAGGGGGCGACGTCTAAACAAACCCGTGAGTATGAGATGCGTAAAGATAAAGCGTTCACGACTATCTACTTGAATGTGGAGGAGGAGTATCAAGACTTACTGGCTGAGATTACTGACGGTAAAGAAGCTTGGAAGAAGTTGAAGGATCACTTCAGACCAGACACAAGATGTCGAGTCATTGAATTATTGGATGATTTTTTTGAAGAGCATTATCAAGAGGGAGAAGAGATAGGCCTTTATGCCGCTCGCCTCAAGAAAATTATTTTGCAGTTGTCAGAAGCCGGACGGCCGCTGGAAATGATCTTTCAAGCATTCCAGTTGATACGCCACTTGCCGCAGGATTTTACAGGTATTGTGCAATCTATTTATCGTTGGTCCGATGAGGAATTTACTTTTAGTAAAGTTCTAGATGAACTCTTAGTCGAAGAACGTAGGCTTAAGCAAAGTAAGCGTGATTTCGAAAAAACTGAGAACCCTGCTTATAAAGCAAAGTTAGAGGCGCCTAAAAAGGTAAAACCTAAAGTTAAGAGTGAAACCACTCGAGATAAATCCCCTAAGGGAAGGAAAGTAGGCCCTTGTTATAGGTGCGGTAGGCCTGGCCACCTCATAAAAGATTGCAGAGTTAAATTTAAATTTAAAAGAGAAAAAATTGAGAAGGAAACTCCCAATAGAAAGGCAAATTTTATTACTGAAGCTAATATTACCGAAGATATACAAGCAGAAAAGTGTTCGTGGATTTTTGATACCGCCGCGTCTAGTCATTTCAGTAATAATAGAGCGTTATTTACTGACTTTAAGAGAGTTAATAATACTAACTTATCACTAGCAATTGATGATGTTAAAGGCAGTATTGAAGGAGAGGGTACAGTAAAAATGTATTTTCAAACAGAAGGGGAAAAGAAAAAGGTTATTTTGCATAATGTAATGTACTCTTCGAAATTAAGACGAAATCTATTTTCGGGACCTGCCTGGGAAAAACTAGGAGGAAAGTTTATAGGAGCGAAAGGGAAAATAGAAGTTTTCGACAAAGACGGGGAGAAGCTATTTTTCGCCCAAAGGCGTAATGGATTATATTATTTCAGTCCCCAATATTTGAAAAAACAAATAGAAAATGTTAACTTAACTATTTCGCAGAAAAAGGGATTAGAATTATGGCATAGGCGTTATTGCCATATCAACAATCAGTATATTGTAAATACTAGTAGTAAAGAGTGCGTAAAAGGATTGCCCAAACTAACTCTCGGGAAAAGCGATTGTGAAGATTGCAAGTTAGCAAAGTCGAGGAGTATTTCTTTTAAATCTTCATCAAAAACGAATTCACGAAAACCCCTGGAGTTAATACACATGGACGTGTGTGGACCACTCCCAAACGTATCCTTAGGGGGAAAGAGATATTTCCTGTCTATCACGGACGACATGTCCAAAAAGGTTACGGTGTACCCGATGAGGCAGAAGTCTGAGGTTTTTGAACTTTTTAAAAAATTTCAAGCGCGTTCTGAAAGATTCCTTAATAAGAAAATTTTGCGTGTACGCACAGATAATGGCATGGAATTCTGCCATAAGGAATTCGAAAAATATTTAGAAGATCAGGGAATCGTATCAGAGAGGACGAACATTTATACCCCCCAGCAAAATGGCGTAAGTGAGCGTTTCAATTATACGGCGTTAGATGCTGTAAAAGCAATGCTCAAAAGTAGTAATTTGAGCGATGCGTTTTGGGCTGAAGCGTTGCTCTGTTTTACCTATGTATGGAACAGAGTAGTGCATTCAAAGCAATTAAAAACCCCTTTCGAGTTATATGGTGGTCGGAAACCGTCGGTCACTCATTTAAAGGTTTTTGGCTGCACAGCCTATATCAGGATGCCTAAGCAATTAAGGAATAAGCTTCAAATGCGGGCTAAAAAGGGGGTTATGGTTGGCTACGCTACAAAAACCAAGGGATATAGAATATGGATCCCTGAAAGTCATAATGTCCTAGAAACTCTAAATGTTTCGTTTAAAGAAGATGTGGGGGAGATAGAAAACGCGCAAAGCCCCGAGTTAAATCAAAATATTAGAATAACCCCTGAAGAAATTGAGGATTCCGATTCAGAAAGTGAAACAACCCCGGAAAAGGCAGAAATTAGTGAACCAACCCAAGAAAAAGCAGAAATTAGTGAACAAATAACCCAAGAAAAAGCTGAAAGTAGTAAACATAGGGTGAAAGATAAAGGGACAAAGAACCCTGGTCGAATCCCATGTAATCAAATTAAATGGATGAGAGAAGCCATATTGCGTAGAGATGGTTCAAAAACTGACATTTATTATCGAATAAACGGAACAAGTGTAAGACTTCGTTCACCTAAAGATGCCCAAAAATATTGTAATGATAATAATATAAATTATGAGGAAGATTTCTTCAATTTTAGAACCACAGATTACTATACTGGCCCTGTAGGAAATGAAAATGCAAGCAGCAGTCTGTTATCGGCTTTTCATGTAGAGGTAAAGATACCTAGAAATTACAGGGATGTTTTGAAATCTCCCCAAAAGAAAGAGTGGGAAGAAGCAATGGGGGAGGAGATGAAGGTCATGAAAGATAGAAAAGTATGGGAATTAATCCCGAAACCCAAAGATACGAAAATACTGGGAAGTACTTGGGCGTATACACTAAAACGGAATGACAAAAATGAGATTATGCGTTACAAAGCGCGTTTAGTAGCCCAGGGTTTCAGGCAGCGTAAAGGGGAGACTTATGATGAAGTTTACAGCCCCGTTATAAGTTTCACCCTAATAAGAATGTGGTTTGCATTATTAGTATGCTTACTTGGCTGGACACATTGCCAGCTAGATATAAAATCTGCATACCTGTACGCTGACCTTAATGAAAGGATTTACATGTATCAGCCACATGGATTTAAAGACGAAACTTACCCCAATCATGTTTGCTTGTTACGCAAAGCTCTTTACGGCCTACACCAAAGTGGGCGAGAGTGGTTTAATGAAATCCACACTGTTTTACAAGATCTAAACTTCGAAAAGCTAGACTGGTGCAATTGCACGTACATCTTTGAAAAACGTGTTCTACTACTCCTTTATGTAGATGACATCGTTTTATTCGGTAAATCAGACCTTCACATAAGGGAAGTAATTAAGCTTTTAAAAGAAAAATTTGATTTGAAAGTGCTGGGAAAAACCCGAAAATTACTAGGCATTGAATTTCTAGAAAAGGACGGGAAAATGTATATACACCAAGAAGGTTATATTGATAAAGTTTACGACACTTATAAGAACTATAAAATTCCGATAACATCATTACCCATAAGTAAGGGAACTCTCCTTTCAAAGATACTGTCCTAAAACGCACGCCGAAATGGAAGAAACTGAACGATTACCGTACCGAAATGTAGTTGGATGTTTAGCATTTTTAGCGGGGAGGACTCGCCCCGATATCAGCTATGCTGTAAACATCCTGTCCCAGTTTCAAGAGAACCCTGGGTTAGTACATTGGAACTGCGTTCTAAAGTTGTTAGGGTACGTACATGCCACAAAGAGTTTAAAGTTGAATTTGGCAAATATAGATGAATTAAATATCAGATGTTACAGTGACTCAGATTTTGCGTCAAATAGAGATGACAGAGTATCTGTAGGCGGAACGATTTTGTTTTTTGATAAGGTTCCTGTCTCCTGGCGAACTTTCAAACATAAATCGGTAACTTTGTCTACAATGGAAGCAGAATTCATATCTTTAACAGAATCCTCGAAAGAACTAATGTGGATCTATCGCATTTTAAAAGAATGCAAAGAAATCGGCTTAGAAATCCCTGATATTAATTCAAGTGAACTTCTTTGTGACAACCAGGCAGCGATTAACTTCTCGAATTCGCCTATAGAAAACTCACGTTCTAAACATATAGACGTGAAGTTCCATTTTATCAGAAACCTGATAAACGAAAAAACTTTTCAGCTTAAGTTTTGTACCAGCAAAAGCAATTATGCAGATGTGCTGACGAAGCCTTTAACTAAGGAAGGTCTTCAAAAATTTGTAAACGAACTGTTTATCTAGTAGTTTTCTTTTTCATTCTTTAAATGTTCCCGTTTTAAGTTTGTTTGTGAGATTTATGTCGTGCTGAAATGAAGTACTGATATTTTGTTAACACACTTATACTAGATGTGCCGAAAGTTAGTCATCGGATTAAAAGGTAAAGTTATGCCATAGGGGTATTAAAAATTGCTTGTCGAAGTGTTCCTCGTCGCAAGGGACGAAAGTTTCGAATCCCAAAATTTAAAATAGAAAGTCGTATTTTTTTTATTTTTTTTTGCTACTCTGACTAACCAGAAGCTATATTCGCTTTGTAAATATATATATTTTTAGGTGCGTCTTGCTCGCCTTTATACTTGTATAATGATTATATTTTAAAAGGTTAAAATTTCTTGCTAAAAAATCATGAAGTTTATGAATAGCATTTTTTTTTACAAATATTAGAATGTATTTTACAAATATTAGAATTAGAATGTATTTATACAAATATTAGAATAGAAAATTTCTGAACAAGTGTGTACATATTGGATTTAGTTTTCATATGTATTAAGTATAGTTTCACGTTTATTCTGTAATGTAATTGGAAAGCGTGTTTATACTAAAATAGTAGCAAATGTGTCTATTCTATAATGTAATTGGAAAGCGTGTTTATACTAAAATAGTAGCAAATGTGTCTATTCTATAATGTAATTGGAAAGCATGTTTATACCAAAATATTAGCAAGTGTGTTCATTCCAAAATGTAATTGGAATCTCATTACTTTAATTGAAATGTCTTTTTCATGTTATCAGAGTATGTTCCAGTGAAAATGTCTGTAAAGCGTAAGTGTATAAACATCCATTAGGGCTTTCGCCACAAGAGCGGTTCGCAGAAACGAGAAGGGGGGCCGATGTTAGCGATAGCGGCGGCATTGGTTATTTTGTTTACCGTGCGTTCTCGTATCTGCGAATCTTTCCCGAAGCAATCGCCGCGGGGTTAAACGTCATTAATTATGCATGCGTTTTTCTGGGCACGCGTAACCTGCGGCGCATGCTCCGTGGGAGCGACTGATAGTATAAATGGAATGAGTTTTTCAGCTTTCCAGCCAGACCAGAGCAGAGCAGTTCGAAGACGTGCCGGAGCTACGGACGCGCCTGTTAATTATGTTAAAGGCAACAAATCTTGTCTCCAGTTTTAAACGATTTTAAATAAAAGGAGTTAGATGCTCATTCGCCTGGTCTTCATTTCCCGTACTCACCTGAGCTTTGCTACACCCATTTTTTTATTTTTAGAGGAAGGCAGTTACACCTCATGTAACAAATTGTTTATACATATTTCATTGTTTTTTTTTTAACTGTGTTTATACAGAAATCTGTACTTCTAAACAGGTTGTGCCAACCGAACAATAACACGTGTGTTGATTTATGTTCCTAGCAATGATGAAGCAATCATTATCATTCAAATATGTTTATGTATTTTACTTTAAACGGAGGTGAGAGTTTAATTTGCTTTATTTTGGAAAAAAAGGGCTTAATCCTTTAGCTAAAATATATATAGAGAGACTTAGCAGAAAGGTTAGATCAACATACAACTTCTTTTTTTTAAGCCAGAAATTCTAAATACTCACTTTCGTAAAGGGGGGGCAATTGTTAGAAAAAGCCGTTTTTCCCCCAAGCCATTTTTACTAAGTGAGCTGTATGTTTGACGTCACTATTACCGTCGATTACGTCATTCATCCATGGCGATGACGCAATCACCAACCCAGTGACGTACACCTCCGTAATGGTTAACACTGTAACCGAAACTTCAACCTCTTGAAAATATTTGCATATTTCCACAGCCAAGCGTGCCACCAGGCGGCGGCACACACCAGTCGTGTATAAAAGCCGCAGCAGCTAGGCAGTGGGGTGTTGGTTTTTGGTGTTGTTGGTTGGATCGTGGGTAGTTAGGTAGTGAGCTGTATGAGCTACGCCCTGCCGTTAGACCTCGCCCAGGCATCTCCAGAAGTCACCGAGTTCTCTCACATAGCAAGACGCATGATATGGGAAGATATCCTGGCACCGGCGGATCCCCAGCTGAGCTCCAGCAGTTTTCTACTAAAACCTTGAGGGGCCGTTTTCCAGGCAACTAGTATCGGAGCTCGGTATCTTCGTATGTTACCCGCGCAGTGATAAGATACATCAGCATCAATCAGGTTGTACCTAAGTTTAACTTTGTTTCTGCACCTCCGTTTAACTTTTACTTTAAGCAAATTTTGAAGTCAAGGAGCTTTTACCTTATGTTATAATCAAGACTGTTATTCTTTTTGAATGTTGTTTGTTTTTAATTTCCGTATCCGCTAATGAATAAACGTTAGCTTAATTTTAAACTTGTCTGGTTATTCTTGTATGTTTGCACACCACACACTATTTCTGGCTAATATAGCTACTTTTAAGAAAATCGTCAGGTTATCACCCACCTTCCACTGCGAGCCAATACGACTCTGTAACCCCAAGCTACATGTGTGAAGCTATTGGCACTTTTAACCATATTACACTAGTAGGGATTCGGCATTCCTGCCAAATACCCTAACACAATAAGACATTTTTTCCTTGCACAGAGAAAAAGCGGGATTCGTATTGAAAGTGAGGGAAAAAATCTTTGCCCGCGATTTTCACGTGAACCGTAGTAGCGGACCAACGTGATAACCCCGCTAAAATCACGGGAGCCGTATGCGGAGGGTTAATATAAGTTCGAGTTACTTACTAATCCAGTAAAAGTATTTGGTCCTATAAACTGAGATATTTTCTTAGGTTTCTGCATACACATAAGACATTTCTGTTTAACTCATAAAAATTTATGAAGATTGTTAACCAGTAAATAATAGTTAACACTGTATAGCCTGGTCTTAAAAACAGATTGTGCCTCCGATGCAGTTAGGACCTCAAACAGGGGTGAATCCTCTAAACAGCCTTCATTTGCTAGTAGGCTGACCTGCTAGCGAATGCAGGCTGTTTAGAGGACCATTAAATCATAAATAGTTGCCATTTTAAATTTCTACTCAGGACTTCAAAGAGCTGTAACTAACTGATTTAGCTTTTCTGTTCATTTGTTTCTATGAGGTTCAAAGGCAGATGCAGAATCAAAGAATTACTAACAGCTGCTGGGTAAAGTAGTTTTAGATGAAGGTATAATTATTTGTCCTTGTAAATTCCTAAAGAGGTTTTTAAGATGATGTTATTTACTAATTTTGTTGTTTATTTTTTTTTTACATTATATGCCGATGAGGTATAGAATAAAAGAGCAACTTACAGCTAATTGGTAGAGTAGTTTTGAGTGATGCTTTAATAATGCTGTGTGCATAAAGTTATAAAAAAACATAATAAATGCAAAAAGTTTTTTGTTAAGGGTTAGGATACCTAGTGTTGGTCACAAATGTTCATTTTATATTCTAAATATACTCTATGCTATAACATCATCTCTACCCAAAAATTATTTTTTTGCTTTAAACTTACCTGAATAATATCTCGTCTAATGCTTCGCATAGGATTTCCTTCAATAGCTAGAAATTTCAAATGTGGCAATGTTCCTAATGTGTAAGGTAAACTACAGAGAACAAAAATCACTATAAGTCATGGAAACAACAAATATTAAAAGCAGCATTTTCTTATCAGTTTAAGAAAATAATTTTTAACAGGCTTAACAAAAAGAAAGAAAACATCTGAAATATTAAGCTGTATCATAAATCTATATAATAACAAAAAAGTATAAAAAGAAACAGTTGTAATGTATATCCATGTGTTCTGTATATCAGATTATGTCAAATCCAGAAGCATTTCAGCTTCATAATGTAAATACATAATAAAATTTTAGTTAACAAAGTCCAGTGCTCTACAATAAGATATTTTGGCATGAATATGCAAATCAAGTAAATGTAAAACTGCTTTCAAGTGTAGAGATCTAGTGAGACTTTAATTTCACCTAGTATATCTTAATAACAAAGTATTTCACTGCTGCTAGCTGGAAATTGCACATGTTTAAATAGGTCAGTAAACTTTATTAAAAGTTTGCCAATTTCACTAAAGGTCAATAGATTTCATTAAATTAGATCTCTGTGCACCTTTGAAGAAGATTTTTGAAATTATTGAAATATAGTCTTCACCTGCTTTTAAAAATACTTTCTTCTTCTTCTGGGGCACTACAGCCTACTGCTGGCCAAGGCCATCCCAATAAGTTTACGCCATCTGGCCCTATCTAAGGCAATACTCCTCCAGTCTCCCCTATATATAGTTTTTATATCATTCTCAACGGCATCAAACCACCTACTTAGTGGCATTCCTCGCTTTCTAGCTCCCATAGGTTTGGTAAATGTGAGTTTTTTTATTGGATTTGTGTCTTCAGTCCTGTATAAATGACCCAACCATCGAATCCTGTGGCTTTTTATGACCTTGACAATGTCAGGTTGTCTGAATTTTCGGTAGATTTCATGATTAAACATTGATCTCCAAACACCATTTTCGCAAATTGCACCAAATATTTAAAAATACTTTAGAGAAACATAAATTGCACAGATCCAGTGAGACATTAATTTCATACTTAATAATCTATAATTGACTTAACCTGATATACAGAACACAGGGATATTTAGTTTGGAAAGGAAAATGAGTTGTTTTATTTGATAATATATATTGCACTAAAACAAATTAGTGCACCAAATTAATAATCTAATTAAGCATCCAATACCATCTAATAAATAAGATAATCAAATAATGATTTTCTCATTAATTATATCAGAGATGGCCAACTGGCAGCCCACAGGCCCCATCTGGCATGGCAGGACTTTTTAATTGGTCCACAATTGAAAAACCAAAGTAACTGAAAAAGAATATATTGTTATATATACTATGAAATACAGTCGGACCTCTATTTAACGAAGTCGCTAAATCCCGAAAAAAAGTTCGTTATATGGAAAATTCGTTAAATAGAGATTCACCTTTTAAAATACTTTAAACTACAGAAAACATATTTTAAATTCATAAAGACTAAATACTATTAATAGAAATAATTAATCACACCTTTATTTTGTAAATTAATTTCTATTTCTTTTATATATCTTACCCATCAAACAGAAATCTGCAAGGAAAACAAGACAAAATCAAAACATTGTCCGAGAAAACACTGTATTTTCGATTTAAAAAAATTATATTAAAATTAATGAATTTTAATGACATTATCGCATTTATTATAACAAGTAATTGTAAGCACACATTACCTCATGTGTCCTTAAATTTAATTTCTGATAAAGTCTCTTAATTTTGTCTAAATTTTTTGTTTGAAAAAATGTTTTCTCTCATAATACATCTCCCATCTTTGCAATGTACTAAAAAGCCCTTCGGACATATTTTCTTCAAATTGTAATTCGCATCGGAATGTGTAAAAAGAAAGTTAATGTGATAAATGTGTTAAAAGAAAGAATAAGTGTGAAATGTTCAGAAATATTTTGAGAAATATGGAGGAAAAAAATATTGGATCACAAGAAAAAGTTCATTAAATAGAAAATTCGCAAAATGTTCTTGGTTTCAAAGAAAAGTTTGCAAAATAGAGGTTCGTTAAATAGAGGTCCAACTGTACTTCATTCACTTGTTCTATGTTCAGTAGCACTTAAGGCCCGAAAGCAACTTTTCTAACATGAATCACCCTAAGTCCATGGAAAGAAGTAGACTTTACAGACAAAAATTAATCTAATCTCCTTCATGTTTTGTCATTCAAAATCAACTATGATTTTAATGCCTTTCCTGCATCAAGTGCCCATCATCAACCATCTCATTTAATTGTTTCTACTTTTTGATTACTAAGAAAATTGATTTTATTTTACGTTTTGTTTTGTTTTATAATATAACATATTTTTGTAAACCAAACTTGATTTCATTTTGTAAAGAAAACTGATTTTGTTTCGTTTTCTGAAATAATTGTTTTATTTTCCAAAATTCAAATGTATTTTTATTTTATGTACAGATTTCAAAAAAGTGCATTTCAATACTGCTACTTTGAAGTTATTAATTTTTAAAATATTTGATTATACAAAGTTGTGTTTTGTAATTTTCACATTTTTTGCGAAACACATATACATTTTGATATCACCAATATTAATTTTTCACTAAGCAAACATTTTTATCAAAAATGAAATTTTCGAAAAAATCAAAATTACAGTTTTTCCTGTATGTATCATACAGTCTTTTTCGATGACCCTCTAATTATATTCATTTTAAATAATTTAAAGTTAAAATACTTTCTGCAGTGTGAAAATTTGACATTTGATGATGGCAATTCTGCCTTCCATTCGCACATCAGACATGAAAATTAACTCTGAAATGAGAGCTGGCCTGCCTATATTTATATTTTTTTCAAGTGGCTCTCTGTTTGTTTTGAGTTGGTCACCTGTATTAGATAATGATAACTTTCTGTAGGATACAGCTAATTCTATTTATCTAGAGAAAGAACTATTAATATTATCTGTTAGCCTGGCAAAAAAGGAATAACTTTTAGTAACCATTTTTAAGATCATTTTAAGCAAAAAAAGGCACATGTGTTCTGTTAAAACAATGACCTAACGCAGTGGTTCCCAACCTTGGGTACGCGTACCAGTACCAGTACACGAACAAGCAGCTACCGGTACGCAAATGATTTTACAATTTAAAACAAAAATCTATTAAAAATCTGTATTACAAAAAAAGAAAAGAAATGACTATAATAACTAATAATCCATACGTTTTAATATTTTAGTTTAGAATTTCTTATCCATAGTTTGTGTTATAATACTTTATTGGGATTTACTTAATCTCAAAAGATGCCTTCTACACCTGAATGTGCTATCTATGACCGCCCCATAAAAATTTGGCACTCGCCTGTGAATTATAACTGTGTCTATAACTGTGTTTGCAAATTATAACTGTGTCTGAGAAGTTTCTTGCCAAGCAGTAAAATTTTTAATGCCATTTGCGACCACATATTTATGTGAAAAAGGATTTTCTGCAATGACAGCGATGAAAACCAAATATAGAGCTTTGCTGGACATTGAATCTGATCTTCGCCTTAAACTGACAAACATTGAGCCCGATATTACTTCTTTAGTTAATAATAAACAGGCCCAACATTCTCACTAATTATATATTTTTTAAAGTGATTATTATATTTTACGTATATGTTCGCAATAAGAATATATACCAAGTTATTTGTCTTTACTAGAAATGTTCTCCATTGTCATCAAATTGTTTACAACGTACAGGTACGGTACTATAAAAAGGTTGGGAACCCCTAACCTAACGGACTCCATTCAAAGACATATAATCCGTCCTCAGCAGGTAGCTTATACAGAAGATGTTAATTATTCTGATGACTCATCATCGCAATCGTAATCCTCTCCATCATCTATACAGGGCCAAACACCAATCCAGTCCCCAGCAGCTGCAACCAATAGGTCAAGCCACATCATCACCTAGTCCAAATTCAATGACCCCATCAACTCTACTTCAGTGGCCTGAATCAGAGCATCAAGTCGCAACACGCAACGCCAAATTTAGCCAATATTATCATTTCTAAGACCAATCAATACTTGTCGTTAAGTGTGGCAACTCCCCTTGACAGGAAAGCTCACTAATAGCAGCAAACTAGTTGGTTTTTTGCAATTCTAAAACCTATTAAAACCCGGTTCCAATCAGAACTTGTCCTTCTTTTTTAATTTTTTTCCCTTCCTTTTCCTTTTTTTTTATTTATTGATGAAACATTCAGTAAAGTTACCTCTCTGCTTTCCATACAGTTCACACATCTACAGTTTGCTCTTTACAAATATAATTTAACAATCACTATCTGTAATTAAAATCATCTCAATAAACAACTTATACAAACAATAAATATTATCATTTCATCATTAGTATACAAAATGCAATTAGTTAAATACAAATTATTTATTTATTCTTACTTTACTATTTTAATTGATGCTTAAATTATTCACTATTTAATTCCACAATACCAATTCACATTATAACTTCACTATACATTATTATGCTGTGTTTACATTATTATGCATTATATAATGCAAGGCAGTTAGAATCTTTTTTATAAACCCTCTCATTTTATTATAATCGCAATTGCTGTAATACATTAATCAATTACTATTTATATCAGATTTCATATTTTTATATTATATTATTTTCTTTTAGAGCTACTAGTCTATATATATACACATATATATATATATGTAGTGATTGAGCCTACATCGGTCTGTACTACCTGCATATTCCACCAGATGACACTATTATTCATTTGCACCACTCCAGCTCAACTAAAGAAGAGATCTGGCAACCCCAGTCAGTCAGCGGATGGACGGCGATGAGCTATGACGCGTTTGTTTGATGGCAGTAGACGACTGCTCCTTCATTAGCCTATAATGTTATGAATTAACGATGCTTCTTTGTAAATATTTTTGTAAATAAATATTCATTAAATGTTAGTATAGATTATAATAGTTTAATTATTTAAACCACCGCATGGTTATCCTGACCTACACATACATACACACACACACACATATATATATTGATACTTCAGTAATCTGTTATTACTACCAGTTGGCCTTTAACCTGGAACTATCATTCCTAGTCTAGTACTCTACCCCTGAGCCATCTTCTGATCATTTGTTTCACATTTTTTAACCCTTCCCCAAAATTCAATTATTTTAATCTGTAAAGAATTCAAATTCTCAATTTGTTTAATAAAATTACCACTGGATACCTTTATTATAATTTCTGAAATTCCCCCTTTTCTTTTTCCTTCTCTTCTTTTAAGTATTTAGTAAATGCTACTATAACTTATTTCTCACTATGTATCAGTCTCGCAGCTTCTCGAGAAATTCTCAATGGCTCCATGCAGCTGAAATGTATTCTCATAGCGAATTGCCCCCTTAAATGGTGCGACAATTCTAGACTTTTCACTAGTTCTGTCTACATCACAGCCATCTTACTTGCAGGTTTTACGTATTATTATAATACTTATTCTTATTATTTATTTATTACGTTGCACTATGTTTTATGCTGTATAAACCCTAAATGTCGTGCTTTATTTTCCAACGTTACTAATTTACTTTAGAGCCAGCTGTCTACATTATAACATGCCTTAGCTTTATTTTCATTAAGCATTTCTTATTTTGTATGTACCCTGTTCAATTTATCTCCTAATTTAACCTGTTAGCTACACGATTGTACTCTTAGATTTCATTTTATTTAAAAATAAATCTATTTATATTTATGTTGTAGTCTATTAAGAGATTGAATAGTGCCTTCAATGCTCTATTTTCATCCCCTTCTATATGCAGTTTACACTTTTCAATCAATTGCTATTACTTTTTACTAATTCAAGTAATTTTATCAATAACATGTAACTACTAATAATCAATGATATAATTTTGTTTCATTATACCACATACTTATAATCCATACAAAACAAAATACTGTACTAATATTCAACATGCAATCAACTTTAAGTAAGATGTAACAATAAATGCATTACATTGTTCGTACTAATCATTCTTATTGCTCAATTCACTTTGCAAATTTAAAAACCTTTTGCGTGCAACATACTTAAAATCCATACAACAAAATACTATAAATAATAAAAAAATAATCAATTTTAAGGAAGGTATGATAATAAATGCAATAAGGATTCGTGAAATGGTGAACAGTATCATTAATTATCCAAAATTCTTTCCGATCAAAAGATTAACAGCAAACAGTAATGCAAATTATAAAAATAATTTGTACTGAAATTATAATAATTTTAAAATCTGCCAAAACTAAAAATTGATATTTATATAATTTGACAATCTGAAGAAAAAAATACATACTTCGATAAACTGTTATTCGTGACATCAAGTCTTTCCAAAGCTTGTAATGAACATATAATGTCCGGAATTTCAGAAATTTTGTTATCTCTCAAATCAAGAATTTTAATGCCAAGAATTGATTCAATGAATTCAAGAGATAAGGATTCAATACTATTATATCCTGAGTGAATTTCCTATTTTAATAAAGAAGCAAAATTAGTTTAATGTATTATAAAATACAAAACAAATAGTCATTAGCAGGGCTCCCAGACCTTTTTAAACTACTATGTGGATATTGTAAGTCACAGATCCCAGCTTCTGCAAAAGAAAAGGGTAGCTTCTGACCCCCTTGAACACACCAGCATCCTAACCCTAGACCAAACAGGGAGTTCCAGTGTGGGGAAGGGAAATTGGAACTGACTCTCGGAGAGGGAGGTTAGTACAAGCACCACCCTTTTTGGTGTCTTGGTTTTCAGAGGGCAACTCCGGTCTAAACAGAGCAAGCTGTCCTGGTGATAATTGTCAAGAGTTAATCTCTCCATTTAAGACTGAAAAGTTGTCTTAGAATCAAATGTATATAATTTGTATTATAATTATACATAAAGGTTGTAAACGTTACATGTTTCTTGTATGCTCATTTGACAAGAACATTACAGTATATAGGTTATTTTTTTTTAACATCTCAAAATCTGAGTTTTTCCCTTGTAAGTTAAAAATATAGAAAAAAAAATATATATCCATTTCTTATTATAAGCATAATTTAAATATAATAAGACAATTTAATTTTAAAAAATACAGCTTATAATAGCATTAGTATGTGTTTGAATGTAAAATGATTCAAGTGGAGATCATTTCAATTGAATATTGACATAGCTCCCTATTACAAAACCATCCGAGAATTTTGGTATTTGTTACATAACCAGACCTCCCAACCTCAGTAAGAGCAAAATCCTGCAATACCATGCATAAAATAATCGATATAACGCAAAACAGTATAGTAAAAAATCATAAAAGAATTATGACATATACTTACTTATAGTTTATAGGGTCTCTTTAATAATATTATATAGTTCAAAATATTTCCTTACTGTTCAGCACTTCTTGAAATTATAATATTAAACAAAAGTTATATATTTGAAATTTGTAATCATACATTTTAATGTACATCATATTTACACTAGCAGGGACCCCAGCAGTCTATATTTTGACTACTTCTATATCTTTATAATGTTTGTTTTAATTAATTGCAGAAAATCTTGGAATTTTTGTAGCATTTACTTTAGCTGATTTTGCTCTTTTTAAAAATTCATTGTCAAATTGTTCTTAATAACAGTGTCCTTGTGGGTTCATTTTGCATATTAGCGAATTTTCTAAGGTTTCCTTTGACATAGATGACCTGAACTGAGTAGATATTTTTGTTATGTAACTTAAAAATCCGGTAATAATAGTGTCCATTCCGGAAACCCGGAAGATGGATTAAAAATCCGGCATTGCCGCGGTAAATCCGAAAAGTTGGCAGGTCTGCATAACATTAAAGATGGATTCAATCCCAAATATGAAATCTTATCAAACTTCATGACCCATTTAACTATTGTACCTTACTTTTTTTAGCATGTGTAGAGAGAATTTTTTCACAAATTAATAAAAATCAAGACGAAATACACAAATACTCCTAAACTGAAACCATAAAAGATTGTATGATGGCAAAAGAGGCAATAGATATCATCAAAATTGTCATACATGTTTATCTAAAACAGAACTGGTGAAAGATGTAATAAAAGGAGCATGTTATAGAAAACGCAAAAGGATGCATTTTAAAAAAAATTAAATTCAGAAAATTAATTTAGAGGTAAATGATGAAATGGATTAAATATGACAACAATTACATAAATGAAATTTTACTTAACTTCAAGTAATCTCAGAAAATGTGGTGTATATTATTCGCAATTTTTTAAAAAATCATTTTTAGCATTAAAAATATTATTTCCAAAACCTGGGTTTTTTCATTACAATCTGGATTTATAACTTTTCTCAGTGGGAACCCTGGTCATAAGCATGCATTTACATTATATTTGGAATGCTATAAAATAATATAAAGCTAAAATAAAAGAACCTTTACAGGACAGAAAATTTAATTGTCTAATACAGAGAATTTAGTAATATACTATAATATTATAAATAACAACAAAAAGGGCTTGACAGGGAAGAAAACTTTACACTGAGGACGTTAAATAGTACATTACATTCATTAAATATGCTTGAAAAATCAGAAATTTCAGACATGCACCAAATGCAATTAAAGATAATGAGGAATGAAAAATTAAACTATTTCAGTTAATATATCTATTTTAAATATGCTAACCACAATTAACACAAACAGTAAACTTTCATTTGAATAGCACAAACATCTCAAAAGTAATCAATTCATTAGTGTTTGAAGAAAAAAACTTGCTTCACTTTTTAAGCATCACACACGTATTTAATGTCATAAATTACTTTAAGCATTATTTTAGGGTACCATGTATTGTAAATTAATACATTTATATGAAATACAGTCATACCTCGGTACTTGTCTGCTTTGGTACTCATCGCATTTTAGCACAAAAACATTGCTTGGGAACTCGGCGTTTGCTTGTTATACATACTGAAATGTTTTCTAAACAGGTTGAATAACAAATTTTTTTTTCAAAAGTATCACCCTGACAAAGCTCTAGCAAGCTGAAATGTTGGCTTATTTATAGGTCAAACAATGTCTCACATCAGAAATATTGTGAAATGTAGACAGAAGCCAGTTTCTCTTGATATGTTTGTAGTGAAAATCCCTAAATCTGAGTCTACATCAGGGATCAGTGGTGTTAAGAGAGAGAATCCCTGTGCAAGTGTCTGATGCTGGAAGAAGACTCCGCTTCTAACCTATAATCCCTTACCTCCTCTACTTCACCACTATCCCATTAGGTCCACAAATTCTTTCAGTACAGGTTGGGTGAAGATAAATTTCATTTTATTTTATCTAATTATTGTTTTAAATTATGTCGGTCTAGTTTCACGATGTTGTATTTAAAAAACAACCCATCAGTTTATAAATTGCCCAGTAAAATGAGAAATTTCTGGTTTTCAGGAACAAATTAATTCAATTTGCATTACTCCTTAAGGGAAATATAACAAAAAATAAATAATTCAACAGAGAAAGATAATTACTAACAGGAAAAATACAGATAAAATAAACTGAAATCATGCACTTAGGGCTCAACGCACCATAAATGCAAGATTCTGTAGCAGTAAAAGAACTAAACCATATAACGAAGCAACCGACTGGTCTCTTAATCAGGAGACCTAACCAAATCAGTTACCTCAAGGGGGGAACTTTCTGATTAGGATGCAGGTCTAACCAAAAGACATCCTAAGGCCCTGAGATCCCCATTCAAACAGATAGTCAAATCAAATGAAAATAAACAGAAATCCTGCACTTAGGGCTCAAGGCACCATAAATGCAAATAAACATACAATCCTAAAAGAACACAAATGAAAAGAAAGAAATGCAAAAGGTGCACTCACCCTATTCCAATGAGTTTTGCAGCAACGGTTATAGTTAAATATATTTATTTTTAGTTATATTTGTCTGTCTTCAGTATAGGGATTTGATGCAACTGTGCAATCTTTTAATGAAAAGTTAAATTTTTTCAATGCTAGGGTAGGTTTTCTGATAATTTGTTTGGGTGTCTATGCCTTCTTTATATGTATTATTTCGTGTTGAATTATTTACATTATTTGTGTTATCCTTATGGGAAAAATTCATTCAGTATTCATCGTGTCTTCTGGAACCAATTAACGACAAGTACCGAGGTACCACTGTAAAAGCATAATGTATTTTAACATTGTATTTTCTAGTGAACTACAGGTTACATTAATATGATACTATTTAAATTATTAATAAATAGATAATCCTAATATAGGCTCTCTTTTTAAAACATCATGCCCCTATATTGATTCACAGTTTGTAGAACAAATTATAAATAAATAACAAAGTTAAAGAAGTGCATTATATCGAAACTTAAACAGATACAGCATAGCCTTATCTGGACATAAATGCATGCAAAAACTGGAAAAAAATATACCATATGTCATTGGTATTACCTTTAGGGCTGCACAATTGGTTAGAGGTGGAATAGATGTAATATTGTTATGCTGTATATACAGTTGCTCCAGATGACGGAGCATCTCTATTGAATCTGGTAAAGATTTCAATTTATTCTTTGAAATATCAAAGTGTTTTAGAGCTGAAATTGTAAGAAGATATACTTATTCTCAAATCTTTCAGACATAAATACTCATTATATTCATAATTTAAGAATAGTTAAAAGGAATAAAATGTGTAATTAAAAATTAAGTAATATGAAACAAAATAATAGAACTGACATCAAAGGGGTGCTAGAGGCAGCCAAGTGGCTAGCATATTGGAATTTGAATGAAGGGAGCTCAGTTCAAATTCTGCCCAGTGCCATTGAATTCAATCGTGTCTATGCTGGGTATGGTCATGTTAGATCCATAGGCCAGAATGTCCTATGTGGAAAGTGGGAGGGGAAAGTACAAGCCTCCAAATATCATCCTGGGGATCCTCAGTCAACACTGAGATGGCACCAGGGTTGCAATGCTGACTCACCTGTATGGTACTCCCAGATAAAAATTACTGTGGATATCATAGCTAATGTCTCTGGACTAGTGCCTCCATATTAGCAACATAAAAGCGTAACCATAAATATCCCAAAGGCTTACAAGTTATTCATAATATAAACAAAAATATCATATGAATTTGGCAAATTAAGTTAAAGTAACAGCCTGTCCTAAGGATAGTAGTGATCTGTAGATCTTATTAAGGGATGAGGGGGGGAAAAAGTTCTTTTCTAGAATTTTAAACAGCAGTTATCCCATATTTCATCCTTGTTACAAGGACTTCAGCATGATAATCACGAATGCATCTGACTTAAAACATCAATAAATGATCAGTAAGGTTTAATTTACACAGAAAGTTTAGACAAAACAAAATTTCATTGATCACATAAATTGACCCTTTGAACTCCTATGTCAAGTCACACAACAACAATTTTATTCATTGCAACTCCTATGTCGAGTCACACTCTATATTTTAAAATTTGCAACCCTATATGATGACGAAGACCATTTAGATGGAAAGCCTCAATTTATATTTCTGCATCTAGAAGAAAATCAACAAGATTGTACAGTTTGTTCCAATTGGAAAATATATGGACAAAGAAAAACTAATTTCTACTGTGAAATTTGTGAAAGAAAACCTGGTTTCCACCCTGAAAACTGTTTCAAATGCTATCACACTCTTCAAGATTACAAAATGTTAAATAAAATTGTTTTCTCTATGTATTTGTTTTTTCTTTATCTATTTAAATTCTCTTATTTTTCAGTACAAAATATCTATAAATTTCACAAATATCATATTGCATGCAAAGATTCGATACTGTTATCAATATAATTTACAAGAAAAAATTAATTAAATCCTTCTTTTCAGTTAAACTTTAAAATTTTTTTTAACTAAAACAGATAAAATAATAGGGAGTGTTTGGAAAGAAAACTAAAAAAAAAATTCAGACTTCAGGGTTAAAAAGTTGTCAACTGGTATTTATCCAAGTCATGAAATATTTTCCAATAACTGCATTTCCAAAAACAAAAACTTGACCAGAAGAGTTTGAAAATAATAAAATTGAAGTACCTGGCAAATCCCCAATTTCAACAGGCAGAGAAACTAACTCATTATTTGATAAATTCAAATCAACAACTCTTGAAAGAAATCCAATGCAGTGAGGAAGTTTTTTCAAGTGATTGTTTGATAAATCCTAGAAAATAAAATTTTTTTACCGCACAAAGATACCATTTCAAATTACTTTAAATTTGTAAAATACGAAAGGTAATAAAAACTTTCTTGATATTAAACAGTGACATTTTTATATAGTTTATAAACATTTAAATGGAAAACAATGTTCAAAAAGTTTCATAAGTGTCTCTTAGTACATAACATTAAAAAACTATTGGGTTGAGCTCAAGCAAATCAAGTCAGTACTAGATCATATGCTTCCATTTTTCATTTGCCTTCTTATAATATTGTTTAAAATTCACAGGAATCGTATATTATGTAGTAATGTTCTACCAACTAGTATCAGACAGAATCATATTGAATTTTTTTTTCTTTGAATAATATAAATAGAAGCTGTATCATAAAAAAACAAATTGAAAGAAAATTTCTTATTCCTTGAAAATATAAAAACAAAAGAGTGGTAAGATCAAATAAGTCTATCAAGATGTCAAAGAATGTAAAATATTTGCAGTATTACAAAAACATTTAAGAGAACCATGGCACATGTATAAGCCATGGATGCAATGAAAATTTTCATTTTAACAGTTTTAATGATTATAATTTAAATCTGCATATAAGCCTTCAATTATCTAATTAATCATGTAATAAAGAACACTTTGGATATAATACAATTAACTCTCAGAGAAAATGTATATAAATGCAGGTTTAAAAAAATAAGATATTCTGAAAATAAACAATTTTATTCAAATAACATTCAAAGTATTTAAAAATAAAATACTTTACCAGCTCTTCAAGAAAAGATAAATTTCCTACGTCATCACTTAAAAATCTAAGTTTATTATGCTGCACATGAAGAGATTTTAAAGATTTCAGCTGAAAAATACATTCTGGAAGTTGTTCAAATTCATTGCGGCTGCAAAGAATAAAATAAAAATTGCTTAAATAATAAAGGTTTGATGCTATTTAACAACACAGATAAAGATTAAAAATGTCATATCAACAATGCATTTATGCAAAAGAAATTAGTCACCAACTATTTCAGTAACAGTGAAGAAGCCTCTTCAAAGCCATTTTCATATGTAACATTATCAGTACTTTTTCATTAACTGGGTGCAATTGATAAAATGTTAAATATGGTTCAAAAGTAGCATCTTTGGGTTTTTTGTTTATTAACTGCAATTCATGATTAATGTGCATGAATGAACAAAATAATAAGTAAATGTGAAATTTAGTCATCAATAAGTAAATATTTAGTTGGGAGGACAAAAATCTTTAATGTCCTTTAAATATCTTCAAAATAATCTTCTTGTTGTTATTATTATTTAGCATATCTTTTATCTATTTAACCATTTTCATAGAGTTGCCAGGTTGGTGACTTTTCATTCTTGCTAACTGTTATACTTGTTGTTACATACATAAATAGCTAATGGTTCGGGAAAGAAATCCATCCGCTAGTCAAACACAACAGCAAACTTTATTTACACATTACACGCGAGGGCCAAGCACACACACCGGCCATGCAGCTGTACAGCTCTTTTATACCTGCACATAGCTGACTTACATTTGCTTATGCACAAGCAGAATGTGCTTTGCATAAGGCACGATCTCTTCTTCTGCCACACTTGTTATTGCAAACACCAAATGCACCCAGATTACAGAAAAGTACTTATTATTCTCTCATTTTTGTTCAATAAAATTTATCATTCACTAATCTCAATTAGAGGGAGAGTATAATGAACATTTCTACCAAATTTTATAAAAGTAGCCTCAGCTTGCACAGCTCATTCTAAAAAGAAAAAAGGAAGCAGGACTTTTCGAAGAACTAACCTTAATTCATCACATTTACAGTCACTTTTCAACTCTTAAACTTAAGTTGATTCAAAATTAATATTTATGAAATTTATTTATTTTCAATTGTCCCCCCCCCCTTTTTTTTTTAAATTGGCCGGGTGCAAGGGCGCAGTGGCCCAGTTAGTAAGAGCAGCGGGCCAGTGATCTGAACGTCCGTAGTTCGATGCTCGTCGCTGCAAATCCACCACCATGTTCATTAATGGTGGTCAGGGCACGTAAAATAGGTCATGGCTACAATGTCTAAGTTCTCAAATTTACCTCTGGAGGTGCGGGGTCAAGTGTTCTGGTCTCGTCACTTGACACGGTTCAAAATTAAGGGGCCGATGTTCTTCGAGGTCAAGTCAGACTTCAACCCTAGTGGTACCTTGCCTTAAAGTGAAGCTGCTTACTACCCTTCGCCAAGGACCTAGGATTTGAAGACCTAGGTCCTTTGGACTTGGTGTAGGCTTTCCTATACCAAGGGGATTGGAAACAACAACATTTACTTTTAATTGGCCGGGTTCTGGTGTGGGGGTAGAGTGGCTCTCTCCAAGTGCACCAAGGTTCTTAGTACAGAACCTCATTTGGATGTAGGTAATGGATTGAGTTTCTGGGACTCTTCTGGGGGAGTTGTATCCTCTGAGGGAGTTGCTGTAGCACTATCTCAGCATTGGTTGTCTCAATTTCCACATACTCCGGCTGAAAACTGTGCGATGGCCTAGGCTAAAAGAGACAAGGGATGTAGGGCCTAGACTAACACAATATGGAGTTAGTACTAATAGCTCCATAGATCCTAAACTAAATCGGACCTGTGTTACTCGGTGTGGATATGAATTGTATGCAGCGACAGTCGTTTTCAGCTTCTACACTTGTTGAATACCTAATCGCCAGGACAACGTATAATTCTGACTTATGAGATATATGGTGCAATTGAAGATGACATGTTAAAGGCTTGTGGCAGCCCAGGTACAGTGGGCTGGTTTTTCTGTGCTGAGGATGCTCGGATCGAATCCCAGTGTCACGTCATGAAAAATGCCTCTGTTCATGTCGTTCCTTCATAGGGGGTAATGCTGTCCACCTATATGGTGCCTCCATAATAAAGAGGACAGAAAAACGGTGGCACAGTATAGGAGAATGCTTGACAACAAGTGCCTCCGCTTAAAAAAAAAAATTTTGTTAAAATTGAAAATACTTATTCTTTTTTTTCAAGAAGAATCTGTCAAAAAAAAGGGTTATTGATTTTCTTTTAATCCACACATTTAAATCATTTAAAATGGCCAACTCTGTTGGTGAGGTTGGTATTACATATTGGTATTCCAAGAGGTTCTAATGGTATGCTTAAATGCTAATGGTATGCTTACAGCCTACTTGTGAATAAGAAAAACTTTTGATGTAAAATGTAAAATATTTGTAGAAAATCATAATTATAGCATGAGCATATATCAATGCACAAAAATACTTATGTAAGTATGTAAAAGAACTAACATACCTCAAATTCAGTTTAGAAAGATTTCTAAGTTCGGATAAACTTTGAGGTAAATCATCTATAGAATTATCATGTAACTGAAACAAAAAAGAATTAAACAATGAAAAACTAATAACAGCTACAAAATAGAAAATTTTTACTATATTTTTCTCTCAGTATGATAAAGATCATAATTTATTTTTATGTAAGCTTTTTATTTACACAGACATCAACTAAAACAAAAATAAAATGTTTCAAATAGTGTGAAGATCTAGATTTATGTATTATAATAATACCAAAGGAAAAAGTTTTAGAAAATAGAAGAAAATAAAACAGAACTGCAATTTTATAATTATCCTTGGACCTGCAAGACATGACAAACCAATTTCACAACTAAATATCATATACTATCATAAACAAATTTCAAATAACACCTCAAATGCTCTTATAAGGCTAAAAATGAATTAATGAGCTGATTAGAGCACTGACAACAGAACATAAAAATAAGGAGATTTTAAGGATAAATGAATTATCTGAGTGATTTTCTATAAAATATTGAGTTTTCAAACACACAAAAACAAACAAACAAAAAAAGTGAAAATGATATGGAAATTTCATCCTAGAAAACCCTCCAAAAACAAGGATAAGCAAAAAAACCCTTGAAACTGTTTTAATCAAAGATATAAAAACTGTGACTATCAATATTAAACAAAACTTTACACTCAGTGAAATCAGGCTTGAGGTTTGTAACCCTATTGAGCTTAAGTGAGGCATAAAATACATTACAATCTATAGAAAGCTTTTAGATATTAAAAAAAGGGTCTTTTGATGCATAGGCTAATAAAAGTCACAATCATCTACTTCTCATAGTACTTTACTCTATTAGTTAAGTATAGTGAGTCCTTCATTAGTTTCACCATATTTACATATGTGTTGCCCATTTTGTAGAGTGGTTGGTGTCACTAGCTTCTCAAATGTGGACTCAGGTTCAAATCCTAAATCCCCATTAGGCATGGATGTTTTGATGCTGTCCCCTGATAGGGAACAATGTTAACTCATCAATAAATACTACAGAAATAAAGCAGAAAACAGTAACCTCAGTTTGTATGGGCAAATATCCTCAGGGCAAGTGAATGCCTCATTTGAAAATATATATAAAGGCAACTAACGGTTAAATAATAAATAGTATATATATATATATATATATATATATATATAAAAATCAAACACTGTGTGTATATATATATATATATATATATATATATATATATATATATATATATATATATATATATATACAGTAGAATCTCAATCTATCATTTTTTAAGGAACTGACTGAACTGAACGAAAAATGTGGGAACATAAAGCAATATGATCACCGGGAATGGGTGAAATGAACGACACATATGGGAAAATGATGATTTGGAGAATGATCAATTGAGATTCCACTGATATATATATATATATATCCCACTATGTTTACAAAAGATTGAGATTGCAAAAATGGAACTCTGACAAAAGTCAAATAAAATATAAGTTGATAAACAGGCAATGATAAAATGAACCTATCAACAAAATTGTAAAGAATTAGTTTAACAGCTGAATAATTCATTTTCAAAATACTGATTTCATGAACCATAAATTACATGAACAAATTGTCACTTACATCTAGAACTGTTAGAGCAGGATAATTTGAAATATCTGGAGAAATCGATTTCAATGTATTTGATGCCAGAATTATTTTAGTTAAATCAACATATTCCCACCAGCGATCTTCTTCACTTGAATCCAGTGAAAGAGACAAGGCTTTTGTCTCTTCTGCAGATAAGCTGTTTAGGTTCCATACAATATCTGGCACTAAATAAAGGGTAGGTTATAATTAAATTTCTCTAAGATGACTAAGTTCTATAATATGTAAATATCCTCTTTTTAAAGTTACTTAAAGGTGTATATTTTAGTTACTTTAATATAGGGGTATTTGCATATTATAAACCAGTTTACAAACATTAACTCAACAAATGTCACTAATCTAATTTTAACAGCTTCCATTTTACATGTTAAACTTTTAATTTAGAAAAAGGCATCGTTTCTCAGATATACTTATCCAGCATACAATAACCATGGACCCAAGTTTCACTCTTGTTATTAGCTCCTTAGCAAGGCATAGCCTTCAAGTATGCAGGAGGAAAAAGGAATTATATTTCTTCCGACATACTTGTCTATGCTATGATGAGGAGCACTTAAATCAATAAAATCAGATTTCAATTTTAAAGATGACAATTTAGATCTAAAAAAATGATTTCTGCAAACCCTGTTTATGTATAGTATTCCAAAATAAATTTACAACTTAAAGCAATGGTTCTCATATCGCAGAATTAAACACTTGGACAAAAGATTTTATATTTATATGATAAAAATATATATTTATGCTGAAAACTATACTAAGAAATATCAGGTACTAGTATTTTAGACAATATTAAAATAAATATTATAAAATAATACAAGCAGTAGTAAAACAAAATCAATAAAACATAGTATATAAGACTATATAAGAGACTAGGGTAAAAGGCAAATAGACGCCATAGGAGGAGAGATGCCATACTTCCAATATCTTGCAACATGGAAAAGAGGCAGCTATACTTTAGATGGGTTTCGATAAAAATGCAAGCAATTAGAGAAACAAGTGAATGCCGGCTCAGCTGCACTTGAGCTTGTTGTGTTGACTGTGTAATAAAAATTATTTCTCTAAAATTAATTTAATTAAAATTTTATGCAAGTGCACTATTGTTGTTGATTATCAGTGCTACAAAGAAGTGGCGAAGTAAGTATCTATTTTAACTTATGCTGCTTCTTTGCAACATATTTACACAATAGATTTTCATTATTATGCTCACTGTATTTTATTTATGGGTATGGCATCTCACCTTCAAAATGAGGAGAGATGCCATCCAAATGAACATTCGCTCCGATTTTTTAATTTAACAACATTTTGATTTAATTCAGGATGCCGAGGAAGTCTACACGCAAAATCAGGATAGTTAGAGGATAGATTAGCTAGTGGAATGAATAAAATTTAAAGGTGGCGAATGAAAAAGTAAAGATGGGGGAAATATCAAAGAATGAGGTGCAACAAACTTATGGCATTCCTATCTGTACATTAAACTGACGACTGCAGTCTGGTAATCTTGCAAAATCTAGACAGTGACCACAAGGTAATATACACACCAAAAGCTTCATCCTCAACGTAACCAATTGTGCAAGCCACAAAAGAAATGCTAACAAAAATTCTTGAAGCAGAGAAGCCGATTCCAAGACTGTCAAGCTCAACCGTAAAATGCAAGCAAGTTGCATACGTTATAACATCGCCTGAAAACCTAGCTAAAAAATCCTCAAGCTTTTTGATAAAAGGAGCAGCCAAAAAAAACAACGTATGACAACTAATTTAGATTCACTATCATCTCACCAAAAGACAACTAGTCCCATTCAAGAAGTTAACAATGTCTGCATTGAGTATTGGGAAAATTAATTTTTAACAAAGAAAACAGAGTGGATCAAGTGTTTATCCTGTCTAAAAGTGCTTCATGAGTCATGCATGATGTACTCTACAGATAGCAGTAATTGTGGTACAGACATTTTACGACAAAAGCATCAAAAGGAAACCAAATGACGTCTATGGCATCTCTTCCCCAAGATGTGGTAGAGACGCCACTTTGCCAAACAGTGTTATTTTATTCTTTTATTATTTTAATTCAACTATGAGAAATTTTAATTGTGTTTCTTTTAATAGTATAATAATGCATCTTTCAAATTAAAAAAAAAAAAAAAAACCTGATATCTTTGTATTGTATTATATCATTATTATTAACTCTCTCACAAAAAGGGTGGCATCTATCTGCCATTTTCCTTATGATATCATAAGGCCTATATATACATCTTTTGCCTCAATATTATAAGACAAAGTACTTAGAGATTTGAAAATCCTTAAAATATTTCATAATAACACATAAAATTTTTTAATGTCTTCACATATGCTTGACTAGCTACTCTGTTACAGTCTTGAAACAAAGAACATTGCAATCCATTAGGTTCAGAAGCAACAATACAGCACCAAAGTGATTCAACATTTTCTTTCTAATTCAGTGTTTCTGTGGAATTTTTTTTATTTTTTTCACCCAGATCTTATCATGATACATATGCTAGTATAATGGGTATTTTCCCATCATACCAACCTGTTGCAAACCTCTCCACGAACTGCAGTTCTTGGGGAGGAAAAACTATTCTCAAATGCTTGCAGAGACTAGTGTTTGATCTTGGAAACATCTACTAATAAATCGAAGGTGCAACCACCATGTTACTAACAAAACAACTCTATTTAAGTGTATCTAAGTAGACAGAAGTACATGAAAAGGAAATTTAAAGATCATGTAAAGATTTATTTTCTGATGTAGCTCTGTCCACTTCTTATATACACTTCATGTAAACAAAATTTCTGCATGAAAGATATTATATGCCACCAAAAGTAAAAATGAAGTTTGCAAAAAATATGTGATGTGAAAAGTTAGCATTATTTTTTTCTTTTATTTCCTTATTCCGTTTGGTTCCAATTTTAAAATGTAGTTTGCAAAAGTAGAAATGAGGTGTGAAGAGTGAGTATTTTCTTGTATTCATTTCATTTAATTGACAACTTTTGTCAACTTTGGTGACAGGTTGGAGTGATGTGAAAGTAGTATATAATTCCTATCTCCCTGAAATAACAATAATTTCTCACAAAAATTATTAGTTCTCAATTATGCAAATGTTAGATTAGTATGTATATTTACTTTCAGAAATGCCTCTGTTTGATAAGTTCAAAGTACCACTTGTACGAGCTTGCTTGATAATTCTTGGATGTAAAGATGATGCTTTCATTTGAAGGAAAAAACATGATTCTACATTTTCATTCAATGATGCCTGTTTCTTCCTCTTCTCTGCTAAAGCTTTTGCTTTAATTTGCTGCAGTTGTGAAGACATCTGAAAATGAAATAAAGAGTGTTAGAAAAAGTAAATAATTTCTACTTAAGTTGATTTCTAAAAACTGGTTGCTTGATAACAACCAGTACAACAATATTAAAAAACTGAACAAATTACCCATATTACACTCAGTATTTTTGTTTTCTGACACATATAAAACAAAGCTATCACCCTAATTTAACCAATCTTCATTAGCTAATTTTGTACTTTCAACATATACAATAGAAACAATAGAAATAATGTATTATAAAAAATCTCTAGAGAAAAACTGATCAATTTTAAAATAATCTGACAAGAAATTGAAAATACTTCCTCGGATTACACTGATTTAAAAACATTATTGGCCCTATGGATTCCATACAATAAATATTTTGAGTCTCATGCTCTAATTTCTGAGTATATATTTTGGAAATTCACAAGAAATGAAAGCAACATACCTTTAAAAGTTTTTTTGATTTAATATAAATTTTGTACATTTTGTTTCTAAACAAAGTAAAAATTTTCCCTTACTCCTTTTTACTCAAAAAAAGAGATAACAACCCACACATACACCAACACTTTTATTCACTAACAAATATAATATGGACTTGGCAAGCATATACTATAGGTCACAGTTATTTGTTTGCTTCATTTAATTAAAAAGCAATAAATATTTTACATTGTTGCATTCTCTCTGTTACTGCTGAGGAGAGGGTTTCCTTTTAATAAACTACCCACCACCACACACACATACTTATAGAATTTTTAGAATGAACATTAGAATGTCACCCATATAGGAATTCTACAAGGTGCGCCCATAAAGTAACCGGACAAATTAAAAGATCAAACAATAAAATAAAAAAGATGAAAGAATAATCACCTGGCTAGAAAGAGTGACATCTCAACTCTTGTTAAAGCCAGTTTAAACTGGTTATTTAGTCGTTTGCATATCAAAACGCCGTAGTAATTTTCATTTACTGAGAACGCATTGTACCAAAAAATTTGCTTCGGAATGGAACAACGTTGCAACATTAAATTTTGCTACAAATTAGATAAATCTGTTACCAAAACTTTAGAGAGGCTTTGAACATTATATAGTGATGCATCGTTATCAAGAACACGAGTGTATGAGTGGTACAACCGCTTTAAATGTGGGCGGGAAAGCATTGAAGATGAACCAAAGACAGGACGCCCTTAAACTTCAAAGGATGAGGAAAATGTGGAGAAAATTCATTCTTAAAATCAAAGACTAAGGTGATGCTGATTGCATTTTTTGGTTACAAAGGACTTATTCACTACGAATTTGTTCCTGAAAATCAAACAATTAATCAGTATTTTTACAAGGAGGTGCTTTTCGATTAAGAAATGGGATAAGGCAAGTTAGGAAGGAACTGTTTGATTCTCGGCAATGTTTTCTTTTACACGATAATGAGAGGCCTCGTACAGCAATTTCTGTACAACAATATCTTGCTAGGCATTCAATTACAGTGATAAATCACCCACCATATTCTCCGTACTTATCTCCAGCTGATTTTTTTCCTTTTTCCGAAGCTAAAGATGACCATGAAAAGACAGAGAGAGATTTGAAAACATCTCGGAAATGTTACGCGTATTTTGCGAACGGTTAGTTCCAAGGCCTATAAACAGTGCTTTGATGACTTGGAGAAACGCTGGAAAAATTGTATAGACTCCTTTGGTGATTATTTTGAAGGGGTTAAATTTATTTGAAGGTGAGTAATATTTTTCTTATTTATAAAAAATTGCCCGGTTACTTTATGGGTGCACCTTGTATATTGATAAACTGCATATTATACCAATGCAGTATTCAAACTTTGTTCCCACTGCATCAACTGGAAATGTACTACACTTAAAAGCTTGCAAAATAATATAAATATGCAACCTTATCACAGGTTCTACTGCAAAAATTCAAACTTTAAAGCATAGAACTAAAAATATTTGTTTTCAAAGGCAAACAACTATACAAGTGTTGGTTGACCGAAAATAGTTAAAGAAAGGGAACAAAGTAAAAAAAATTATATTACATGACAGTGTATAACCCATTTCCAAGCATTAAGTCAGACAGAATAACAATTAAAGAGTTTAAATTTCAGAGGACAATAAACTATATTCTTAGCATTGTAAAATTTTTAAAAGAAAACTTTACAAAAATCTTATGTAAAACTAATAACCATCATAAATTGGAAGGAGTGAAAAGACTGTGAAATAACAGAAATATTCTTATTTCATTAAACCATCAGATATCTAATATAAATATTTACATATAAAATTTTTAAAAATTTAATCAAATGGTTCACTCTCTTTTTCAAAAAAGTAAAATTAAAGAGTTTTAACAGAACATTATAAACTTTCTAAGACTCAAAAGTTTTTATATTTTTCTTTTATTTTCGTATACATTTCTCTTAATAATGATTTATAAGATATGTTTTAGAGTATTGTAATAAGTTACTATTTTAAGGGGACTCACAACTCATGACTCTTAAGTCAAGGAAATAAGGCATATTTTCATACTTTTTGACTCTTTGTAACTATTTCAATTTACTCCCAATTTTTCCAAACTCTATGTATATGATAAATTGATATACTTATTTTAATAAACAAATTTTCAACTCTCAAAATAATTTTAAATAATTTCTTTTTAAATGCTTTAGATATACCTTGTTTTTTAAGCATATATTTCACTCTCATTGTATATTGGCTTGCATGCAGAACTATGAAATTAATTTTACACTTATATGTATCATTCCTGATTTATATTTAAAATAAATAATTCAAAATACAATTGAACATAAAACATTCAACATTAAAATAGTTTTTCAATTTTTTTAAAACTGCTCAAAATATACTTAAAATTTCCTTAAATTTTTACATTAATTTACCCCTGAAAAAATATCAAAATGTGCAGTGATTGCAATAACTCTAGTTCAGATGCAATAAAATAACATGATTATGCAGTGATAAAAACTTCATGGAATTATGTTTCATAGTTTTTGTGATATCGGTTGATGAATGATTAACCGATATCACAATTTTCATGCGGAATGATGAAAAAATTACATATCGAGAAAAATGAGTTTAAAATTTTTCTTACCATAAACTTGATGAATAATTAAATATTTAGAATATCAATATCTACGGAACTAACAGTTATCATGTATACTTAGGCTGAAAATTTCATGAATTCATAAAATGCGACAAGTGTGTTTGAATACGGGCTAATAAACCAGTAATTTTCATTTTAAAATTCTCAGTTCATGAAATTCAATGACGTATTAAATGTCTGATGCACAGACCTAATATCCAAAATTAGTGAATTCACTTGGACCGTCCATAAAACAAAAATTACGTCTTACGCCTGGTTTGTCGATGGGATCATTAGCTTCCAAGTCGATCAAAATAAAATGCATATAGATTTTAAACGACAGGTTTATTTTAAAGAAAGATACTATTTATATTACATAATCTGAAAATAACATAAATTAGAAATTTACAGCAAAAAATTAAGAGTTTATAAATACAAAATCACCAAGAAATAAGAGTAACCCTTCAGTTAAAAAATCAAAAATTATTGCGCATTGATTACCGTACATTGATTACACTACTTTTACACTCATAAAACTAGTGACAGTTTAGGTATTTCTATAGTATTGAAAAAAAAAAGAAACATGTATGACGTGTTTGTTTCTCACGCTTTAAATGAAACAAGCTCTGCAGCCTACGAGAAAAAAAGCACACCTTTTCACGGAGACTGATAGTAACAATCAATTTTTGTTTTCGTTTAATTTAGTTGCCATTCCATTTTGTTGCCATTCAAACTCGTTGCCATCCTGAAGTCCAAGGTTGCAGACTAAATTCCAATCAGCTGTGAATTATTTCGAATAATAATAATTTTAAAAAAATTTTATTATTATTATTATTTTAGGGGTTAGACAAATATTTTTTGTCGTTTGAAAGTTTTTGTTGGGTCCAGATCCAAATACGCCATCGGAGTGGGACGCCACCCATATTTCGAGGATTTTTTAGTGCAAAGCCAATATTTTTTAACCCTTAAAACCTATTGAAATCTATACCGAAGAACGTCAACTTAATTTTAAAAATACTTTCAACCGTGTTCCAAATGCAATATTTAAAGGAAATTGAAAGGTTTCTTTGGAAATCGGCTATTTTACGCTTTGTGCGCAAACATTTGGCACAGAGTTGACTGATTTTCGCCAAGTGCGAATGCTTTTGTACATTTCAGATTTATCTCTGGTTTGGCGGTAAATATGTCACCAATATCTTTAGTTACTACCAGAAGCATGCATATGTATATTTTTATTTCCCAATAACTAAACAGCAAAGAAAAAGGTTTGCTGATTTATGTCAGCCCTACTCTTTCTCGTATTTGTGTTTTACGTAGCACTTAATATAAATACCTGCTTGTCCTAGCATCTCTATTTTAATAATTAATTATGAATAAACCCTTTGCAGTCCTATTTTCAGTGTTACAAACGATAATGGAACTCTAGTTAAAAACAGGAAATCATTTACGTACAATTTATAATTTTTTAAATATTATGTAACATTTTTGAGGGATGATATTCTTTAAAAGTATTTGAACGCAAAAGATTCTAAACAATCAAATTTTAAAAAATAATTTATTACAATTACATAATAATCACATTACATTGCATTAAATAATTACATTATTATGCTACTCAATCCAGTTATGTGGCAATGTTTAACTGGAGAGTTTGGTTTTTTGGCGAAATGTTTTTTAAGACATTTTTCTGCTCTCCCTGAAGTCAAAGAAAATATTTAAATGTCTGCCCTCTATTAAATCTGGATTGAAGGCCCAAGGTATCTTAGTTGTAGCACGTCGGCTTTCGGTACTGAAGGTGCTCGAGTCGAATCCCGAGCGCCATTAAATACCTTCGTGTCTAGGCCGGATATGGGCACGTTACGTTCGAAGACCGGAAAGTCATTCTATGAGGTCAAAGAGGGTGGGAGAAGGTACGATCCCCCAGATGTCACCCCTGGGGATGCTCGGTCAAAATTTAGGTGACACATGGCTAAGTTGGACTGGATGGAATACTATATTATGACGTACTATATTCAACAATCACTTTATAAGAGTATAAATAAATGTTTCTATAAATGAGATCTTTTTCAAATCTTTACCTCCATTTTCTGATTTTTGGTGAATTTTAAAGATTAATTTTTAGAATTTAATTTATTAAATGCTGATCACGTGATTTCTTTTTCTGGTACTTTAAATTAATTTATCGTCACGTGCATAATAGGCCAGTAGGTAGGGAGTTGAATTCGGAAATAATTCAAACAAAAGTGAAAAATTTTTTAATCACTTTATTTTAGGTCAAATATGAATATCCTGAGTTTTCCCCCTCCGCCGGTCGAGCGCTGGTGGTTAGGTAAAAAAATTTAGTAAAATAGAGATATTTTTTCAGTTTTTTCAAAATAAATTAAAACCGGTTCATCCTATCAAAGAAACTGTAATACAAAATTTTAGAGCATTAGATTCTGTGTAAAATGAGTACAAATACATAAAAATTACTCCATTCATAAGGTTACTATCTTCTCCCGAAGTTGCCGTTATTTTTTCAACTTTTGCTAGTAAGTGCGATTTTCGTTAGACGTGTGTTTTTCGGGGAAATAGGCAGGGGGAAATCCCGGAATCGGAAATAATTCACACAAAGGTGGAAACTTTTTTAACCACTTTATTTTAGGTCATATATGAATACCCTGAGTTTCCCCCTCCGACGAGGCGAGCGCTTGTGATTAGGTTAAAGGACATTCGCAAGGTTCAGGGTGACCAGTCACCCCACCAGATCATCTTCCAGTAACTGCCAAGTTGCGATTTAGTACGGTTTGTGTCCGCTGTTGTTCCGTGTTTTTCATTTTGTTTGCGTTATTATTTCATTTCGCTACGTAACGTGCCTCACAATGTGTTCTAATCAGTACCAACAATGTCAGACCTTTGTCCAGTTTATGCAGAAACATTTGAAGAAGGTAAGACAATAGTTGTGAAAGAAAGGGGGACTAAAACATTGATAGAATACAGCAAAAAGAGAGGTGATGGTAAGCATAATCTTTTTTAAAACTGTACGACTGTCAAAATTCATGTCAAGTGCCAAAAGGCTTACCAGGGCCGGCGCTAGGGGCGGGCAAGCCGGGCCCCTGCCCGGGGCGGCAACCTTAGGAGGTGGCAAATGGGCTGTAAAATTAACTAGTTTATGAAGAAAATGATTTAACCAAGATTCATTTGAATGCTTATGAAAAATTAATTGGTGGACTTTTAATAAAATTTGCTTTTAATATGTTTTACGAACTTTTAAGTATAGGTACCCACTCACTTCAAAAATCCTCAAGCATGAGAACGACATAAGAAGGGTGAGGTATGTAGTTTTTAAAGAAAAACGCGTTTTGAAAGATGAGTAGAGTTTTCGTGTATTAAAGACCATATCGAAAACCGAACGAAAAATACAGAGCAATATAGATAAAATATCAAAATATTTCAAGGAAACCGCTCACAAACATAATAAACTCCCGCTTAAAAATGGCTCAAAAATGTATAAAATAAAAAATGACCGTTTTTATTTGAATTTAAATAAATGGACACACATACAAAGTGCTGTAAAAGAATTTTTTAACGTGTGTTTTTAATCTGTCGGAACATGTACGGGGTCGCGAAAAACCAGTCATGACAAGCTGTGACAGGATTTTTACGCTACTATTATAAAAGGAAAAGAGGCAGTTCGATTGTTTTATTTATGCAATAATTATCCCAGTCAAAATAGACCCGATTTTGACGAATGGCTAAAAAAAAAATTTGAAAGTTTTGAAAATTGGTGGAGATGTTTGTTTAGGCATGCTAATGAACATACTAAAAGTCCCCACCAATCAGACTTGAGCTTTCGCCGCCATCTTGGAAAATGTGTACACTTTTTTTGTTTTTTGCAAGTAACTTGAGAAATATTGGTTTTATGTAAAAGATTTGAATACAAAAATTGAAGAGTATTAAATTGTGAACAAAAACATTATCTACATTTTTTATAAGTCTAAAACGAGCAAAGATAATTGACTTTGAAAGGAGCCAACTATCACACTTGGGACGCGGATGCGCGGGTCATCCCCATCGCGATGGGGGATTGACCCGCGCATGTGCACCAAAAGTCTTGTATACTCACGTTTGTCAAATCTCTGCATATAAAAGCTCGAGAGATAGTTGCAGCAACATCCAATCCATTGTTATCAGGTTGTATTGTGAGATTTGGTGGATTCTATCTTTTTATGTTATACTTAGGCTGCATTGGGTATAAAATGGCCGGAGGTGGGTAAAAATAAATACTTTGATGTATGCAACTACGTGAGTAGAAAAAATGTTGCCTGGCCATGCATACGATAGAAAAATCCTAGCTAATTTAATTACCAAAACAGCTTTAGCAAAAATAATTTTTGACGTCATGGATATATATGATTTCAAAAGCAATAATCTCAATGAGTTGTTTAGAGATTTTGCTACTGAACACTATCGCTAGAAACCATAAACGCACATACTCATATATGAGCCATCGTATATGAGATTAAAATGAGGATGGCTTTGAAGAAGTTGAAAGAGAATGACCCCACTACAGCCATTTGGTTTCAGTACTTTGAAATGGTAAACCTTATGAAATCTTGATCACCGTCAATTGTACGGTGAAAGCAAACGGTTTCAATATAGTAGTAAACACGTTGTTGCTTTTTCAGAGGATAGCGATTGCTAAACAAAACGACGAAGACGTAGCATTTATTTAGAATATGAGTTAGCTCCTTTTCCGTTGGCTCTGTTTAATGAAGATGGTATGCGAGAGACAACGACATTGGCCATGTACGACGTTTTTGAAGTTCCAAACAAAGACCTTAACCTCCTGAACTGCGTCAACATTGTGGACAGTGGTTTTCTCCTACACCGTGTCAAATGGGGAACACAATTAACTTTTTCGGCTGTTTGCACAAATTAAGTTAACTATATAAAAAGCACTATGGTACCAGCTGTATAGTCGTTTTTAATGGCTAATCCAACACCACTAACAGTACAAAAAAATTGAACAAAATATACGGTCTATTGTGAAAAAATATGTAGACATAAACTTTGATGGAAACATGCGAGTTACTGTTCAACAAGAATAGTTCCTTTCAAATGAAAACAACAAGAGCGAATTGATCAGCATTCTATCAGCTGAGCTGGAAAACAATGGGATTCGATTCCGACAAAGTAATGACGCCGCCGACATTTTCATTGTAAATACTGCAATTAATGAAGCATGTTCTGATAACAACATCGTTGTAATCATCGGTAAAGATGTTGATCACATGGTTATATTAACAGCTCTCACTCCTACGGAAAAAAAGACATTTTTCTAGTTAAACCACGCAAATGGAAAGCAAAGAAAAAATATATTCATCAAATAAAATACAGTCATAGGGACATACCAAAGTATCCTTTTTCTCCATGCGTTCAGTGGATGCCAAAGTACTTCTGCAGCATCCAAAAAAGGAAAGAAACTTTGTAAAAATGTTCGAAAGTAAAGATATGGAACACATGATAATAGTTAATAAATGCAACTTATCGCACAATGATGTTGCTTAATCAGGAGAATGTTTTATTCTGATCTGGTATGGAGCACATTCCAGTGAACAGTCCCTAAATAAGTTTAGGTACATATGCTTCGCAAAATTTGGCCCTAAAATAAAACCATATATTTCGTCTCTTCACTCAACTGGAGGAAGCCAGGCTACATTCGTTTCGGTTGTATAACCAAGTGCAGAAGTGATTTGGGAATGAGTTGAATCCTGAAGTGCGGGGCTGGAAACGTCAAGAGAAAACCCTTGTGCCCATCACAATTATGGATGCAATTGCCCCGGATTCAGTTTTAAGCATAGTATTTTGCAACTGTAAGACTGACTGGGGAGAAAGATGAGTGTGTCGGAAAGCAAGCATCAACTGCACAACAGCCTGCAATAACTGCAATGGGATATGTTACAACGACATACCCCATTGAAGTTATTGCCCTGTAGATCATGACGATAAAATAAAAGGAATTAATGAATGAGGTGATTCTAGCTGACCCATAGACGATCTTTTCAAGACTGACGACTCGAATAATCCCGTACCGAATAAAGCACGTACACCATAAAGGAGGCAAGCTTAAAAAATTATACACAATGAAAATACGGTAGTGAATACACCCAAGTTTATTACATTAGTTTATAAAATTAATAATGATCAATTATCTACATACTAAAACACATAAAAGTCTATTTTCTTGTATTTAAAGAATGCCACAATGAGAGAGAGGATATAATTCAAAGGAAAGCGCCTACAAAGAGACTTGGATGCTACCTACATAATCAACGCGCATTTAACGGTCAATATTTTGGTACGTGTTAGGGTTACGACAAAATGTATTCAATTTTTTTCTACACAATTTAATTTTCTTTAATTTTTGTATGAAACTTTTTTTTTTACATGAAGTTAATATTTCCCATGTTATTCGAAAAACACAAAAAAGCCTTTAAAATCTCTAAACAACTCATTGAGATTATTGCTTTTGAAATCAGATATGTCCATGTAATCAAAAATTATTTTTGCTATAGATGTTTGGGTAAATAAATGAGCTAGAATTTTTCTAGCGTATGCATGTCCAGGCAACATTTTTTCTACTGACGTAGTTACGTACATCAAAGTAAGTATTTATTTTACCCACCTTCAGCCATTATGTACCCAAAGAAGCTTAAGTATTACAATAAAAGATAGAATCAACCAAGCCTCACAATACAACCAGATAACAATGGATTGGATGTTGTGCTACTCTCTCTCGAGCTTTGATATGCAGAGATTTGACAAACGTGAGTATGCAAGACTTTTGGCGCACATGCGTGGGTCATTCCACCATCGCGATGGAGATGACCCGACCCGCACATCCGCGTCGCAGGTGTGATAGTTTGCTCCTTTCAAAGTCAATTATCTTTGTTCGTGTTAGACTTATAAAAAAATGTAAATAATGTTTTTGTTCACAATTTAATGCTCTTCAATTTTTGCATTCAAATTTTTTACATAAAATCAATATTTCTCAAATTACTTGCAAAAAACCAAAACAGGGTACACATTTTCCAAGATGGCGGCGAAAGCTCAAGTCTGATCGGTGGGGACTTTTAGTATGTTCAACAGTATGTCCAAACGAACATTTCCACCAATTTTCAAAACTTTCATATTTTTTTTAGCCATAAAACCTATTTTGACTGGACTAAATTATTATTTGCCGTGAGTTTTTGAAAATTGTGTCATAAAGTGTGTTGTAAAAGTAAGGTGAATAGGCAATAATTAAAAAATAGGCAGGTTTTCTAAACAAATATTTTATAGCTTCTACAGAGGCTGTTCACACATTTTTTAGACGATGTATATTGTATTCACAAAACTAAATTGCATAAAATTCTTGAGTTTTAAATGTTCTATTTGACATCCCTTATTCTGAACTATCTTTCGACACCGCGATTTCCAGGATAATAATGCCTTTTGAAGTGTCAGAAGAGGTATTCTATCCCATTCCTCCTGAACAGCTTTCCAGAGTCCTGTAAGGGTTTTGGGACGACGTTTGGATAATGCAGATTTTAAAAGTCCGAAAGCACAAAAATCCATAGGTGATACATCGGGAGATTTAGTAGGGATATCAGTGAAGGGTATGGCCTTGATACCAGTTTTTTGTTCCATTTCTTTTAGGAAATTTACAGTGGATTTTGATGTGTGACTGCTAGCTTGGTCCTGATGGAGTCTCACAGATTGATGGCACTGTGGGTAAAGCGATGGTATTTCATTCAGAAAAATTGGCCATAAAATATGTTCCTGATAGTATTTGGAGCTAATCTTGACATTTTTTCCCACTCTCTTTATTTTTAACTTGCCATTATAAGAAAAACCAGCAACAATCATGAATCCCTTAGAAAAACTTTCTTTCGATTCTTTGAACCATGTACTTAAATTTTTTTCTCCCCTTTTATGATAATAAATGGCTCTTTTTTTGTTGCAATCATTTAAATACACCCATGATTCATCTATTGTGACAATTGTTTTCCATTTTTCTTTGGATAAGTGTTTCTCATATAGAATTCTGCAGCGTGTCCTGCGTTCAGCGATATGATTTGGAAGAAGACGATGTACATTGCGTTTTTTCGCTTTCTCAAGATTTAAATCAACGTTTATCATTTTGTTTACAGTGGACACCGAGCATTTTAATGATTTTGCAACTGTCCTTTGACTAGGGGGATTTTCTTTTAACATTAAACAACGTACCTTTGCAATAGTCGAATATGTCCGTTTTTTCATTGGATACTTGTTTGGAATTTTTGTCCCACTTGAGGCTCCAATTTGATGTTTCTTTCCTTTCTTGTTGACGATATTACCTATCGGCGCTTTAGATATCACAAAACCATGACTCTCACATCGTTTTTGGATAACGGAGCATGCATATTTCTCTTCGGAAAGAGCATAAATGTAGCCTTTGAACCACTGCTTTGTTAAAAACGCCATTTTGAATAAAAACAAAACTTTCAAGCCGCAGACGATAATTTTGACTTTCAAAAACATAGTACAATTGCAATTATTTCTTTTGCAGCAAACGATTTTTTATTACCGCTTACCAAAATCGTCTAAAAAATGTGCGAACAGCCTCTGTATATATTTTATGTTTTACTTTTCAGGTTTTTATTTGCTCCAATGATGAAAGGCTAAATCTAGCTGAATTCTGAGGACTTTAATTATAAATTTATATTTTTTATATTGGGTTTTCTTTTTATTCATGCGTCTAACACTTCCCATGCTTTTTTTTCTTATGTTATTTATACTGTGTTTAGTTTTTAAATTAATTTTGTTTAACAATTATTCCACAATTTGGCATTTTTACTTTACAGCTTTTAGTGGTACAGTTTGCAAAATGTTTTTGTGTATTACTGCCGAAAGAAATTGTTTTAAAGTTTTTCATGAATCTTAATGTAAATTGATAAGTAATTAACTGCTATTAACTATTAGTAACACACTTTTAAAATTCAATAATTAATTTAGTATTAACTTTATAAAGTTTATTAGTTTACCTAAATAAGGTTTATTTGTTTAAATGTTTTTGTGCGGGTTTGTCATTGTTTATCGTGTTTATGACTTCAACATCCAATAAAATGGATGTGCTCCCCTGAAATATTAAAAAAATTAAATTCATTTGTTTGAAAGTATTTAGTTTATTCTTTCGCCCCTAGATGTCAGCCAAATGTAATTGTATTTTGAATAGTTTTGTATTCATAGATTGGCAACTCATAGTAATGTTTTGTTTTCAGCAGAGTTAATTTTTGATTCGATGTAAGACGGTTGTGTTCTATTTAGCTTCGTGCTAAGATCAGCATTGCGATGCTCTTCTGATTTTCTATCTACGTTTATGTGTGAAAATAAAGTACCTTGTCTTTCTGTCGTCACGCCAGATGATTATTTGCTGCCGTTGTTTTTATATTTCCTGAACTTTAATCCGAAGATTTGAACACATGGCTCCCGCCGGGTCATGTTGGTGACCACGAACGCGATGGATTAACGTAATGGATTATTGAGAGGCTGTAACTAATTAGATTCAGACAAGGTAAGAGAGATTTTAATTAAAGTTTTGATTTGTAACAGTTTGATTTGTAACAATGGCCAAAACAGGTACAGAATCCGATATAGATAGAATTAAAAAGAAAAGAATTGTGTTTAGAACGGCCACAACTAAATTATTAAACAAAATAGAAACAATTTTAAATGATAATGTTATGGAAACGGAAACAAAAATGTCTGAATTAACAGAACTCCAGGATCAATTGAATTCTAAAGTTGAAAATTTAAGAAAACTTGATAAAGATATTGAAGATCTCACTGATATTGAATTTTTAGAGGAAGAAATTTTAGCAAGTGAGGATTATCAGGAAAGAGCCTTGAAATTTGACAAGAAAATCACTCGATATTTGAAAAGCACGAGTGAAACTCCTAATCTTTCTTCCGCGCAGAATTCTGTTGCGTCGACACCTAGCACGAGTGAATCTCCTAATCTTTCGTCCGCGCAGAATTCTGTTGCGTCGACACCTAGCACAGTACTTTCGGTTCGTAACCCTAGTGTTCTTCGGCTGCCTAAATTAGAAATTCTTCGATACTATGGTGATCATTCTAAATGGCTGGAGTTCTGGGATCAGTTTAAAAGTGCAATTGATAGTAATGACTCTTTAAACAATATAGAGAAATTTAACTATTTAAAGTCATTATGTGGTGGAGCAGCGTTAAATGCAATTAGTGGGTTGTCATTAAGTGATAAAAATTACGAAATTGCAGTTAATATTCTTACACGGAGATTTGGCAGACTCGACCTCACGGTTAATGCCCATTTAACTCGCTTGTTAAATTTGGAAGCTATTAAAAGTTCTTCAAACGTGTTCGCGCTTAGAAAAATGTACGACGAATGCGAAGTAAACATTAGATCATTGAAGGCATTAGAAATCGAAACTGGGTCATGGCAAATTTTATGTTGTATTTTATTGAAACTTTTGCCAGAAGATTTGGCTTTGGAATTCAACCGGAAACGAAAATCAAAATCAGAATTTGATGTTTCAGAATTAATGGAGTTCTTGAAATCGGAAATAGAATTTCGTGAGTCTACAATGTATTTAAATAAGATAAGATCTACTTCGGTTTCACGCGAAAACAACCATTTTAAAAATAATAAATTTGCGGGTGGAAGATTTCAGAACACCAAGCCAGCTGCCGCATTAACAGCTTCCGTTAAGAGCACTTGCATATTTTGTAATCAGATTCATGATGAACATAAATGTTTAAATTTTTCGATTGAAGATAAATTAAGAAAATTGAGGGCTGAAAGAAGATGTCATAAATGTTTTAAACGTAATCATTTAGGTTTTCAGTGTAGGATAATAAAATTTTCTTGCAAGAAATGTGGTAATAGAAACCACCATGAATCCATTTGTGCATCAAGTGAAAAGGAAAATAGTGAAATTTCAGCTGCTAGCGCTGTAGAAGAACGCAAAGATTCCGACATTTTAGTGAGCTCTGTATCTCAATCGGGAACGGGAACTGTATTTTTGCAAACTTGCAATGCAGTTGTAAAATCGGGAAACAAAAGTAAACTGGTACGAGTTTTATTAGACACTGGCAGTCAAAAATCATTTGTAACGCATAGAATTGCAGGTGAGCTAAAGTTAAAGATAGAAAAAAGCCAACCAGTTCGTATTTATGGATTTGGGGGTCAAAATATCAGGAAAGAACCCATTTTCGAAATGGCAAATGTCGAACTGCAAAACAGAACTGATCCCTCACGACGCTTACAAATATCAGGGTTTCTTATAGAGAAAATTACAAATGTTACAGTACCGGTGCCTACAAAATGGTTAAAAAAGATGGCTGATTCCTATGGATTAGATCTTGCAGATAATGGAACCGTTGAAAATATTGACGTCTTGATTGGGGCAGACTACCTGAGTGAAGTCATGAATGGCAAATGCGTCCGCCTTTCCAAAAGACTGCTAGCTATCGGAACGACGTTTGGTTATATAGTTCAGGGACATTCGGGAAATACCATTGAAACTCCAATAATTATGAATCTTGCAGGAGTTGAAATTGTCGATTCTTTAAAAAATTTATGGGAATTGGAAGCTCTGGGAATACAGCAGAAGAATGAATTATCCTTTTCAGATTCAGAGGTACTTGAACAGTTCGAGAAGAGCACCACGAAGAAAAATGATCGGTACGAGACAAGATTGATATGGAAAAAGGATCATGAAGTTTTGGGTAGTAATTTTCATATTGCAGAGAAACGTTTGTTACAGTTAAAGGAAAAAATAGAGAAAAATTCCAAATTACTTGAAGACTACAAAAGAATAATTGATGAGCAGCTAAATGAAGGAATCATCGAGCTGTGTGAACCTGAATTTGAGAAAAGTGAAGATGCATCGTATTACATGCCGCACAGAGCTGTAGTTCGAAATGAGAAAGATACTACCAAAGTCAGAATCGTCTATGATGCTTCTTCTAAAGCGAAAAATGAAGTTTCCTTAAATGAATGTCTATTAAGTGGCCCTAATTTGAATCCTGATTTGCTGGAAGTAATTTTGAAGTTTAGAAAAGGCCAAATTGGATTTTGCTCCGATATAGAGAAAGCATTTCTCCAGATTTCTCTAGCCCCAGAAGATCGTGATTTTTTACGTTTTCTGTGGTTTAATGAAGATTCTTTGAATGAAGATATACCTGAGAAAACCTTTAAATGTTTCAGAATGACTCGAGTTCCCTTCGGTGTTTCTTGCAGCCCTTTTCTTTTAAGTGCCACGATTCGTTATCACTTAAAGTCTTATGAGCAAAATCACAGTGAAGCGTGTAAAATGTTGGAGAAAATGTACGTCGATGATCTTATTTACAGTGTAGATTCTGTAGAAGAAGCACACAATCTTTCGTTAAAGGCTCAGAAAATAATGTCTGAAGCAAATATGAAGCTCAGAAAATGGGAGACTAATTCAACTGAACTTAAGAAACTCTGGAAGGATAATGGATTGAATGTTAGACCAGTCGCTGAGAGTTGCAGTAAAACCCTGAAAGTTCTTGGGATAATTTGGAATTGCGAAGAAGATTGCTTGAGGCTTGAAATGGAACCGGTGCTCCGAAGTTTAGATGGTGCTCAGGCGACAAAGAGAGGTGTCCTTAAAATAGTAGCAAAGATCTTTGATCCATTGGGACTCTTTGCCAGAGCCTGACTAAGGCAGGGGCATACGGGGCAGTTGCCCTGGGCCCCCACATTAGAGGGGGGCCCCCAAATCAAATAGAAAGTTTATTTTACGTTTCCTTCTTTAATGAACTTTTTTTAGATGTGCTATATCCCTTTTAATGATGGACATAGAATTGTCAGAAAATCAACAAAATGGACAGAACAATATTTCGTCTGACCATTGGAGGGGGAGGGGGACTTTATATCTATTTTAGGTTCTAGTCAATTATCTTGTTATATATCTATAATGAGGTGAAAAATTTAAATACCTCCATAAAGTTCGGTTCTTCATTACTGAAGTAGTGAAGCAGAGGGGGCCCCCAAAGAAGTTTTTGCCCCGGGCCCCAATTAGGCTAAGTCGGGCCCTGCTCTTTGCTCCATTTATTATCCGGATGAAATGTTTTCTTCAGGAGCTGTGGGAAAGAGGATTAGCTTGGGATGAAACACTTTCTCCTGATTTGAAATCTCGATGGGAAGAGTGGTGTAGCGAGCTAAAGGACATTACAAACATCGTCATACCTCGCCCATATGATATACCAAGCACTAAAGACCCTTTTCAAGTTTGTATTTTCTGTGATGCTAGTCCAAAAGCCTATGGAGCAGTTGCCTACATTAGAGCTCCAGATCAAGAACTGTGGTTGGTTGGTTGGTTGGTTGGTTGGTTAGGGTTTAATGGCGCAAGGTCCAGAAAGGACATGCTGCGCCAAACACATGGTGAAACCCGAAAAGAATTCAGTTCAGCAATTTAAAATCTTAGTCCAATGTAAACATGCTAAAAAAGATTTATAAAAAAGTAATGAAATAAAAACATGATACAGACGATGATACATAGACAATGATATAGATGGTTATAAAACTATGAAGAGTAACACCGTGTTAAATAAAAAGTGACGTTGGTTTATTGGGTTTTAATGGAGCTAGGTCCAAAGAGCACCATTACGTGCATATAAAGCTTACGTGTGGCGGTAACAAAAAAAGAAAGGTATAAAAGATGATAAAAGCTCACAAAGAAAGCAAACAAACAAGGTGATAAAAACAGTCAAGTGTTTGATAAAAGGAGTCTTATATAACGATAGGCAACAGTAAAAGTAATACGAATAGTGAAACGAAAAAGAGATAAAGGCAAAAGAAACAAAGACAGGAACTTCTGGATGGGGAATCTCCCACCCTGTAAAAAAAAAATCAAAAAAGACGAGTGAAGAGGAGACACAAAAAAGGAACAAAACAAGAAAAGGGAGGAGTTAAGACTCCTCCAAATCAACGTCGATGTCCGAGTCCTCGGACACATACAATTTAAGATCTGAATTTTCTGCGACTCTACGGACGTATTGGTTATTTTTTAGGATGTAATCCGGATCATTAGCTTTCCTAGAAAGGGCAACGCACTTTCTAGGAATAGCCACTTTTTTTCTATTTTGGTTACGGGGGATTGGTGTGTTCATATCTATATGATAAGAACATGACGGATTGGGTGAGATAACATTATGTTTAACAGAAGTTTGAACAGTTTTAGGTTTGTTATTTTTAGATAAAGTAGTCTGCTTTGGATTTGTTTGACCAGGAGTATTGGGGGTAGAGTGAGAAACGGAACCATGTTTTGATTCTTTATGATTATTTTTCGGAGAAGATTGTGGCACAGATATCGGAGAGGTAAGAGGCTTTGGTGGTATTTTGTTTTTTAATGGAGAACCAGATAGGGATAACTTCAGCTGAGATTGAGTTTCAGCTGTCGAGGAGGACACGGATTTCAGCTTAATTGAGCAGGGTTCAGTTTGTGTGCCGACAGAAGATACTTTTTTCGGGGACGCCGCTGCAGCATACGATAATCCAACAGTCGGGGTTCTAGTTTCGATTATCCGTCGTGCTTCGGGGTAAGACATTTTATTTGTTACCTTTACAGTCTGAATTTCTTTTTCCTTCAACCATTTCGAACAAGACCTAGAATACGCTGGATGACTATCATCACAGTTAACACACTTAAAGTCCGCCAAGCAGCTATTGTTATCATGACCCGCTTGCGCACAGCGGGCACAAGTAAGGGATCCACGGCATGCATCCTGCGAGTGACCGAATCGCTGGCATTTAAAACAGCGCAGCGGATTCGGCACGTAGGGCCTAACTGGACAGCGTAAGTAAGCGGCTTTAATATGTGATGGGAGGTCTGGGGAGTCGAAGGTTAGAATCAGATGCTTCGTAGGAAGCACCTTTCCGTCCCGGCGTATGGTGATTCGGCGTACATTTACAACATTTTGATCCCTTAAATTTTCTAAAATTTCTGGCTCAGGAACAGTAAAGAGTTCTGATTCGGAGATCACTCCTCTTGATGAGTTCAGGGTCTTATGTGGTGAGACTGTTACAGGAAATATACCAAATGTAATGCATTTGGACAAAGTTTCCGATTGTTGTGCCGAAAAAACCTCAATCATCAGGTCTCCGGATGGCAGTTTTCGTATTGACGGTACTTCTCCTATAATTGACTGAATAGTTTTCTGGATTAAAAAAGGTGACATATTTTTAAAGGAATTATCGGTAGGTTTCACGATTAAGAATTTATTAAATTTAACTTTTGCGTACATTTGTTGCGAGGTTTTTTGTGGTGACTTATCCCTCACCGTGGGATTTTGAAAAAAAGAATCCATAAAAAGGGGCTTTAGATTCAGTTCCCGGCTGCACCACCCACCATGGAGCCCAACAAGGGGATGCAGGATCCTGCACCAGTGCTGGCCGAGAACTATACGCTCACGAAAAGATCCTGAAGCAGACTCCACCCTTAGCGAGATGCTCAGTAATCATAACGATTGCTTGGTTCCTAGCCGGAGACAAAGTCAACGACCAGCCGATTGATACATTAGGGAACCACTAAGTACCTCCCGTTTACCCGAAGCGGGGGCCGAAGTAGTGTATTGGGCAACCAAAACTGACCCTCAACTACCAGGATTCCCTTTTCCGGGGACACGGGTCTCCACGCACGGCAAACACGTGGGCAGTTAATCGTCATTAGAAGCTAGTAGCAGCAGAATGGCTACAGCTTCTGATGAGGAGCCCTCACCTCCGAAGAGGTAACCGCAACGAGGGAGAAAAAAAGGTAAAAGTAGAAGGACGAGAGGAGAGGAAAAGGGAAAGAAGGGAAAGTTCGCTGGGGTACCTCGGGATTGCGACACCCGTGTTTACCTAAAGAAGGTAAACCCCCTGAGGGGCAAGAACTGTGGACAACCAGTTTTATTCTAGCTAAATCTCGTGTTGCTCCCCTGAAAAAATTGTCATTGCCTCGCCTCGAGCTAATGGGAGCTGTTATCGCATCGCGACTTGCAGAATATTTGAGAAAGACTTTCCATATAGATACTAAAGATATCTATTTATTTACTGACTCTGAAATTTGCCTCTATTGGATCAAGAGTACTGCAAAGATATGGAAACCTTTTGTTTCGCATCGGGTCACGGAGATCCATGAAAAGACTTTGCCCCAAAACTGGAAATTTTGTAAAGGTGCAGAAAATCTAGCTGATAAACTTACCAGAGGATTGAAAACAGCCTCTTTTGTGACAGACGAGCTGTGGTGGAAGGGCCCGAGATGGCTCTCACAATCTAGTGAAACTTGGGATACACATTTCCCAAAGAATGTTGAGAATCCGTTTGAAGAAGTTGAAAAAGAAAGAAGAAAATCCAATCACCAGATAGTTAACATTGTTCTTAATGAAGATCTGAACAATGAAATTTTATCAAGATTCTCCTCGTGGACCAAGCTACTTCGAGTGATAGCTTGGTGCCTCCGGTTTTGTCAGAAAACAGTTCGCCGGCAGAAGGGATTTTTAACATCGAATGAATTGAAGAAGGCATTACAAGCGGTAGTAAGACAAGTTCAAGCTAGCGAGTTTTTTGAAGAAATAAAAGCTTTGAAGTCTGGGAAACCCCTTAAAACTTGTAGCAAGATAATATCTCTATACCCCTTCCTTGACGAAAATGGCCTACTGCGGGTTGGAGGGAGATTAACCAAGGCTGAAATATCGGATGATCAGAAGCATCCTATCATTCTTCCGAAGAAACACTACGTTACAAGCCTTCTGATAAAACATTATCATGAAAACCACCTGCATGGAGGGGTTATGCTTGTACTCTCTGCGATTCGGCAAAAATTTTGGATAATCAATGCAAAGGAGGCGATCAGGAGCTGTATATGGAAATGTGTTAAGTGTCATCGATTTAGAGCGGAATCAGCCACTCAACTGATGGGTGAATTGCCGAAAGCAAGAGTGGTTCCTTGCCGAGTTTTCTCAAGGATCGGTGTTGATTTTGCTGGACCCTTTTTCATAAAGATGAAAAAGGGAAGAGGAGGTCAGACAACAAAATGCTATGTTTGTCTTTTTATATGCCTCGCTATAAAAGCTATACATCTTGAAGTTGTGAGTGATTTGTCCTCGGAGGCATTCATCGCATCACTTAGAAGATTTGCAGCTCGCCGAGGTCGACCACAAGAAATCTATTGCGACTGTGGTACCAATTTTGTTGGCGCTGCGAGAAAAATTAAGAGCATGATGCTCTCATTCAAGACCGATGAAAGGTTTCACAACTATCTAGCTAACCAAAACATTATTTGGAAATTCAACCCCCCTGGTGCTCCTCATCAAGGAGGCCTGTGGGAGGCAGGAGTGAAGTCGATGAAACATCACCTTAGACGAACGATGGGCTCACAAGTTTTATCAATAGAAGAATTCCTAACATTGATTTGTCAGGTTGAGGCGTGTTTGAATTCTCGTCCCATCATTCCTGTGTCGACTGACCCCAATGATCTGACTGCCCTCACTCCTGGACATTTCCTCCTTGGAGCCCCCTTGACAACCATTCCTGACCATGACTTAGCTGATGTGAAAGTGTCTACTCTAAAGAGATGGGAATTGACCCAGCAGATGTTTCAGAGTTTCTGGAAACGTTGGGAAACAGACTATCTTTCAACTTTGAATCAACGTGCCAAGTGGCACAAGACTAAAGACAATCTCAAAATTAGTGACTTGGTGCTAATAAAAGAGGACAATCAACCACCTCTGAGGTGGAAACTAGGGAGAATTCTTCAGGTCTTTCCTGGAACTGACGGTAAGGTGAGAGTAGTTACTCTAAAGACTGCAGATGGTGAGCTCAAACGCCCCATAACAAAACTCTCTCCATTACCCTTCAATGAATAAGTATAATTTAATATTTGAAAACTTTCAATTTCTTATTGCAGTGTACTTTAACTTTTAATTTTTAATATGTTACTTACTCATTGATATCCTGAAAATAATAATATGCTGTATTTGTAAACTTTGATTTTTTTACATTTGTATACTTTACGTAATTTGAATATTTAGTGTTTTATATTTGTTACCTGAAATTTTTTTATTGTTTGTTATTGACTTTAGCATTACCCCAGAATGGCATGAAGTTAGTTTTGTGATTGCAAAATTGTCTATATTGTAATTTTTCATGCAAAATCCTCATTTGTATTTAATAATTGTTTAATTTGTATGATATATTTGATTTAGGAGTGCTGAATGGATATTCATCTCGGGGGAGGATGTTTGAAAGTATTTAGTTTATTCTTTCGCCCCTAGATGTCAGCCAAATGTAATTGTATTTTGAATAGTTTTGTATTCATAGATTGGCAACTCATAGTAATGTTTTGTTTTCAGCAGAGTTAATTTTTGATTCGATGTAAGACGGTTGTGTTCTATTTAGCTTCGTGCTAAGATCAGCATTGCGATGCTCTTCTGATTTTCTATCTACGTTTATGTGTGAAAATAAAGTACCTTGTCTTTCTGTCGTAACGCCAGATGATTATTTGCTGCCGTTGTTTTTATATTTCCTGAACTTTAATCCGAAGATTTGAACACATGGCTCCCGCCGGTCATCATTAATTTCTTGAAAAACAAGCTTTTTAATGCCCATTTGTTTTAATAAACTATGATTATAAAAAATATTTAAATTTTATTTTGCTCGAGTCTCAGTAGGTTAATGCTCTTCCGTTAGAATTCAATTCCATACTGGCACATGAAAATTTATCTTTTTGTAATGCAGGTGTGCTCATATCATACCAGGTGGTGGTGAGTGTTAATACGAATAACAAATATTTCTTTTTGTGGGGTGGGGGGAGACTGCAGATTAATAGTGCCTCTTATGAAAATTCTCCCTCTCACTTAATTAATTAAAAGCCGTCTGTCTGGTGGACGGTTGGCCTGAGCGTAGCTGGACGAAGCCTGGCTAGTGGAAAATATATTCAATTGTTTCTGTTTCTAAACTGTAAACAAAAATTGAAATACAATCATATGGATAAAATACCGTTTCTTTCTGAGACCCGTTATGCATAGGGGTAGTTTCGGAATTTCCAAGACATGGAGCAAAATATTTCTATCAAGATTTCAGAGAATCCGTGATGTACAGAGGCCAGCCATAAACTGTCTATTCTGTTTAATTGTAAATGTGTGTGCAAAATGTTCTACAGAGTACAAATGACACGGAGTGTGTGAAAACATGTTTAACGGAGTCCAGGACACAAAATTTAATTCCTTTTTTTAGTTACATGCATTTTGGAATGGTTTTTCTCCCTAAATGTGGTTTATAGGTCATTGTAATGATCTTCATAAATCCTACATATGAAAAGTACTTGAACTATACGAAATTTTGTTTGCAGAAAATTTAAACTATTTCTAGTTTTCAATATATCTGCTGAACCAATTGCAAAATTTGCATATTTTTAACGTAGGATTTCGTTCCTCAATAACGATCCTTCGGAGAGAAAAAAAATTGTCTGGCATCGCGAGTTATAATTTTGGCAGCGTGCCAAACCCAGTAGCAGTAAACAGTTAAACAGAAAAGTGCCAAAATGCGCAGAAAAAAGGGGGTAAGCAACGATAAGTAATCCTACGTTAATAACCCGCGGTAATTTCGTTAGGAGAGATTACATGAAATATTTTTTTCCTTGTTGTACATGAGAAAGGTTTCAAAATAATTTCCCCTCAGAGTTTATACACAAGCAAAACTTTTAATCTCTTTAAAGGGAAAAAATTCAGAGTAATTTTTACCGTAAGGAAACTTTTCTAAGAATTCATTCCCTAATTTAAAAAATATCTAAGGGCAGTGTAATGAAAATAGAACGAAGGAACGCTGTACAAAATTTCATCGTGATACTTTTCAAGAAGTTTTAGATACAGTGGTACCTCGGTTTACGAACTTAATTCTTTCCGATACTTGGTTCGCAAACCGAAGCAGTTTTTCCCATATAAATTAACGGATGAAGAATTAATCCATTCACAACCTAGAAAATAGTTATTTTTACCTTGTTTTTATGTGTTTAGTTATAAAAAAGTGGTGAAAATAAATAAAAACAGACTTTATTGTGAAGAACTAACACATGATAATAATTATATTTGTTCAGTACAGCATTTTAGCTTTGTAGTAGTAGATAATTGCTGGTGCAGATGGTTGATTGTGGAAAAGGGAGGGAGGACTACAGATGCTACTGCTTGGAAGGTAAGTCATCTTCCGTAATATCAGTAGGCAATTCTGATTTTAGTGTTTTTTCTCTTCGTCTACTTTCAGCCTCACTAGCTGATTTTGGCACAAGAAACTGATCCAAAGAAATTTGTCCTTTGCTTTTCTGAAGAATTTCACAGAAGTGAGACATCACATTGTCATTTCGAATATTAACTGCTATGTTGGTCACAGATTTATTAGGGTGATGCTTTTTAACAAATGGCTGCACTGCACTTGCAGCAAATTTCTTTTATGATAGCAATGAAACTTTCTCCCTACCATCATCTTTCTTTGATATATGCTCTTCCTGGATAGCGTTCATCTGTTGACTCTGCTGTTCAACAAGTTTCTTCTCGGGTGAGTTCTTCTCTGTGTTCTTCCACTAGCTCCTCCACATCTTTACAGTCGACCTCCAAGCCTATACTTTTGACCATGGACACTATCTGAGCCACAACTTTGACTTCCGCCTCTTCATTATCAAAGCTCTCGAAGTCTCTCACAGGCACACAAGTTGGCCCAAGTTTCTTCTAGGTAGACTGCAAGGTATAATAAGAGACCCCACTCTAGGCCTTATCAATAATGTTGATGCAGTTAGGGATATCACAACCTAGAAAATAGTTATTTTTACCTTGTTTTTATGTGTTTAGTTATAAAAAAGTGGTGAAAATAAATAAAAACAGACTTTATTGTGAAGAACGTGTAGGAAAGCATCACCCTAATAAGTGTTCCTTCCAAAAATCTCAGGGTCAAATAGGTGTCGTTTGTGACTTGAAAACACATTGAAAAGAGTGCCATGATATACAGTTTTTTTAAAATTGGAAATAACCTGCTGGTCCATAGGCTGAACAAAGGAGTTGTGTTGGGTGGTAAAATTTGACCTTAATGAAATTATATTTGATGTCCAGGTCTTTTTCGAAATTTGGAGGATGATCAGGAGCGTTATCCATGACGAGAAGACACTTCAAGGGCAAACCATTCTCCTCAAGATATTTCTTGTTAGCAGGTGAAGATTTCAGTAATCCATTCCATGAAAATACACTCATGGACAAAAAAATTAGCGCACCAAGAAGGAGTTGTCAAAATGAAACGAAATTTTACATACGTAATGACTACTTTGATATAAGTAAATGATAAGAAAATCAAAGAAAAAGGATAATTTATTTCAAAGAAAAAGGCAAAAGAACGGAGGAGTTAATACTCCGTTGGACCCCCTCTAGCGTGAATGCACGATGCGATACGATCGGGCATTGAGTCATACAAGTTCTGTATGATGTCTTGAGACATTTCGTTCCCTATTTGCTGTAACCTTGCCTCTAGTTCGTTCAAACTCGTGGGATGCCCAACTCGTCGTCCCAAATGATCCCAGATATGCTCGATTGGAGACAAATCTGGTGATCGGGCAGGCCAAGGAAGGGTAGCAACAGTGCGGAGACAGTCTTGTGACACCCTTGCTGTATGAGGCCGAGCATTGTCTTGTTGAAAAATGGCTCCTGAGAGCCGTTGAATGAGTGGCAACACATGTGGTTGCAGGATTTCATGAACATACCGCTGGGCTGTCATGGTGCCACGGAACAATACTAGGGGTGACCGTGTATTGTAGGCAATGGCACCCCATACCATCACACCAGCTGTGGGAGCGATGTGTCGCTGTACAGCAAAGGCAGGATTGAAGCGTTCACCACGGGCTCTCCACACACGAACACGATTGTCATCACTGCCGAGATTGAATCTGGATTCGTCTCTAAAGACGACCTGGTTCCATTCCACTGCAGTCCAGTTTCCTCGTGCGCGGCAAAACTCCAAACGGAGGCGTCGATGGGTGGGCGTCAAGTGCAGCACACGTAATGGGCGCCGCGATACCAACTGTCCTTCAGCCAGGCGTCTTCGTATGGTTCGAGAAGACACAGAGGCCCCTAGTGAAGGTGCTACCTGTGCCTGGATGGCGGCCGATGAAGCAGTTAGCTGTAAGCGTGCATTTCTTACGATGTGGCGGTCTTCTCGACGACTGGTCTGTCGAGGGCGTCCTGAGCCTGGTCTTCGTGTACATGACATCTCTCGGGTCCACTGGTCCCAACACCTCTTCACAACACAATCAGAGCGGCCTAATTGACGAGCTACTCGCCTAGCTGACCACCCAGCTTCCATCATCCCGACGATTCTCCCCCTCTCAAACTGCGACAACTGCTTATATTGTCTTCGAACACGGGTTAATGGCATGTCTATCTCAGCTCTTTCTTTGTAAATGATTCAGCACACTCAAACAAGCTTTGGTTACCTGTTTTATACTCCACAGAGTACGATGTTCAACGCCCTCTACCGGCTATACGTAATGCGCAATCACGCTGCATTTCTAATCATTTGCATATCTCCCCGACATGTACCTTCATTGCAAGTTTCGTTACGATCCCGCAATTATTTCTTGGTGCGCTAATTTTTTTGTCCATGAGTGTAACTGGTTATCCAGGCCTTAGCATTTGCTCTCCACATTACCGGTAGTTTAGTCTTCAGCATATTATTTTTCTTGAATGCACGAGAATTTTCAGAGTGGTAAACTAAAAGTGGCTTAATTTTACAATCACCACTTGCATTAGCACACAATAAAAGAGTAAGCTTGTCCTTCATAGACTTGTGACAAGGAAGTGCCTTCTCCTTTATGGTGATGTAGGTTTTTCTTGAAATTTCTTTCAAAACAATCCGATATCATTACAGTTAAAAACTTTGTTTGACATGTAGCCTTCACTTTCCACAAACTTTTTGATTCATCAACAAGTACATCTGCAGCCTTTTTATCTGAACTAGCAGCCTCCCCATGTCTAACAACACTATGAATTCCACTTCGCTTGTGGAATTTCTCAAACCAGCCTCTACTTGCTTTAAAATCTTCACATTCAAAACCATTTGTACTCGGTGTTTTAGCTATCAAATCACTGTGCAACTTCTTAGCTTTTTTCAATAATAAAGTCTCACTAAAACTATCACCAGCAATCTCTTTTCATGTATCCCCACTAGCAATAATTTTTCTGCCTTTTCTATAACCAGCAGGGCCGGCCCTTGGGTGAGGCTGACTAGGCCCAGGCCTCAGGCCTCAGGCAAAATGGGGCCTCACATTGGGCAAGCCATACTTTTTTGTCTACATGCTTGCTTTCGTGGCCGTCAGTTTAATGGGCCCAATAGTAAAATGGCATGAATAATATAAAATTTTCCCACAGGTTTTTTAAAGAAAACCTAGATAAAACATGACGCATACTTACGCATTATATGTTCCACATTAGCCTCCTACCAAAAAAGTCATGGTCGTTAACGTTGCACAACAGGATAAGAGGACGCATACATAATGAGCTCTAAAAGCATTTGTGTACCATACAAACAGAATACACTAAATTTAGTACGAACTACATAGATGATTTTTAATTGTGCTGTTTCTTTGACCGTGATGACTTTTTTTTGTTGTCCAGCCTGTTTAAATACCAGTTATTTATTTCTTTGAAATTATTTTATTTATCTGGCTTATGCCTTTTCTAGAACTATTGTCTGTCTACAGATTGTATACCTGTTTCATTAGGAACTGTTTATTATCGAGTTTTCTAGAAAATTTGAATAGAATATCAATTGTACATGATGACAATGACAAATTTCTGTTTTACTCTTTGTTCAATCTTCCTGTTTAGTTTTATTTGTTATATTTATTTGCATATGTTATTTCCAGCTGTCAATTTGACAATGAAACGAAAATTTGAATCAGGCGCCTCTAAATTAAAGAAAAAATTTTAAAATGAAGCATTTATTAAATCAATCGCCGGCTCACTTGATAAATTTACTACAAAAGTTATTACTGATTCTGGTAACTTGAGCGAACCTACGACTTCAACATCACAAATTAATGACGACGCACCATTAGAAACTACTGATGAAATTACTCAAAATAATGCAAGCGATTCTGATAATGATGATTTTGGAGATGATTCTAGTGATAAATCCCAAGAAGGTGCAATTGATCAGGCGATTTCAGGTTCTTGTGCTACTGATGCATTGTCAACAGATCCTGGATTGTGGCCAGCTTCATTAACTGATAGCATTCGAATGACCTTAGTTGAAGTTGGTCCCAATCAAATTACGGATTACGATTTTCCAACTGATGATTCTTCTCGCCGATTTAGTAGTGTGCATTATTCACGAAAATTGAAATATTCTGAGGTTGTAACACGATCGTGGCTAGTTTATTCGAAATTCTGCAATTCGACATTTTGTTTTCCCTGCAAATTGTTTACTGATTCGTCAAAACGCGTTGCTTTAGCCAATGACGGATTTTCTGATTGGAAAAACGCTTCTAGGGCATATTCGTCCCACGAACTTTCACCTGAGCATGTTAATTGTGTCAGTCGATGGAAAGAATTGGAAAATCGTTTGAAATCTCTCTCAACCATCGATAAGCATAACGAACAGTGGATTAATGTGGAAAAAATTCATTGGCAAAATGTCCTTACTCGTTTACTAGCAATAATTCAATATTTAGCAGAAAGAAATATGGCCTTCCGTGGTTCTGTTGATCGCTTATTTGAGCCGAATAATGGAAATTTCTTGAGTCAAGTGGAGTTATTAGCAAAATTTGATCCTGTTCTGTCTGAACATTTACGACGAATAAAAAATAAGGAAACATATGTTCATTTTTTGGGACGACGAATACAAGACGAACTTTTAACATTAATATCTGATAAAATTTTAGAAAAAATATTGGACCGCCAAAAAGCTGCAAAATATTATTCAATCATGCTGGACTGTACACCTGACATAAGTCGAAAAGAACAAATATCTGTCATTATTCGTTTCGTTGAAATTAATTGTGGTTCAGTTCAAATTTGTGAACATTTTCTTGGATTTTTGAATGTTATTGAAACGACTGGCCAAGGTTTAACGGATTCAATTCTATCGTTCCTTCAAAAAAATAATATTACAATTCGTGACTGTAGAGGTCAAGGTTACGATAATGGCAGTAATATGAAGGGTAAAAATCAGGGTGTACAACGACGTATTTTGGAAATTAATCCACAAGCTTTTTATGTTCCTTGTGGATGCCACAGTTTGAATTTGGTCGTTTCAGATGGTGCTAAATCGTCAATTACTGCAATTTCGTTCTTTAGCCATCTTCAGAAAATTTATGCATTCTTTGCTGCTTCGACACCTCGATGGAAAATTCTGAAAGACAATTGTGACCTTACGTTGAAACCACTTTCTGATACAAGATGGGAATGCAAAATTGATTCTACAAAAGTTCTCATGATGAAAGCTAAGGAAATTCGAATGGTTTTACTCGAAATTCGTGACAGAGCAACGGACGGAATAATTCGAAATGATGCTCAAAGTTTGGCGGATGAAATTGGCTCGTTTCGATTTCTTCTTTGCCTTGTTATTTGGCACACAATTCTTGTTCAAATCAACAAAGTCAGCAAAATTATGCAAAATTCGAATATGCAAACCGATGTTGCAGTATCATTAATTGCAGCAACGAAGGAGTTTTTAATAGAATATCGAAATTCTGGCTTTAAAACTGCAATTGAAAAGGCAACGCTCATGTCAAACGAATTAGATATTGCACCTGAATTACCACAACAAAGATTAAGAAGGAAGAAACGACTATTTGATTACGAAGGTTTTGATAAACCAATAGATGAAGTCACAAAGCAGTTTGAAATTGATTTTTTTAACCATCTGATTGATACAGCTTTAAATTCATTGGGCGAAAGATTCACTTTACTTAATGACTTAATTGACAAATTTGGTTTTCTTTTTAATATTCGAAAATTAAGTTCAGAAATGACGACTACTATTGAACAACATTGTAATCACTTACAAATTTGTTTGTCTGATAATAATGAGATGGACGTTGACGGGTCTGATCTGGCTACTGAATTGATTACTTTATCAAAATTATTGAAAAACGACGTTGATCACGACTTAAATATGCAAGACACATTTAAATTCATTTATGCAAAAGGACTTAATGAAATTTTCCCAAATTGTTGCATTGCATTGCGAATACTTTTAACATCACCTGTTACTGTAGCAAGTGCAGAACGCAGTTTTTCGAAATTGAAACTTATTAAAACGTACCTTCGCTCAACTTTAACACAAGAAAAACTTTGTGGCTTAGCTATGATATCGATTGAAAATAAGCAAGGAAAAGAAATTGACTATAACAATTTGATTGAAAAATTTGCCGCCGTGAAATCTAGGCGAAAAGCAGTTTAATGTGTAAATATTTTTGTTTCACAAAATGCAAATTTTTTCTTAATACTGTAGTAAAATTGTGCTGTTACATGTTTAGCAATCTATATCTAATGAATGAATCAATTATATGCACATATATTATATATATGAAAATCAGGAAAATTTTTTTAAAAAAAGGCCTCATATCTGAGTTTTTGCCTCAGGCCTCACACCAGCAAGGACCGGCCCTGATAACCAGAGGCTTTTGCTTCGTTAAAACAGTCACTCCTTTAGCCACATCAGCTGCCTTTATAGCTCCTTTACGTTTGAGGATAGTACAAATGGCAAACTTCGCCAACCCAAACTGCGTGGCCAGATTAAAAACATACACACCATTCTCATGTTTAGCTATTATTTCTTTCTTTTTCTCAATAGTTAGGTTAGGTTTCCTGCTAGCAATATCACTTGCTCTTGCCATTTTCTTGGGAGCCATATTGAGGGCTAATTTAAACAAAAATGTTCACACAAAAAATCTGTGAATTACATGAGCAGCTAAAGTTTAAGCTGTGCTAGAGTAAGCTCAATTGCGCTTACCATGTGGACTTTTCGCGAACCGAAGCAAGTGTGGCGAATGCTTGCATCGCATATCACAAGATGGCAGCACATCTCCAGCGTTTGTTCGTAAACCGAGTCGTTCGTAAACCAAGGTGCCACTGTATATCCTTTTAAACACTGCAAATAACTAGATATTCTCTTTCGAGATATAGGCTCTCTTATAGTATAGAGTTCGGGGTACAGCACGATGTGCATCGACAGTACAACATAAAATGTTTTATCTGGCAATGTAATCATCATATGAGCATGTGGTTGTGGTGTTTGATCCTTAAAGCTATATTGCTTGCCTCAAGTCGGGACAGTAATTTTTCTTAAAGAGTTTTGTATGCCGGTAGTTATGTGACCAATTACCCCTTGCTAGGGACCCATGCTAGGGAGCTCATTATGAGGGCGTGATTTTGTGTCCATGGCTCCACGTTTATCGTTGCAAAGACGATTCTTTTGATTAATTAATGTGTGCGTGTTGCATATCAGGATGATGTATATATTTTCTCTATGGTTAAATATGACTACCAGCATCAAAACTGGTTTTACACCCGTGTTTGTAATAGGGAAAAAAAAATGTAACATAGAATCTACAGAGCATCGCGAAGGTATTGGATCCTTTCCAGTTCCTTCCTATCAAGCTGGAAAATTTCCACAACCAGACACAACTTCGATAGTATAACAGACGTCACGCCTGAAAAAAAAAGCAATCGGAAATCACTAATAAATTTTTATTTGCACGTTTTTTTTCTCTACTGTAGGCCCGTATGTCATCTGCAAAACCTTGCTGAGGAATTGGAAAAATTGGCGCATGCGCATTATGTGTCACAAGTGACTTTCCCTAGGCTGGCTGAAATTTCAGTCGAATACAATATATCGAGTCTCGAGTTCGATAGTGATTTAATAGGTAAACAAATGGATACGAAACATAAACATACTCTGATGTGATTTATTATGAATCTATGTGTTCAAATTATGTTTAAGCATAGTTTTTTTGATGACATTGAATACAACAGCAGTGCTGGTAGACTGATTTTTTCTAATGTTGTATATTTTGTATAAAATTTTTTCTATATTAAATTCTTATGGAATTTTGTAATTTTTTCTGTTTAGTGGTAAACTGAACTCAGTTTGAAACTTTCTCATTAATTTTTAGAAAATAGGAAATGATGTGCAGATTTTTTGTACTTCTTTGTTTTGGATCATCCCTTATTTACTCAGTATCATGCATGTATGAAGTAAACTGTTCAAGATTATTGATGGGGCAGTATCCTTTTTTTTATGAAATTGTAGTAAAATTTTATGTAAATAACAACATAGGAAATAGTTTTTTTTGCACTCTGCTTTAATGTCTCTTGTGTGCCGAAAGTATTTAAAAAATGTGTCAACTATTTAAATGCAGGAGAACTCTAGGTGATGTATTAGACTCCCATTTAACAATAACAGACACTATTCATGGGCCTAGTATATGATGTTACATGGAAGACTTGGCTGGGTAACATAGTTCAAAGCGAGGAAAAGGGTGTCAGCATCACAAGAAATAAAAGATAGTTTTCAGTGTCAAACATAGTGATAAAAGTATACATGCCACTTACTGTTACAAATCTGTTACCAACTTAACATGATGGTGCATGCATATCATTTGTATTTGCAACATGTCGGGGATGTGTATGTTAGCATAATAAATTAGGAAATTTTTTTTACCTGGTTCTAAACTGCTCTCTTGTGTATTAAAATTCTCCTTGCTTTAAGGGGAAATTCATTAAACAGGGTGTATTTTATATTAGGGTTTAGTAACTGTATATTTTTATGCAAAAATTTCTGAAAATAAAGGTTATATATACTACCGTGTAGCTATTGTGTTGTACTCTTACCAATTAAAGGAAATTTTGGCAAAAGTTCCCTGATAACACCAACTTTGGTAAGTTTAATCCTGCACAGGGCAAAAGCCTAAACCTTTAACATGTAAGATAAATGTGCTGATTCTCCTGAAAAGAAAAAAAAATGAGTCCAGTTTGAAATCAATCCCCCTCTTCTAAGGTACAGAACGAGAGAATAGGATTATAGTAAAATAGAGGGTTGTCTAAGTGAAACATTTATTACCTACTTAAAACACCAAAATGTTCATGTGTGGAGCCACAACAACCCACGATGTATGTGACCATATGTTGCCCAACAACAGTTCTCAGTGAATGTATGGGCAGGTATTATTGCTGATTACTTAATCGAGACATACCTCTTACCACCCCACTTGGTGGCCAGAAATATCGTATTTTTCTGGAGGAGGTACTGCCAGAATTACTGGACATTGTTCCAATGTCTGTTCAGTGTGCAATGTGGTTCTAGCATGATGGGGCTCCAGTTCATTATTCCCGTGTTGTATGTGATTACTTGAAAAGTACATTTGCATCTCAATGAATTAGGCATGGTAGACCCATCCCATGGCCACCTGATTTATCTAGCCTGGATTTCTTCCTTTGGGGGACCTTAAATCTGTGGTCTATGAGATGCCCATTGACTCTGCAACCAACCTTGTTGCAAGAATCTCCATCACAGCTGCAAACGTCCACGAAATGCCAGGAATTTTTGAAAGGGTTTGATAATTGATGCTGTACCGTTGTGAAGCGTGCATAACTGTCAATGGTAAGAATTTTGAGCAGTTGTTGTGAAACTGAACACGTACAGTCCTAGTGTAAAGTGTCACCAAATAAAGAGTTTTTTGGTCATACATTCCTATGTGATTCTGCTTTGTTTTTGAGTTTTCTACCTCCCCTAAAAGTTTGTACGTTGAGTTTTAAATCACTCTGTATAGTAAAATATATTGTATATATGTTTATAATAGGTTCTCTTAAAGTTAATTCTTTATCTCATGAAAACTGCAAGTAACATAAAAATCATTTAACAAAGGGATTCAAAGCAGCACTTTCAAAAACATAAAATTTTAGAATGCAAGTAATTTTTTTCTTTCATGCACTGAGGTCCAAGTCTACCTGAAACACTGGAGATGTATATTTTTGCAACTGAAGGTTATGGTCTGTTAAGCCCTTGTCTTGTAAAAGATGATTATTCAGCTCCAGAACTTTACTAACCAGTTAGGACTAACAAGGAAAATAGGAAATCTCAAAATTGTAAAATTTAAAGTTTGATTTTCAGTTTCTTTCACTATTAAATTTTCAGTGGTACCTTTTTAAAGTTATGAATTCAGAAATCAAATATAATTATATATTTGTAGTGATAATTCTCAAGTAACTGTCAAAAAATGTTATATAAGTAAAAAAATTTTGAAATTTTAAATGCAGTCGAACCTCCATATATCGAAGTAGCAAAATGCCGGAAAAAAATTCGATATATAGAAATTTCGATATATAGAATTGATCTTAGTTTTTTATCATAATTCTCCTAAAACATTAAAATTAAAGCTAATTTTTGCATGAAAGATTTATTGAGTACTATATTACCTTTTAAAAAAACAATAATCCAGACAGTGGTTACAGTGATCACAGCTACATTCTTTTAAAAAAACTACGAATATCTTGCTGAACAGGCAGTTTTGCGGAAAGTTCATCAAAGAAATGTTCACATTTATTCAATCCACTAAAAAACTTCATCAGGGACATTTTCCGGGAATTGAAGTCCACGACGTATTGTTTCAAACGTTATAAATTGGGAGATTTTATTCTAAAGTGTAATAAGATCTCCCGATATGTCATGAAAAAAATTTCGATATATAGATTTTTTTCGATATATAGAAACAGTTTTTCTATGTAATGAACATGGAGATTTGCTAAGAGTTCGATATATAGAAAATTTCGATATGGGGAAGTTCGATATATGGAGGTTCGACTGTATATTCAAATTTAAAAAGTTATAGTTATCAAACTTAGAATTTTAGTAATATATTGAATTAATAGAAATTATAATAAAATTAGATTATTTCAAATTAATATTTTGTTATTCATTAACTTTCAAAGATATCTTTGTTTATCTCCGGATATTGATCCTAAGACTCAACAGCCCACAACATGTGTAGAAAATAATACTGCTAAAGGTATTCTCAATTTATATATTTATTTAATTAAAATTCAAAACATAACTTTATTTTTTAAATTAAATTTTTATATTCTTTGTTTGAAAATAATGTCTCTTAGTATATATGTATATATAATGAAAAATTTCAGGTTTAGAAGTGTAAGTTTTAAAGAAAGAATGTTCATCTTGGAAAAAAAATAAGATTATTCGTGATAAATGATAAGAAAACAACATCAGTATTTAGAAACAGATATAATGCAAAATCAGAGTGTGTCTTTTATCTAAGAAACTTCATGAAATATTTGATCCAAATAACAGAATCACAAATGTTCATAATTAAGCTCTATCTTTATATAAAGATGCATTTATTGCCTATTATAAGCATTGTTATTATTTTATTCTTGCTTTATAATTTAATGGGCTTTATTGATTTACACTAATTTTTTTAGGGACTGCATACATTGATAGAGACTTTTTCAAGTAAGATCTGGGTATCTTGTGTGTAATTTCTGTTATAAGGCATATCAAAGGAAAAATAAGGAACATATAAAAAGTTTTATAATTAAATGCATGAAAATACTTTATTGCTGCTTTGTCCTTCATGTTTAAGCTGTTGGAGATATTTTTATATATCGTGCAATAACTGGAGTTTTACTCTGGTTAAAGAATGAGGATAAAACATTATTATATATAAAATTTAAGAATATAACTTTGTACAGACATTACAGACTTAAAAATGTCATTTATAAATTAACATAGCCTAAAGAGAAATTATTCATTATATTATTTTGTTAAAAAATTTGAGTGTGCAATGATTTTCATTGAATTAGTAACTATTTTGTTTCCTGTTATGAATTAATTTTTTTTTTAAGTTCACTTCAAGTTAAAATTTTTAAAAAAAAACTAATGGTTTCAGTTTAATAGCGTTGAGGTAAAACATTTCTCATTTTTTCAGTTCTATGTGTGGTTGGAGAAGGTTTAATTGTAAACCTGGAACTGGAATAAATGAAACAACATTGAAAAGGACATTGAGTGTCATTTACGTAAGTGATTATTAAATGCAAAGTATAAAAATCCTTAGAAAAATTATTATATTATGATCGATTCATTTGTTATATCAACATTTCTGAATCAAGATTTTGATGTTAAGGCCCTTAATCAGGCCTGCACAACATATTGCCTGCTAGCACTCACTTCTGTGGCCTGTAAAGCCTTTGTGAAGAAGCATAATATTATTAATAAAAAAATATACAATATTATTTTCAGATTTATAATATTACAAAAGGATATATTAGCAAAGAATATTAACATTTATTAAATTTTTTAAATAATTAGTAATTTTTTTAGTAGATAAAATATTTTTTGCTTTCCCATCTATCCTATTTTCTTGGAGCATACAGCAGCTTTCCATAAAGTAATATGGTCCTCATTATATTTCAAGTAGTGCAAGTCTGTTCAAAATGATTTTCATAATCCTATAAACACCTTTTTAATCATGTTGCATATCAGCTGTCTGGAAACTGGATTCCACGAATAAGGTTAATTTTGCTTACAGGACAAAATATTGCTTTGACGGTTCAAGGAAAGTTATATTCCTGTTTGATCAGTTAGGATCTGTGTGAATTAAATGTAAACTCTTTTTGAACTGTAAAAATTTTTGTACCAACTTCTGTTCACGACAAAAATTATTTGTAAAATAAGACAAACAAACTTAAATTAAAATTTTATAATAGCACCAAAAATATGAAAATAAATTTCATTCTTACAGTTTAAACACAATATTTCAGACTCGAAATAATAATTTTGCAGTGGCAGTTGCCCAATGTTAAAGAAATCTGTATAAGAGAAATATTTTTTTATATAAAAATTATATCGGGCGAAATATGTATAAAATTTGTTCATCAAGTACACAGAGAATATATAATTTCTTGAGTCAAAGATTTTTTTTAGATACTTTTAGCTGACAGAAGATAGTTGTTATCTGATTAATTGTAATTTATAAAATGGTTAAACAAATTAGCATACAGGTTATTTTAAAAAAATATGATTTGTGACCAAAAAAATTAAAAAACAATGTTGCTATCATTTAATTTTTTGAGTTGGTAACTACACTGAGTGATAAATAAATAAAGTATAATAACATAATAATCTTTATACTTCTCAAAACACATATTTTCTTTTACCTTTTGTAAAAACAAATTTTCATACCTAATACCAGATAGAAATTATTAATAGTAGATAACCATATTTTATGATCTTAGACTTTTCTAATTATATTTGAAAAGTAGGAAATGAAAAAATATATATTAATAAATATTATTCACATATATGCTTTTATAATACTGCATATTTTATTTCTTTATATTCTATCTGTAGGAGAGGGTATTCATTTGAAACTGCTTTGTTGCTCTCCCTCTTCTTAGGGATGTTTGGTATTGACAGATTTTATTTGGGGTACCCTGCTATTGGTAAGACTACATCATTTTTTAGCTTTTTAAGAAATATGGAAAGTATGAAAGTATTTGCATGAGATGTAATTGAAGACTCTTGAAAATCCTAGAAATATTCAAAAAAGGTAAATTGAGTCTCTAAGAAGTAATATATATATATATAATGTGAAGCCTCTATGGCAGTGTTGTGTAGATAAATTAACTTTTAATTTAATATAGTAATAGTAAAGGATCATTCTTGTAACTGATTATAATTTTGATTTTAAATTAGTTAACCTTAAGTAAACAGCTTTTGTTTTATCATATCTTTTTAAGCCTCTGCTCTAATGTAGTTAAACAGGTTGTGATCTAATTTTTAATTGCCTAAATAGTGTAAATGGGATTTGGGAAAAGTGTGCAATTTTCCTGAATCTCCAATGTATTGTAAGGTAACATTGATAACTGGTCGTGACAAGTTTTGATTTTTTTTATAAGTATTGTTGGAATATTATGTAAAGTAGCTGGTAAATTTTTATTTATGTTGACTGTGAATTTTGTTTCTTCAGGTTAGCTAATATAATTTAAATTTTTTAAGAATGAATTTTTTATTTTGTCTAAAAGTTAATCCTTTTTTTTTATTATTATTATTACCTATCCTACTCAATATAAGCAGAAATCCAAAGCCCCGTAATCCAAGATGTACAGTTTTGGCCATTTCGTTGCATCTCCCCAACTTTTTACAGGAAATGAGGGAAGCAATGAATCTTACGCAGAATGTATAAATGGAATATGCATGCGGGAGACAAACGTTTAGAATACCAGGGCATAATATTGACGCATTATGCAAAAAACCAAGATAATAATTAAAAACAATATCATCAAGTCATCCAATTAAATAACTCCTCATACTACTACTATATTTGGAGTCTTCAGTCCTAATTTTATGGAGAACCTTTAATCTCCTTTTTGTCTGGCTTTAAGCTTGTGGAGGGATAAAGGGTGAAAAAGCCTAGTTCGGGGGCAAAAGAGTTTTTTTTTTAATTATATTTGGATAGAGGGCAAGCTTGAGTATCTATGATCCAGAAAATGCCAAAAGCAAACCCCCAGCAGAGCATGATGGAGAGACGATGGTGCAAGAGATGAAATTTCTGTTATAGGCATGCTCAATCTTTCCCTTTTTTTGGTTCGCTGCAGCGGCATGATTTTATTTTTTCTATTTAACTTAAATGTTTTAAGTTTTTTTATTCACCAGCTAACTTATGTGGACACGAAATTTATTGGTATCTTAAATTAATATGATTTAAATCAATTGGTATTTGTGTCCTCCTGTAATTAAAGATGGTTTTATTTTGCAATGTTTATGAATCAGCTAAAAATGTAATATTTATGTCCATCAGTAAATTGTGCATATTAATTTCTTTAATTCCTAGTCATATCATTTCTGCCTCTCAGTAAATGTTTCAAGTTTTAATTTTTCAGCCCTTCCCTTTATAGGTTTTAACCTTACGTTTGTTTTTCATATCTTTTTTAAGCCACTGCTCTAATTTGGTAAACTGGATTCCAACTATCCAAATTCCAATTTATCCCATTTATCCACTAAAAATGGGATAAATTGGATAAATAGTTTAATTAGAAATGGTAGAAAAAAATGTTAGTTTTCTGGCTTGGAGGTGTAATCGTTATATGCTTGCAACCTGTGCTGGTGGGTCCCGACTGAGCGCATTGATGTCCGGACGACTTGTCTTCAGTATTCTGCCATATAAGTTTTGGCTGAGGCCGGCATAAACTTTAGAACTTACAGGTTTTAACTTCAATTTCCAGTTTTTGTTTTTCAGCTTTTCCAGTTACAGTTTTTCAGGTTTCTTTTTGTTTCAGGAATTGAACTGTGTAATTTATATTTATTCATAACCCATAATGGGAGCATCAGTTAGAAACTACATAATTGGGTTATTGCACAACTACACAATGCATTTAACATCTAACATTATCACTAAATGACTTTATAATGACATTTCCTTAGATTTCTTTATTATTTCTAATATTCAGTCTTTTTTTATCACCGTAACAGCAGCCAGTAATGGTTCTGAAAAAAGTGGCCACCAAAAAGGTTTCTACCATAACATTGCTCTATGGGTCTTTAATAGGTCTGAACACAACGGGGCCAATTAGAGGGGTAGCAGGCTAGAGAAGTTTCACTAGACCATATATTATATATTATGTCTTTACAACAGAATTATTTCAGAGATACCCTTTAAAATAATTTTGTCAGTCATTATATTATGTAGCCATTTGGTACAATGTTTTCTCTGTAACTAAACTGCAAAAAAAAATTATAGAGGCATCTGTTAGCTAGAGTGATCTGTATTCCTACCATTATTGCCTACATTTCTCTATTCTCATATCGTTATTGGTACAGCTATTACATACAGGAAATATAGATATCAAGTATATTTCTTCTGTCGTACATATTTGAAGTATAAGTTAAATTTTATTAATTTGGTAGATTTTTTCATATTATATATTCATTCATCTGTTCATTTTTTCTGTTATAGGTCTTGCAAAGTTGTGTACTTTAGGATTCATGTTTCTTGGACAACTGGTTGATATAATATTAATAGCTTTGCAGGTAAGAATTTGTTTTTCTGTGCATTATATAATGTATATACATTAATCCAAATAGAAAAGATACCTGGTACAACAAAATCTCTGGTATTAAACAGAAGCAATCTTCAGCTGAATATTTTTATGAATGCATTGGTTTGATCAAAATATAATTTTATTTAAATATACATTTTTGTCCCTCAAAGAAGAAATCTAAAATCTAAACTAAACTCACGGCGCAACAGTCCGATGTGGACCAGGGCCGGCAGTACCCATCTCCGCTTTCTTGGGCTTGGGGTGCCATACAGCATATGTCTCAGTCAGGTGGTAAACCTGACATGGGACCCCCAGAGTTTAGTTCCCAAGCATGCTTGGTCCTCATTTTATCAACCCACTCAAGGGATGAAAGGCTGAGTCGACCTTACCCAGTTGCAGGGTCGAACCCTGGACCTGTGGGACGGCAGCTTGACGCTTTAACCACTACGCAACCGGGCACCAATCTAAAATCTACTAAACCTTTTTTTCACATTCTATTTGCTACCTACATAGCTTTTATTATTATTTTTACATATATAATCTCTTTGAAACATATCCTCTTTTATATCCCCTCTCTATCAAGGCCGGATTTAGATGAAAAGAGGCCCTAGGCTATTCTACTTATGATGCCTTTTCACCTCTCATTCTTAAATTTGTAATTACATGAGAGATAATAAATACATCATTACTGTGATATATATCAATATATTAAATGAAACATGTTGTTATTGGTACTAACCTATATATATTCAATACATTGGAAGATTAAACCAAATTCAATTCAGATAAATTTATTTCTAATAATTCGCATTTAAGTTTAAGTATGAATTATTATGAATTTTAAGTCTTAAACGAAACCAAAAATGAAACTTTATTCAAACAAAATCAGATCACAAAAAGAATATATCAAATTGTTGTATCATATTAAATTTTATGTTAATAGTTATATTATTTAAGAACTGATTCAATCCAAGTATACAGTTAAAACGAAATAGTAGTTAGAAGAATTTTTTCTAAACTTTTCACACAGAATTCTTGATAAGTTCATCAAATCTATTTTTCTGAAGGTCTCATTTTCGATGCACAAAATACTCAATGAAGACAACCTCGTCTGGGTCATTGTGCTTCTTAATTGATTTTTGATATTTTTAAGTCTTGAAAATGACCTTTCTCCAGTACATAGTGTAATTTTAATTTTGCTAACAATTTGAATGTAGGCCCTTCTTGATCTTGAGGCCGAAGGCTGAAGCCTAGTTAGCCTATAGGAAAATCCCGCCCTGCCTCTCATATATATAGTTTCTTTTTAATGCTTTTAAAATACATATTTCATATATTTATGGAGTAAAAGGTAAATGTGTATTAATTATATAAGTTTGCTGTTTTAGTTAGTATACGAAGAGAATTATTTTTTCTTTTATAAATAAATATTTTTACATATGTTGAAGAGTTGTTAATATTCTTTACAGGTTGTTGGCCCATCTGATGGTTCACATTATATCATCAGCTATTTTGGACCGAAACTAACAATATTAAAAAGAGATAATGACACATATGTTATGCCACAAGATGACTGGTAGAAATAAAATTTGTTATTTTTCTTATACAATCTAAATCAGTTTTGTAAATTAATGTATATTTTTGTATAAAAATAAAAATATTTATTTTCAGAATCTCCATAAAAAATTCTGATGCTCAAGTATTGTGTAATATTTTAATTTAAGAATTTTCATATATCTCACAAATAATCAGAACTGTGAATGATTATTTCATATGAACTAGCCGCTGCGCGACCAGCATGGTCGCTTTAGTTTTATATTTCTTTGCAAAACAACTCAACTGAAAGTAACATATGTAAGGAATGTTACCATTACCTGTCATCATAAATATACTTTGTTAAGGGGTATTCTCTATAGGGCTGATTCTAAAACATCGTAATTTTAAAATGTGAATTTCCAATACTTCTGAACACAATTAAAGATAAGACTGAGAAACCCAACACCAATGATTTTATAAATTACATCCCTCTCAGTAATGTATTTTTTTTTTTCAAAATTAAGATATCTACACTTATCATTGCATCAAATAAGAAATGGTTGGGGAAAATTTTTTTCACTTAAAAATGGAGTAAAAATTCAGCAAGTACTAAAATATAGCGGGGATTACATCACTCTCTGTATGCACTATTGTTCACAATTCAGATATCTACATTTTATCATATCAAATAATAAATTGTGGGAAAATTTCTTCACTTATAAAATAGAGTAAAAATTCAGCAAGTACTGAAAAAAGTGTAGAAAATTAACTATTATTGGCTGTCGGTTGCTATAACGGCGACGGTTAAGCGTTACCTCTCAAACATTTATGCTCTCTCTTAATGAATTATTTCTTCTTCGCTTTCTTTCTTGAGACTGTTCCCAATTTTCATTTGATCGTGCAGCTCGCTTTCGAGCATTCTGATTCCATGTTCACACGCCATGTCATTCCTGTAAATCCATGTTCACACGCAGTTACATATTGCGGACGGCCGCTAATGTTTACATCTGGTAGTTTCAGCCGTTGCCATTCGGAGTGTAGAAATATCGTCGATTTTTGTGCCGCATACCTAAGCGTTTATATATATAGATGGTTGGTTTGAAACAATACTGTTGTATTTAATTATTATAGTCGGGTAAGGAAATTTATGTTCTTCCTCTAACTTTTAGAGAATTGCTTGATATTTTAAGGTTTTATAAAACTCAAGCATCCCATTTTAAGTAAAATAGTATGGTCCCAAGCACACACACACATAAACTGGAAAACATTTTACCTTGAAAATGACTGCAATGATTTATATTCTTCTCAAACTTTTCAGATGGTACAAAAGTATTATAAAAAAAAAGTGGCTAGTATAAAATTTTCATTGCATTGAATCCTAAGGAAAAACACTGAGTCGTACCTCGGTACTCATCGCATTTCGATGCAAAAAACAATTGCTTCAGTTCTCGCACATTTCAACAGGAAGAAAATGCTTCGGTACTTAACATTTTCTCTATAATCATCACATTTAGATGTGAAAAATTCATTCCAGTACTCAAATGCACATGCATGAGACATGATGGGTGCCCCCTGTACCTGTCTCTCTGGATGAAAAGACTGTCTCGCTATTCTCATAGTAGTTAAACTATTACTGTGTGGAAAAATAAAAATTTCACCTTGCACCTGACTTTTTTTATTATTTGGTGCTTATTTTTTTCCTTACAAGCCATAATGAGTACGAAGAAGTTTAGTGATACCTCTCAGTATATAAGAATATAGTGAGAATCATGAAAGAACAGAAAAAAAAAAAAAATAATAAAGCTAAGTATGAGTATGGTAGCCTTGTCAACACCCCCTATATCGGAAAGCCTGGAGTCTCATGAAGTACGTCATCACAAGTCGTCCATCGGTCGTCCATCGCATGGTTACCACGCGAACGCATTTATCGCTCTTTCTAATTCCGTGACGTCGAAATCGCTGTCGCGCTTTTCCAATGATTGTGAAATACGTTTTTTTACGAGCTGCCGATTATAAACAATTACCCAAGCTTTTTTTAAATAACTTTACCGTCGTCTTTATTTTATCCATAATGTCCTTTTTCAAATATTAAAATGCTTATTATAAAATCTCGATACTCACTTCTACCTCTTTTCTAAATAATACATATATTTATTTTTTTTAGCGAACAAAAGCCTTTTCGATTGTAGACTTATACATGTCAATTTTGAGCAAAATTTGTGCATAAGATTCAGTGAATACAAATAAAATGTTTATTCTACAAATTTATTCCGAAAAGAATAAAATATTTAGAGGAAAGTTTCTTTATGAGAACACTTAATTTTCTTCAAAACTAGGTTTTACCAAAAGGGAAAAGAAAGCAAAATTTGGTAGGTTTAATCAAAGCATTAGCAATATAGATAATAACTAAAGGCTCTTCACTTTCCCTTTTTAAAAAGGCTTCTCTTCTAAATTTTGTATGCACACTCACTAGATTGTTTCATACTGTATGCACATTTGAACATTTAATCACAGTTAATATATGTATGTAAGCATTTCTTAATTCTCACTGGACTCCTCCTCATAAAAGTAACTTATTTTATTATTACACTTACCATAATTTAACTTTTTTAAGAGCATCAATGATGTAATTTTATAACTCAAAAATAATAAAATTATTTTAAACGTTTGAGTGATTATGTGTGCATGAGAGAAATTCTGAGATTTCAAGCATTGAAATAGTGACCAAAATGTAATTTTTTTTTGGTTTGTTTTTGGAGTTAATTAACTCTGCAGAATTACTTTTTTAAATGAACAATTTTTATACTTAAATATGATCTATTTAATGCTTATTTATTTATGAATTTATTGCTTTAAATTGCTACATTAATTTATGATAACTTTCTGTTTAACAAAAATTGACATTAACATTTGACACAGGACTCAGATATGGAAACATATATCTTATTAACATATTGAATACAGAATGCAAAATTTCATTAATAAAAACATTAAGCATGAAGTATAAAATAAATTCAAAAGTACAACCAATTTGATGTAAATTTTGTATTATAGACAATCCGCATTGTTACACAGTTTTGAAAATGATAGTCCTGATAAACTCAAACAGTCAACCTACACATTGATCAAAAAATACTTCTTCACATAATGTAAACTTAAACAAAAACTATTTCACATTTCATACCTTTGAATCATTTATTACAAAAACTTGGTTTAAAAAATGAAACAATATGAAAAAATTTTCCAAACTATCAAGATAAATTCTCCCCTTTTTACAATTTAACTTCTAGTTTGGTACTGGCTATTCCTTCATAATAAAATTAAGATAGCAAATTCATTCGCCAAATATAAATAACTTAAACTTCTGAAGATCAAAACAAGTATTATGAAAATTAAACTATTTTTTTAATGTTTTCAACTTACGCTGTTTAGTTATCTTATTCTTTAGTAAATTATCATTCAATTTTTTACAATAATGTTTAACAGATATTTGTTGAACATCGTATAATATTCTTCAAGACAACTTGGGGGTCATGAGATTTAGGACAATCATTTAATTCAAGGAAAAATAATTTTCACTAAGTAAGTTTAAAGTTATTTACAAACGGTATTTCGTGGACAGGCTGAAAATAAAAATTTGTGTTCATACTATCAGAATAAGTTTCTTAACAACAATGAAATTGTATACAACTGCATTTAACACATCGGGATGGGGATACTTCAGTCCTCTATCAAAAACTTTAATCCATGAATAGACATCATTTTCATCATTTTCTAAAATTAATTCCCTGTCGGTGATAATATTTGATTTACAAGAATCACATTTTAGCCTTTTGAGAACACTGTAACAGCAATATCCTGCTATATATGCCAAAATAGGCAAATCTAATTTTATTTCATTTATATCACTATCATCAATTGTGATATCAAAATAAATTTCATTTTCATCACTGGATTCATCATTATTTTTGAAATCGGTTAATTGAACAGGAATATTCCCATATTTGGAAGAATTAATCAAGATTGGCAAAGTAGCCTGGAGTCTTAATTTCATCTCGGTTTCATAAACCTGTCAGATAGAAATATCATGCTGAGCACCAGCTAACTGACGATACTTACCAAACCTACTTTCAAGTGTATCAGTTTGTACTTTTCCAGCTAAAAGGTAATTAAAACCAAGTTCATTTATACAGTATCGTGTCATTTCAATCAAAGCATAGGTTGTATGATGTAATGCAAAATGGGTTTCTTTAGTTAAACATCCAGATGCTAAATTAAAATTTTTCCAATTATCTAACCAATCTAATAATTTATTTAAAAATATGTATTTTTCATCACTTTCTGTTACAGTTAAAGGTGTTTCGTAAACATTATTTTTGTGAATACCTTTAAATATTGATTTAACATTTACTATTGACCACCATGTATTAATTATTTTGATAAATTCTCCAGTTGCCTCAAAATTTTCTATCTGTTTTTCCTTTCCAAATAAAACTAGTGCTTCTGCAACATTAGCATTAAAAATCTGCAATGCCAGTTTAACATTTTGTTTCTCTAAATTTGTGGGATATAAAGCCTTTAATGTTAAACCATAAGCATGCTTCAAAATTTTGCCTGTTTCAAGTTCATGCAGCTTTTTTAGACATGAAAATGCTGCAGTTTCAATTTGCAAAGCATCATTAAAATTTGGATAGGACATACACTGATTATCATCTTTTTGATTTACCCAGTTATTTCTAATACATTTTAATACATGAACGGAATCAATAACAAAAAACAATGGTCGAGATGAGTCAAATGGGTTTTTATACAGAATACTAATTTTGGGTGGAGTTGAGAAATGAGACATAGCTTTTTTATTTATTGCATTATTATCACTAACGACAGCTATAATTTTAAAGCCAATAGTTTCTAGTTCAACTATAATTTTTTTAATATAATCATAAATATTTTCTGCAGTAAGTGTTTTAACTGGTAAAACATGCACAACATCTTTATACACAGATAACAAACTCCGAATCATAAAAACAAAAGCACTTGAAGCAGCTGTTTTACAATTACAGGCCATTCCACAGATGTTCCCACCTTTATAATCAAATGCTTGATTTAAATGAATTTCATCAACCATTAAAATTACAGTTAAATCTTTTTCAGTTAATTCCTGAAATTTAAATTTTATATAACTTAGAAAATTATCACCAAACTGTTCATTTAATGGATTTAAATTAAAATCTGAAAAAATTTTTTGAAGAGTTCGTGGATGAGGCATAATAAAATTTTGAGAGCTCCGAATAAAATTGTATGCATGTGGTGAGATCGAATGAAGTAAACTAGAAAAGATTAGGACATCTGGAGAATAGCAGTACTTCTGCTTTGCGGTGTTATATTTTGATATCTGATCTAAGAAAAAATTTATTTCATGCTTTTTATCTGTAATGGACTCTTTTAAACCAATCAGTAATTCACTTATAACCTGTATGTAATTTTGAACATTATGTTCAGCTGAAGTTACTGTAGCAAACGAATCAACTTTTTTTAACACATTTAAAAGACTATCAATATTATTAAATTTTGATGGGAGTGTAAATTCATCTATGGTCTTTAGTAATACATTTTTAATAGAAGCATAGACATTTAAATTAGAGTCAATTACTACTGATTTCAAAATTTGAGGACATATGTCAGAAGATATCTTAAGTAGCATTATTTGCTTAGACCTGATTACAGTAGTCCAGTCATCAGGTAAAATTTCAGCATCAAGGCATGCTTTTAGTTCTGTTAAATTATTGAATGTCTTTTTTTTATCATAAAGTTCTTTGTCATGTAGACTGCAGGCCAAAGCTTGTTTCATGTCCTCTATCTCCCTTTTGCGTTTCTTGCGATCTGGTGACTCCCTTGACACCACAGGTGAATTAAGATGACTTGGGCCATCTGGTAAGAGACTTGGAACTGCATGAGGCTTAAAGCCTCATGCAGTTCATGCGTGGATATGCAAGTGGCACGATAATGTGATCTCCAGACTTCTCATCAAAAAACTCTGAGTGCCTTATGATGTCATCATCTATGAAGTGGAGTTCACATACCTAGCAAAAGAAAATATACATGAAGAAAAGCAAAGACAAATTTAAATCTAAAGCAGAATATTTTATAGAAAAGAAAAATCTGAATAGATGTGTGTACTTCCTATTCCTATGTGTACTTTCATGAAGATGTGAGAGGCTTAAATTATATATTGCATCGATAAGTTGTTAAACAATAAATAAAACTTCAGTACGATGTTTTTTTTCTTCCTTTTATATATGCTGATTAGAGATGCAACGATTATTTAGCCGAATATTTTTTCAGAATAAATTAATGCTTTAAAAAATAAAAAAATTGCATATAAATAATTTTTTAAAAAGAAAATAATACATTTTAATCTCCATTTTTTTATTTTTTAAAGCATTAATTTATTCTAAAAAAATATTCAGCTATGTTCAGTCGAATATTCGTTGCATCTCTAATGCTGATGGCTATAGATATAAAAAGTTTCAAACTCTGAGTAATTTATGAAAGGAGTATACTTAAATAATAAATGATGATTGATAACTTGGGTGCTTAAATGTTTCTTTGCCTTTTCAGTAAAGAACTTGGAGGTAATTTTTGACATGACAGGTCAAAAACCTAAAATGCTTTTTTTAAGCAATCATTAGTAATATTTTATATTAAATCAAGCTAAAAAATGATTAAATAATTCATATGATACCTATTTAAATAATTTTATTTATACTATAGTTATACTATAGTATAAATAGACCTTAGTTATACTATAATTAAGGTGTAATAAAATAATATATCATAATTCAAATTATATGTCATGTTAGGAAAAATAGCTAAAAATATTGAAACTATTATTAAATGCATTTTTCCAAATACTGTTTATATCTTTATTACTATTAAGTGTTCAGTTTGTTACAAAATATTTTAGCAATCTAATATTTGCATTCTACTTAGTCCATGTAGTTCAGCATCAATTGAGCAGATATTTTCAAATTTTGAATTTATCCACTCCAAATTGCAAAACAAACTTAGAGTGCAGAAGGCAAACACAAGGCATCACAAAGAGAACTATAATCGTAAAAAGCAATAATAATGTAATTGAAATTGATTGAGGTATTAAAATACTTTGAAAAAAGTTCTCTACAAACGCATTAGAGTATATTGCTGAATTTAATATTTAAAAAACTGCAAAAATGTTACGGTCTTGTGACATTCAAACTTTACGATTTGAATCATTAATAGCAAGTTTCATTCTTAATAATTATTCATAGCACCACAATAAATCACACTAAGTAGCAATAATAAAACCCTAACAAACTTCTAACATAACTATAAAACTAGCCTTGAGTTTAAAATTTAATTATGTTTCGCAGAAACAAAATTACCTTTTCTACAATATTCTCTCACTTTATCTATCTAAACATATGTATTCGTATCAAACATTAAAATAAGCACTTGAAATACAACACATTATGGTGCTTTTATAAATACATTTCTCAAAATTAATATTTTATCCTTTAAAAGAAAATTTTATCATTCTTAATAATTATTCATTCATTATATAATATTTTATCATTCTTAATAATTATTCATAGCACCACAATAAATCACACTAAGTAGCCAATAAATCACACTATCCTTTAAAAGAAAATTTTATCATTCTTAATAATTATTCATTCATTATATAATATATATTCTTAATAATTATTCATTCATTATATAATATATATTCTTAATAATTATTCATTCATTATATAATATTTTATCATTCTTAATAATTATTCATAGCACCACAATAAATCACACTAAGTAGCAATAATAAAACCCTAACAAACTTCTAACATAACTATAAAACTAGCCTTGAGTTTAAAAAACATGAGTTTAAAATTTAATTATGTTTCGCAGAAACAAAATTACCTTTTCTACAATATTCTCTCACTTTATCTATCTAAACATATGTATTCGTATCAAACATTAAAATAAGCACTTGAAATACAACACATTATGGTGCTTTTATAAATACATTTCTCAAAATTAATATTTTATCCTTTAAAAGAATGAAACAAAGAGTTATAAAAATAAATTTATACACTTACTCTAGAATGCTTTGTTGGTACAAATGAATCTTGGCGTTTACAATTCCATAGCCATTTCTTCAGTTGAGATTCTTCTTTCGGAAAACTAAACACGGCCACTTTAGGACCATTTTTGTAATTTCCTCGGCATGTAGCTACACAGCACTTATGAGGCATTGTTCACAAAATTAAATAAATTAGATTCCTTACGAGAAACGTCGTAAATTCAAATCGACTCTTCCAGGAAACCACGTGAATTGTACTACTATGAACTACCTCGAACAGTTGAACCTGACCACCACGTAGGCCGACTTTCGTGACATCAGAGCGTTATGGTAACCCCAGAGGCCAGGCTTTCCGATATAGGGGGTGTTGGCCTTGTGTTTGATCTCGCTGCATTGTACAAGTCTAGAACAATCTCTTCGATAGTGAAAAATAAAGGAACTATGAAAGGAGCCCGTGTTACTAGAGGTATGAAGCCCATGACCAAGCAAAGGTGACAGATACTGGAAAAAATGAAGAAATTATTGTAAATTTTGATTAATAAAAAACAGTTGGCAGATGATAGCATATCCAAGGCAATAATTTGCAAGAGGGCAAAACAAATGCATGCTGAACTGCTAAAAGATAAGCCTGGAACAAGTGCTGAGATCAGTGAAATGTTTAATGCCAATCATGGGCTCCCCTTCCGAGCAATGCTACTATAACATTAGGCAACCAATTCCTTTCAGTACAGATTGATTAGAGATAAATCTTATTTTATTTTATCTAATTATTGTTTTAAGTTATGTCTGTCTAGCTTAAAGATTTTGTATAAAAAAAAAAAACCACCCCATCAATTTATAAAATGTCCAGTAAAATATGAAATTTCTGGTTTCCAGGAACAAATTAATTCAATTTACACTATTTCTTATGGGAAAAATTCTCTCAGTATATAGTCCACCTCCCACTAGAAGAGACCTATTTCTCGGGGATCTTTTCGGAGGAAGGCAATACTTTTCGTGCCTTCTGGAACCAATTAATAACAAGCACTGAAATTCCACTGTATTTTGATTGACTACTCTGAGCATCTTAATTTTTTTTTCTTCTTAATATGAGCTTTATTCCTACCAAATTTCATAAAATGAAATTCATGTTGAAAGCATGAAATTCAATAAATTTTGCAATATATGTGTTTTTTAAGTGTAGAAATTTACATAAAGAACAGAAATATCTCAATAGCTTAAGATGCATTTTTCGTACCTCATTCCTGTTGTATAGTATTTTACAAAAGCAAAGCTAAGATGTAATTTTTTTTCTAGTTTTTAGACTACTCAGTTGTTTTGAATTTGTCTAAAATAAAATACTTACATACTCAAACTTTAAATTGAGCTCTATCAGTTATGAATTAACTAAATTTTTCCATTCCTTGCTTGTATCACTTACAGCTTTTTTTAAGCATAAAAAAGTCTTTATATTTAGCTATTTGGATCTATGGACATTATCACTGAAAGTATTCCAGTTAGCCTGTTATCACATCTTAAAATAAACATTTCAAATTAAGTAGCATCTTTGACAACTTTCATTTCATCAATTGATATAGAGGAAGTATTCTGGTAGGATAAATTCGATTATTTATTTTTACAGTTGCATGATAGAAAATTAAGTGATATAGTTTAGTTTTAAAGTGATAACTGAAGTTATGAAATTGTTCAGGAAATGGTTTTGGAACTTGTCAATTTTGTGAGGAAGCCTACTACAGTCTAACAAAGCTGACTTAATTTTAATTGTCTACCAAGAAAATACTATTTTTTACCTATATACGCAGTTTACCTGAAAAAAAAAAAAAATATCACAACTCGTTCCCTGATTCTCCCATTGTTTGAATAGCCAATAATGGATTTTTAACTGTATTACTAAAATAAAATTTATGAACTCTGATGAACATTTTACTGAAATAATTTTTAAAAATAAGTTAACACCAAAATTATGAAATGCCTCTCTTTATAATTTTTTTTTTATGGTTCTACGGTAACTAATAGACTCCAATATTATACTTTCTCATCTGGTTGCACTGCCAATTCAAGTTAACAGTGTCAGCAACGTTCGAATATCAACAAAATAAGTATATTTGTATTATTTATTTTAGAGTAACAAATATATGTTAAAAGTTCAAAGAAGTTTCATTTCCCTTTGCCTAGGCCCTACTAAATATTGTAAGCCCAAAGAGACACGGAAAAAATTTGTTCACTGCATCTTCCATCCCTCGATTTTTCCAGGAACACTAAGTCATCATCTGGTACAAATGGCAATGCAGAAATAGTGACAAGAGAATTAGAAATTCAATATATTCACACACAGTAATGTCCACTTAACTCACATTCACTAACAGTTAGTCTTAACAAGTTGTTATGGTATTATTACAATTCACTTCTTCAAACCTACAATAAAAAAACTAGTTTCAGTTACATAATTTACTATTTTGAATGTTAAGGAATTAAAAACAATCATCCACTATTAAAGAAACATGGCAAAAGGTGGTTGGTTATTAAGTTTCTCCAGCTAGAAGACATGTTCAACAGAAAAAACTTTTTATATGACTGTTATAACACAAAGGTAGGTTTTTCAGTATATTATGCAAGTGAGAACTGCTGTTCTCACTTGCCCTGACATAAAATTTTTATGGGGAAAGTGAAAACCTTGCTGTACTGAAATAATATTGAAAAAAAGGTTTTTATATATTTTATCTGTATTCTTCATTTCTTAATGAATAAGTGGGTATTTTCAAAATAACTATATGTGTTGTGGTTAATTAGTTTTTTTTTGGCTAGTACTCAAATTTGGATACCTTACTTAAAATGCAAGGGTTGGTAGGTATAAAAATTTTCCATTTTACAATTTTTTTCTGAGAATGAAAACTAAACATAACAGTAGAGCAATTTTCTTACAAAGTACACTTTAATTTTTTTTTTAAAGTTAAATTTTTTAGGGTTTTAAGTCCGTGTTCTCACTTTTTTTTTCAAAGTATAAAATGTATTCATAAATAGAGGCGTTTTCTTTCAAGTCTTTCACTTACTCCAAATTGTACTGTTAGGTCTGCTACAGTTTGTCTACACTTGAAGTCTAAAAATATAACAATTATACAGCATGTTTTTCCTCTATTACCACTGCCGTTATTATTTTGTGTTAAAGAACTGATATAAATAATGTATAAATTTCTCTAGCTCTATTAAATACTAAGCACATTTTGTGATTTTTCTTCTTGATATCTTCATTTACTTTTAGATACCAACAACTATTTAATTCTTGATAAAGGCTTCACCCTTTCCGACTCAGTGTTACCAGTCTGGTAACACCTAAGAAATTCCCTTTTTAAACACTGAAAATAAACTAAATAAAATGAAAATTGGATAAAATGTTTCTTTTAACTTTCCTTATCAACACTAAATGGCAGCACCACAACTAACAATCCATAATTTTCCTCTCAGTTAAGTTTTTAAAAACCCTTATTTTTCAAAGAAAATTTTCAGATAGAAAAAAAATTTCCTATTTTATTTTGTTGGTTGAACACTAGTCTCTTAACTTTGTATTATTTTTTAATTTTTACATTGGAAGCTTGTCTAAAATCGAGCCATGAATTTACAGTCTGTCCGAACCAGCAACACTGAGTCACAACAGTGCATCATCTCATATTTCACTTGAGAAGGGTGAACAGAGCTGCATTGTCAGCGAGGGGGGACTTTTCAAACGGTTGTTCCTTCCCAGAAGTGTCTCTGTGCCTAGTCTATCATGGCACTAAACGGAATGTCAATTTTTCGGCACTGATGAAACAATTTAGTTTACAAAGGGTTGTTCCGCCCCTTGGGAATTCCACATGAGGAATGTCGAAGTCAATGCAAGGCCAACAATAATTTTATATCAGTTTGCTCTTGGATTCACACAGAGCAGTTGTACTTTTTCTCTTGCTTTTATAGAACAATAGCTTTCGTTAGCTTTGTTTTACAAGTTAAAGTTAGTTATTTGTGTGTATTTAGATTTTTTTCTTAATTGTAAATATTAATAATAGTTTATTGCAATTTAAAATTTTTTTTTGTAATGGCTATGGGAGGCCAGAGTACTTCAGAAGCACTGAAACTGCTTCACGAATTGCCTCCGGATGAATCTGAGGAGTTTCCAAGGAGAAAATATTTAGCAATGTAGAACACATACTGTTGAAGGGAATGCGAAGGAGATGTACCTACTGTAGCACAAAACAGAAGCCCCATACGTCAACATTCATGTGCACAAACGTGCAATGTTGCTTTGTGTTTCTTCAAAGTGGGTATTACATGCTTCGAAAAGTATCACAAAAAGAAGAAATAGCTCTTTTTTTTTTGGGGGGGGGGGGGGGATGTACAGCAGCAGGCCTCCATGTGGTGCATCCTGAGTAACTCTAAATCTTCTACAGAAATCCGAATCTAGCATTTTTAATTAAAGTCAAAACTTTTACTCTATTGCATGCTTCACAGCAATGCTTGCATTTTCTAAGCTTATGTGACTCAATGCTGCCGCTTTGGTAACACACACAAAATTAAAACGGTAAGTGCAATCTTTATGAAATTATATGTGCATACTCCTCTAGGTCTAAATAGACAGCCTACAATTTTTTTTGGTTGAAATTCAAACTTGTATCTAAGTGTTTGTGCCAGAAAAAGATAACATGAAGATTTTGGCATTTATGATGCTTGAATAGAAACAGAATACACAGCATTTATGTCTTAAAAGTTGGTGTTTAAAAGACATACAAATTATCGTTAAAGTATTGCCAAATATATACAAATTATTGTCAAAGTGCCCACTGAATGTGACCCTACACCACTCTTAACTATTATGAGTAATGTAGGATCAAAACTAGTAATCTTCATCAGACCTTTTTTTCCTTTGGTAAAGTTTAAAGAACTATATCATGCATTTTTTGAAGATATAAATTTGAATTAACCTTTGAAAAATCCCCACACTATATTTTATAAGTAGGCCATTTTCCAAACAAAATTCATTATTGACTGATTGAGATACTGTAAGAAAGTATCCTTAACTTGGTTTAAAAAAAAAAAAAAAAAAAAAGAAAAAGGAGATTACTAGTCTTGATCTCATGCCACTCATACATGTTCTTACACTTTTGTTACAGATTTTGGACTGATTTTTTCCCTCCCATGATTACAATTTTAAAGGTCTATAATAAGGGGTGTTCATTCCCATTCTCATAATAGCAATTTACTTGTATAAAATTTTGAAGGTACAGTTAACATTTAAAAGCCACCTCAAAGTATAACAATCCATCATGAGTTTTACTGTTGTGACTATTATGAACTTTTCTTTACTGAAATGCAGCATACAGATGTCCTCAGGATAATTACCTATACAATTTTGTTGGCTATTTTATTAAAGGAACATCATGGAGAAGATCTAGCATTGTCACTGTAAGGAAATAACATAGGAATGTACATGCCCTAGTTAGGATTTAAACACAAGCCCATACCACGAAGCTTGCACCACAAATTACTATATTATGGGAGCAGCAATGAATTTGAACTTAGACTAGATTAAAATTGTACAATATATTTTGTAGATTGAATATCTACAAAATTTGTGAAAATTTAATATCACTGATAAAAGGGTGAAAACTCTAGAACTGAATTATTTTCTTAACAAATTAAATGCTTCTAGGAATGTTTGACCTTAAGAGATTTTCAAAAATTGGCTTCTTTTTCAACGATTTCTTAAGGTATGCACCGAAGAATAATAAAAATTCTAACAAATTAATAATGAACTGTATTATTGTAAATTTTAACCCCCCCCTCCATGCGTACGCCACTGGTTACACGGCAGATTTTAAATTATAAGTTACAGAGAAGGATACTGAAGTAGGAAATCAGGAAACTGCAAGATTGTTTAACATTGACAAATCAAATATTCGACTGTGGAAAAAAAAAAAAAAAATTTTGAAAAATGCGACTGATGTTAAAGAGCTAATTGCCGTGGAAAACCTCACTGGCCAGAATTAAAGGATGAATTAAATAAATGGATTTTGAAAGAGAGGATTGGGAAAGCTGTCTCTACAACAAATATAAGGATGAAAGCTCAAATTATTGCACGAGAAATGAATATTGGAAACTGGTGGGCCCATGTGGTGATACCGGTTTATGAAAAGTAACAATTTAGCTGTTCGTAGTCGTTCAACAGTCGGCCAGAAATTACCTGATGACTGGGAGAAAAAATCTAGGTCGCAAAATGATTATTTTCATTAGTCCTGTTTAAAGTTAGATCCTTTGGGTAGATTTGATTAAGAAATTCCAAATCATTACAGTTAAAAATTATCAGGTCATCAATATACCTAAATACGGTAACATTATTCAAGTTCAGAAATTTAATTTCATAAGAATGTCGGAAAATGTTTGCAAAGGCACTAGAAAAGCTATTACCCATTGGGATACCCTTTATCTGTTTAAAGAAACCCATGCCATTAAAGAGGTAGTTTTCAAAAATATTAAACTTACATAGATCAATCCAGTTACATTTTAACCTTTATGTACCATATTATGAATTAATAAACGAAAACTTACATAAATTTTTATTTATGTTAATTCAATACTAACTAACAAATAAATGTAAAAAAAAGTTACTCACCTTCTTCAAATTTAATTAATTACCAACAGTTAATTGAAGTGGTACTTTAAAGTACCGCCAGTATTATAGGATTGCAAAAATCTTCAGACTTTGAAAATTAATCAGAATGTTTAAAAAATTATATAATTATTTATTCTGAAACACAGAACAATTTAAAATACTATAATGAAAATTTAACTTTCATTATATTAAAAAAAACATTTTTTTAAAAATTTACACATAAAAAAATTACATATGCTGCATTTTGAATGAACTTTCAAAAACTTCATCATTTTGTGCACAAAGCTCGCAGAGATCTAGATTTGACAGAAATGCTGGCCAATAGCAACCTTTATTTTGAAGCTGTATGTCATTTGAACTGAAAAATCTCTTTTCTCTTTTTTTTGAGGAATATTAATTCTTATTTATTCCGCATTCATATTTTTCCAGTAGTTGCATGAAAATACTGACTTGAAGCATTTCTGCACTGCAAAAGAAAAATAGCCAATTTTCTGTTGTATAACTAAGTCCATGTTGTTTACAATGCTCATAGTACTGCCGGTACTTATAAGTACCAGAAAGAAATTTACTTGGTAAACAACATATAAATGTCATATAGCTAAACAACTATGCTAAATAATACTCTAAGATCATATTAAACATGGAAAAAAAATATCATTCACTTAACTTCAATAGTTTTAGAGTAGCTAAGATGTAAGTTTCAGAGAAAATGACATTCACAAAATGTCTGTTTCAAACGCTACAACAGATGCTAAAATGAATTTTAATCCAAAAATTGGCTAATTAAAACTGCTACTGCTATCTAGTAAGAATAAAGATCTAGAAAGTATAACGCATCGATCCTTTACAGTTCTGTCAGTAATATACAAATAGAAGGTATTTTATAGGAGTTTAAAGAAAGTGGTACTTATAAGTACCGTCAGTACATAAAGGGTTAAGATTAAAGTACTATCAAGATAGGTATCATATATTTCTGAGCAGATATTAATTAAATTATCATGGGTAATACTTGTAATAAGGTTTTCAAAATCAAACGTGTGTATGCTATCTATATTCTTACACTTTAAAAATTGTAGAACATCCTGGTTATTATTTATAATAAAGCTATTTTCAATAACCCTGATTTTATTTAGAATAATTTTTAAACAGCTAAAAAACTTTTTACAAAACATAAGTGTTATAACAGTTAGTACTACACGTAACAAATCTAAATTTTATAGGTACTTTATGGAATTTAATTGTGGGAAAAAGGTAAGGGTATTGCCATGGATTATACAACTTTTTTTTTTCCCTAGAAAAAAAAGGCTTTGCGGATAATACAGCGCGGCGTATTATATACAGGAAAATACAGTAATGAAGTTATGAATATGCTTATTTTTATTAAACAAGACTTTAAAAAACCTATTTTATACTTTGTTGGATAGCAACCACGAAAAAGCAGGATTAAGTACTGGTTAGAAGCACTTGCTGCATGACAGGCTTGGGTAAACAAACTTCACACCAAGCTTGACTTAAAAAAAAATTCACCTGGCAAGCAACTGGTTGCATACAGAAGCTGTGTTCTAAGAACTCTCCAGTGTTACATTAGATTTTAAAATTATTCAGCCATAAATAATAAGTCTCAATATTACTTCCATAACTATACAAAGTCAATACAACAAAAATCTTCATCATATTCTAAATGTCTTTAATACTGCTTCAATGCCATTATAGAGGCACTTAATGAAGATTTAAACTTATGACTGAAATAATGAGGCAAAGGTGATAACATTTTATATTTCAGGACATTTAAGGGTTGGATTATTTTAATAAGCCCTTTGAAATACTCTTTATGTTTTACATAACAAAAAAAGATTGAGGTACTTTTCCATTAGCCGGGTGCATTTGGCATTTATCCTATTAAGTATCGCCATTGGCATGTATAAAGTTGCCAACATAACAACCCTAGGAAATCAGTTTAATAGGTAATAGATAGACTAAAAGAGGCATTGTCACACACGAAACGTTGCAGGAAAATGATAGATCAAAGGGTATGAATCATGTGAGAAAACACGATTAAGTTCAGAGACCCAGCTATATAACCCCGAAATTCACATGAATAAAAATTGGAAACAAATTAACCACAAACTTTATTAGCTTTCTCTACAAAGGCACATAAGATTGAGCAGTTGCGATGAAGCACTGTATGGCGACATTAAAAAATACTGAGGTACAGCACGCCACCATTCGTAATCGTACTGGAGAATTTCTTAGGCGACGACAAAAAGAGGGTCCTTTTGAAGACATCTTGAAGGAAATTAAAATTTTTTGGTCTTGTTAACTAATTATTTACTTAAAGAACAAAATGAATTCTTTTGTTTATATTTTGTTCTTTCACATATACGTATCATGGGAGTTACAGGTTACAGTTAAACAAAATGTGACTTAAGAGCCATATTTGGCAATATAATACTTGCACCTGTCTAACGGAAAAGTACCAAGATTGACTTAGTAATAAGCATGTACTTAAAATAGAGAATGAGACAAAAACTCTAAACCCCAAAGACATCCCCTAAAAAGCTTTAAATAAGAACATTAAAAAAAAAATTTAAGAGAACAACAACAAAATGCAATAATACAATGTTTAGAACTAATAGGATTGAATAAAAAAAAAACATTCTTTAAGCCTGGCAAAATGTGAAAGGTATAAGCTATAGTCTTCACACCTTCAAAGTAGTAATAAGTATCAAAACTGCACACATATTTAAGTCTTTTACCTAAATTATTAATTTAACACTCTAACCTGAATACTTCTGAAATAATTAATACCCTTATCTGTTCAAATATAATAATGATGAAAAAAAAAAAGAGTGGATTAGGAATTTAGAAACTTTCTTTTATCACCCGATATGGACAAAGAACTGATGATTGATTAATGAAAGTAAAGAAAACAAAAATTGTATTAATTAATCTTCATGTTATTAAAATATCAGCTATTGAAATGCATAAAGCATTAAGTAGAATGGAAGATATCAAATTACAGATGAGATTTTAATTAATATGAAGTAGCTTCTTACATAGAAAAACAATTCTGTCCAAGATTACTTTTAGTAAGCAATCAATATTTTGGACCAACACTTTATTCAGTAAAATGTTAAAAATGGCAACTCAATATAAAATCAATTAGTTTATTGACAAAATCAACAAAACACTGTAAAATATATGAAGAAACAAACTTATAAAATAGCCATGAGGTGTAAGGATTAATTACAATGATGCCCATAATTATATAAGATACATAGATCAATGTTTCAAAGGGTACTTACTTACATATGTTTACTTAAAATAAGAAAAAAATAGAAACACCTTAAACAAATTTTAATCATTGCTGTTATACTGGAACTAGGATAATATTTTGTAACACAAAATTTAGCCAGCCACAGTGCTTAAGTATCCAGAGTTGATATCTTCAGAATATACTCTGTAATTAATTATAACAAAATTTTATGCCATCTCGGCGTGAGAAATGGGAATGTAAGATTACAATAAGAGAAAATTCATTTTTACTTGCTTTTAGACATCAGTCATAAAATTTACACATTCACGGTTTAGAAACACACGTGAAAAACACGGCACTTTATTGATGAGATACTTCATTGATGAGTAATAGTTACAAATGTCTAGTATGAAGAAATTAGAACTACCGTCGACCTCTGCCTCTGCCGCGACCACGAGCTCTTCCACGGCCTCTACCCCTTCCTCGGATAACAGCAGCTTCTTTCTTCTTTGCTTTGGCTTTTGGTGTGTCGTCTACAAGAAGCGTTTCAAGAGGTAAACTGTCAGGCAAGATGTAATAACGAATGTTATTTCCTCGGATGCTCAGCGTTTCCAGTTGAACAGGATCCCGGTTCTTTACCGTCATTTTCACAGCTTTTAAATGTGTATTCATAGCAACATCGACGCCGGTTATAGTTCCATGAACTTGGGTTCCGTTTTTTAATTCAATTGTCACAGTTTCGTGACTTAATTTCATCAAAAACCTCACTAATTTCATTTTTCTAATACAACTGTTTTTGAATTGTAAGCGAAGAAATGGTCTTCAGTTATAGCATAATAAACGGTTAAAGTTAACCAAACATCGGGTGAAACAAGGAGCATGGAGCAACAAGGAGCATGGGGGATACTCACCATGAAGCTAAAGAAGGAACGTAAGCTTCAATGGGGAATTCCTCGAAAAATGGACTGATTATGGTCGCTCACCGGCAGATGGCGTGACATGTTCCACTGCAGCCGATTTTTCATTGAGTTATATGGACACGTGTTTTAGAAAATCGTTTTACAAATTTTTAAATTTATTCTGTGCACAGATATGCCAACATTTTTTGCACTTGGTTGTTCCAGTGGCTATCGATCAGCCATAAAAAGGAACAAAGAAACTGGACAGAGAAATCCTAGTTTGTTTTCTGCTCCTAAGGTAAGAGCATTATTAAAGGGAGTGGTCACTTTTACGTACCTTTAAAAGTATCATTTTTAGACTATGTTCGATTACATGTACTACTCATGATTTTTGCTTGATTTACATAAAATTTTTTGAGTAATTGCCTAGAATACTGTTTATTATATATGCAATATTTCAAGGTAATTAAAAAAATAAAATTATTTTTTATGCATAAAAAGTGAATAATTTTTTTAAATCGAACATTTTGCAGTCAACTACTGTGCGAATTCTGTCAAAATAAATTATTAAGGTACAGTAATAATTGTTTACTATATGTGACTACAATATTTCAGGCAACAATATCCACCAACAATATTATAAAATATATTTTTAAAAATTAGTATATGCTATTTTTAATTAGAAATTTCAAAAACGACTGAGTAAAAGCTTGTAAAAAAATTCTTTAAAAAAATTAAACTATGTTAAGGTTAAAAAATGTTGGTGTATTTTGTTATCTGAAGTATCGTAATCACATATAGTTAACAATTATTACTGTACGTTTATAATTTATTTTAACAGAATGCGCACAGTAGTTGACAGCAAAATGTTCGATTTAAAAAAAATATTCACTTTTTATGCATAAAAATAATTTTATTTTTTTAATTACCTTGAAATATTGCATATATAATAAATAGTATTATAGGCAGTTATTCAAGAAATTTCGTGTAAATCAAGCAAAAAACATGAGTAGTATATACAATCGAACATAGGTCTAAAAATGATACTTTTAAAGGTACGTAAAAGTGACCACTCCCATAATGTTTTGTTTTAATACAAGCTGTATAATAGTGAGAGAAAAATACAGCTGTTGTGTTTTAAGAGAACAGAAAGTTAAGACAGCTTAAATTTTGCTGGAAATAAGCATGTTTTATTTTTCAATCATCCCTATATTTCAGAGAAAAGGGTGTTCACAAAGCTTTGTTGTACGTAAACAAATGTAAATAATTACTGAAATTATTGCTCTAAAGGAAATCACTTAATCAACAAAAGATGTGCGATACTTATATATATATTAAAGTATTAGTTTTTGATGTTTTTTATATATATATTGACAAAACAAAATAGTAGGAGACTACATTTTAATTGACTGGTTAGGAAAGAAAACTGTTCGCACATATGTTGCCCAAGTACTCGTTATTGAAGATGATGATATCGAAGTTCTCTGTATGCGTAAACAGGATACTCTAGGACTAATTTATGCATTTCCTTACAAAGAAGACAAGTGTTGGTTCACAAAAACTCAAATTAAGCAAAAGCTGAAAGAACCATCAATAGTAACTGATGGTTCAAACACTAGAATTAGAAGCCGGTTTGAATTTGAAAAACGTATATGTGCTGAGTAATGTATGAAAATCAACTCAGTTTCAATGTTATTCATAAAATGTGATCTTTTGTAAGTTAATTATAATAAATTTGTATTTGATATTTCAAGCCATTCTTAACAGAACTTTTGTCATTCCGTTACCACATGATTTCATTAAGTCTAATTAATTTTATAATATTAATTATTATTTTGATGTTGAAAAATGACTGAAACTTTTAGTACTGAATCAGGTCTTGCTGCTGACATTATTTTTTTGTTTTGTTACTGCAACAGTTGGCTGAATTTTTATTTGTTATTGAATGTTTTTATTTGTTATGTCCAAAATATATCATTCCGTTACAACAATAAAAGTGCTATTTTTAAAATATAGATAGTGTAATTATAAATTATCTGCATTTTTCATTTTAAGTCATTAAGGTGTTTATAGTTTGCCCTATTTTCTTTTCTTATGTTAATATTTAAGTTAGTAGAATCTGCGATATATGTTGTGAATGCTTGTCCAAATGTCATTCCGTTACTCATGGAAGGTCCCTTATATCATGTTAAAAGTTTTAAGAAACTCGTGTGTTGAACTATGAACATGCTTAACAGGAATTATAGTAAAAATTATCTCCTCTATTTTGCTTTTCTATTGTTATTTAACCAATCAATGTCAGGTTATAAGAGAATTAATATCCCTGTGTAAATTTTCTTTCAATAAGGCAAGCTTTCATTTTTTCGCTCTTGAAAATTTTGTATCTAGTAAAAGCTTACAAATAATTAGTATGTTGATTACATTTCCCCGTTGCTGTAGTAGTTTGAAAAACATAATATTTAGATTGTATGTTGTTGTTATATATGGAAATTTTTTTGGAACTAAATCCATACAAATTATACACTGGCGATACTGCTGGCCATTCATTTAAGGGGATACCGTATGGGTAGCTAGCATTACCCCCTATTTGTATGTAATATCAGTTTTCTTGATCTTATTTAAAGAGAACAATGAAAATTTTACACATTTTTAGCTTTAATTTATATATTTCAACATACATGAACACAGATTTCTATATTTTCTATTTTTAATATCTAAAGAGAATAAATAAATTATTAAAAATTAATGTTAGTTAATTAATTAATACTTTATTATATCTTAATTCATTACATCTAGTTAAATATATAGGTTTGAATAAAGGGGATAGATACTACTTATTCCGCTGGCTTTCTCAACATGATGTTAGTCGAATAATACAAGTTAATTTGATTGAAAATTATTAGAGCTTTTCTTCTGTATCACTTGAAATGGATCATCTGGAGAGATGACCTCTGGATAAAAGTAATTGCAAGCAGAATCTTTCTTAAAAAAAAAGATTTATAGATTTTTAAAGTTCTAATGAAAATTTATTATTTTTATTTAGCTTCCCCAGCATTTAACCTAAATACTATGGACCCCCTTAGAAAGTCCATTACAAAAAGGAATTTTTCAATTATGCTTGTAATCCTGAAGAAGTTTTATCTAAACATTATTGTTCGACATACTAAGTTTGAAATATCATTGTGATGAGTACATAAAACTAAAAATATGATAGTTCTACTTTTATTTAATTTATGTATGAATATATATAAATACACTTTCAAATACTTACTTTCACACACACACATATGAAAAATGTATTCATCTGTGTATACACACATGGATAAATTTGTTATATACAAATTTATTTTGTTTATTTAGACCTTTTTATTAATTTTGTATCTACCTATTAAATACTATTTGCAAGTTATTCAATTTCTTTTGGTCAGATTTAATTTAATATCAATTTTTCATCCTCTTCTGTATAAATGCGCACTTATGTATAAAACTCAAATTAAACAAATGTGTAAAGAAAAGTAATTCAAATTGCTGTTTTTCGGCAGTCACTTGTATTCTTTTCCGAGACAGCACTTTACTGTTTCCATAATAACGATATAGAAATTACAGAAAAATAAAGCAATGTTATTGGCTTATCGTTTATCGTTATCAGAAAAAACGTAGTAACTAGTGGGCGGTGCTTATCCAGAATTCGAACGGTAAAAGCTTTCTCACTGCGTACGGAAAAGGTGGCTGAGACTACCGATTTTGCTCGCATCCGAGGACAGCGTACGAGGTGAAATGCATCTCGGACCGGGAGAATCTCGAATGCGAACTCTTTTTGTACGGGCTGAGACTAGGCCCGATTTTCACAGCTTTTAAATGTGTATTCATAGCAACATCGACGCCGGTTATAGTTCCATGAACTTGGGTTCCGTTTTTTAATTCAATTGTCACAGTTTCGTGACTTAATTTCATCAAAAACCTCACTAATTTCATTTTTCTAATACAACTGTTTTTGAATTGTAAGCGAAGAAATGGTCTTCAGTTATAGCATAATACACGGTTAAAGTTAACCAAACATCGGGTGAAAAACAACAAGGACCATGGAGGATACTCACCATGAAGCTAAAGAAGGAACGTAAGCTTCAATGGGGAATTCCTCGAAAAATGGACTGATTATGGTCGCTCACCGGCAGATAGCGCGACATGTTCCACTGCAGCCGATTTTTCATTGAGTTATATGGACACGTGTTTTAGAAAATCATTTTACAAATTTTTAAATTTATTCTGTGCACAGATATGCCAACATTTTTTGTACCTGGTTGTTCCAGTGGCTATCGATCAGCCATAAAAAGGAACAAAGAAACTGGACAGAGAAATCCTAGTTTGTTTTCTGCTCCTAAGGTAAGAGCATTATTAAGGGGAGTGGTCACTTTTACGTACCTTTAAAAGTATCATTTTTAGACTATGTTCGATTACATGTACTACTCATGATTTTTCCTTGATTTACATGACATTTTTTGAGTAATTGCCTAGAAAACTGTTTATTATATATGCAATATTTCAAGGTAATTAAAAAAATAAAATTATTTTTTATGCATAAAAAGTGAATAATTTTTTTAAATCGAACATTTTGCAGTCAACTACTGTGCGAATTCTGTAAAAATAAATTATTAAGGTACAGTAATAATTTTTTACTATATGTGACTACAATATTTATACTTAATATATTAAATATACTTATATATATTAAAGTATTAGTTTTTGATGTTTTTTATATTTTTAAGTAAAAATTTACCTTCATTGACGATTGTAATTCATTTGATATGTTTGTGGAATGTAACAAGTTATCTGAGAGTGAATTTTATACCTAAAAATATTCTTATATCACTATTTTAGGTGTAGATTAAATTATAACCTATGGATAAAATATATACAAATAATTTAATATACAGTGGTACCTCGACTTACGAGTGTCTCGACTTACGAGTTTTTCGAGATACGAGCATTGTCTCCGCAGATTTTTTGCTTCGAGTTACGAGCAAATATTCGGGTTACGAGCAAGCTTCAGATACCCCACCGTTAGTTTGCGCAGCGAACGCCATTTTACGGGCTCTTCAAATGAGAACACGAGAAGCATATAATATTTACAACCTTAATGTACAATTATTATAAATTTATACATATTATACTCAAGACTACTATCCAGTCTTAAACCGAGAGATTAACACTCAACAATTATCACCCGGGGAAGCTTGCTCTGTCCACACTTGAGTAGCCTTCAGAAACCGAACTGAGCTAGGCGATGACCGTATGACTAGGGCGCTGGCATTCGGTTCAGATCCTGAGGGTTCGAGTCCCACTGGTGATTAGGACGTTTGTAGCCGTTCGGAATCGGCTTTAAACCGTAGGCCCCGGTCTTATTAGCCCTGCTGTAGCAAAATTTAACCGTAGCGTTCCAAATTAAACCAAACCAAACCGAAACCGAATAGCGTCCAACCTCTCTCGCAGAGAGATAGCTTCAAGTCATAAATTCCCTTCCGCATACTAGAACTCCCCATGGAGTCCAGGAGAGGGAATAACCTTGGTCCTAGGATCGCAAGCCCTCCCCCTTCTACGGATTCTGAGAAAGAGGAATCCGGACGCATATTACCATTCCTTACATGAATTCATTCCATTACATCGTTTGGCGGCTGCTGATTGGTCAATTGAGTTTACATCGGTATTTGTGTATTTGGTGCGCTGATGCTTATGAAAGCATGTCTGTTTCTCAAGAATCAAAACTTCCATCACTATTTTTGGTAATTTTTAGAAGAGTACTTATAATTTTTATTTTTTAAGAGTAAGGTTAAAAAACTAAAGTGTGCAAAACAGCAAAAAATACATAATTTGCATATTGCAATTAAGATTTTAATTAAAAAACATAAACAAAATTTTTTAAAATTCAACATTTAAATTTAAAAATAAATAAAGCTTTCATTTTTTATATTCAACATTTAAATTATAAAAAAAGAAAATATCTTTCCTTCTTTTTAATTCAACATTTAAATTTAAGAAATAAATCAATTTTGAGTAATATTTACTCTATTTTATTCTACTCCTAAAATTTTACAGTGAAATTACTACGGAAATTGTTAATTTCTTAAAATTTTCCATGCACAAAAAAGAAATATGAAGGCATTTATGGCGAAAATTTCTTTTACAAATATCTTGTCACTTTAAATTACTTTTACATTAATAGGTGGCGACACTTAAAAAAATTCACGTTCCTTGTACGTTCCTTGTTTCTTACGCCATAAAATACGGCGTAAAAAATATATAAAGATGAAAGCAACTAAGAAATAGATTTTATCTCATTTAAAATACGCTTAGGATCAAATATAATGCAATTATCGAAATGAAAGCAACTAAGAAATATATTTTAGCATTTATCTCATTTAAAATGCGTTTAGGATCAAATATTATGACAATTACCGATGCAAACTCAATTGACCAATCAGCAGCCGCCAAACGATGTAATGACGTGAATTCATGTAAGGAATGGTAATATGCAATCCGGACATTACAGCCACATTGAAGGATGCAACAATCGTCCAGCTTCCGTGTCTCATTTGTTCACTTGAAGAGGCAGCTCGTAATAAAAGCATCTTGTGCTTGTATTTGTGCTTGTAGTTATTTTGCAAAACTTAACTTTTCCAACCATGGGTCCGAAGGAAGCCAGTTGAAGGACAGTGCTGAGAAGAAGAAACAGATGATGTGCATTGAGTTGAAAAAAGAAATTATCAAAAAACATGACCGAAGTGTGCTTGCATGCTTAAAGACTCTGGGATTTTCCGAATGATAAACGAACAACGGCTTAATCTTGCAGTCACCGCTCGCGTTGGCTCACAGTGCGAGTGTTTACCTATCCTTCATGGGTTAGTAGTCTAGAATCCTATTCTCCTCTATCGTAAGGTAAATGTTGTACATTACACTTAATAGAACAAGTTTATCGCAGTACATTCTATTGCATTGCGTTTTTATATAAAGTTCGTCATTTATAAGAACATTTATCTTATTTAAAACGTGTAACAAAAAATTATGGTGTTTTGGGGGAGCCCGGAACGAATTAATGGGATTTCCATTCATTTCAATGGGGAAAATTGATTCGAGATACGAGTAATTCCAGTTACGAGCTCCGTCATGGAACGAATTAAACTCGTAAGTCGAGGTACCACTGTATATATCTTATAGTTTTTAACAAAATCTGCACATTGCATTGATCTAAGATTCACTATTCATAAAACATTTTTTTCTTAAAATAATTTCTAATAATCTCCCAACAATTCTGTTTTTTCCTAATAGATAAAACGTTGTACAATTCACCTTTAAAAATTGGTTTAAATTAATTACAAATTAACTGTTTGACAAGACATTAAGCTTGGTAGTAAAATCAGTGTATTTTTGTGCATGCAAAGGTGATCTCCCCCTTAAGAATTTTAATGAAGTTTAGCTAAAAAGCAGTTCAAATAGACATTTTGAATGAAGGTAAACAATTGTTAAGTTGAATAAATAAATTCATATTAAAAACGCACTTTAAAAAAAAAAAAAACTTATTTCTTTTGAAAAATACGAAAAATCCATATTAAAGCGTATGGTTTCCGTGTTATAGCGGCATCAGTACAGGCGCGCGAGCCACCTAGTGGTGGCGACCAAATGGGAGACACTTTTTTAATACGGAGCTGCTCCTCCTTCTGTAGCTTCATGATACTCAAGAACGTTAAAAATTTTATATGATCTCTGTGTTGCCAGCTTACTATCTCAAAGCTCTGGTTTTCGCAAATGGAAAAAATGCCTGGAAAATCATAAAGTAGTTCTGTAGATAGGATAATAGACTTATTGATGTAGGAGGCATTAGAATATTTTCAGCAGATTGTAAGACTATACGCCATCGGAGTGCGACGCCATTTTCGGCTTTGGAGACCAGAACTAATCGCTCCCATGTTAATGTCCATAGAAGAAAATTTCGAGGATTTTTTACTTCAAAGCCAATATTTTTTAGTTCTTAAAACCTATTGAAATGTATACCGAAGAGCGTCAACTCAATTTTAAAAATACAGTAACCACCGCTTATAGTGATCAGTGGTTATAAGAATCAACCGTTTATAAGAATCAATATCGCGAAAACAAAAACAAATGTAATATTACCATGTTAAAATTTTCGCTTTAAAGAATCAATCCACCGGTTTTAAGAATCAGTTTACACTCTTCGCTTTCCTTTCATTTTTCTAATAAAAGCCACTTAAACCCTCAAAAGGCACGAAGTTCTTTTTTTTTTTTCTAAAGAAAGATTGATAAGATGGGATGGAATACAGTCGCAAAATTCATCCCTTTCTTTATTAGACATAACATAATAGTTTCCCCTTAAACGCTTTAGCACAACGCTGTCCTATTAGCTTGACCCAGGGGCATCTCTACCCGTCCAGGTCCGATTTCACTTTTCTCCACTGACAAACAAAGACAGGGACTCCTTTTTTCCCACTTCCCACATCCTGGTTGCGGCTTTCTGGACCCTGAAACACATAAATCTTCGGCGAAGTGTCCACTATCACTTAGGCAAACGCGACATTAGTAGATTCAGCACGTTATCAAACCGTAAAACGTAAGCTAGAAGGTGAATCTTCATCTGAGACTATTGGTATTGAAAGAGGTATAAACAGACTCCTGAAAACTTCATTGCGTCAAACTACCATAGAAAACTTTTTCTTGCACCCTTCCTGTAGTTGAAATGTTAAACTGTTAAGCAGGTATGTTGTAACAAATATTGGATTTTTTTCTTCTCTAACTATAATCATGTGTATCCACTTATAGGTCAAGAAATTAAGTTGTATTTTTAAAATTATAAACACTAATTTTAATAAAAGATAATTAACGTAAATTAAAGAGTATTTTATGGTAAATTATCTAATATATGTATATATAGGTGATTTCACTTTTCTTCACTGACAAACAAAAATAGGGACTCTTTTTTTCCCACCTCCCACATCCTGGTTGCGGCTTCCTGGAGCCTGAAACACATAAATCTTCGGCGAAGTGTCCACTATCACTTAGGCAAACGTGACATTAGTAGTATTCAGCACGTTATCAAACCGTGAAACGTAAGCTAGAAGGCGAATCTTCGTCTGAGACTATTAGTATTGAAAGAGGTATAAACAGCCTCCTGAAAACTTCATTACATCAAACTACCATAGAAATCTTTTTCTTGCTCCCATCCTGTAGTTGAAATGTTAAAACTGTTAAGCAGGTATGTGGTAACAAATATTGGATTTTTTTCTTCTCTTATTATAAGTATGTGTATCAACTTAAAAGTCTAGAAATTAAGTTGTATTTTTAAAATTATAAAAAATAATTTTAATAAAAGATAATTAACGAAAATTAAGGAGTATTTTATGGTAAATTATCTCATATATGTATATATAGGTGTGTGTGTGCCTGTACAAAAACCTAAATTTCGGCTATAAGAATCAAAAACAGTAATAACAAACGTGATTCTTATAAGCGGAAATCACTGTACTTTTAACTGTTCCAAACGAAATATTTAAAGAAAACTGAAAGGTTTCTTTGGAAATCGACTGTTTTACGCTTTGTGCACAAACATTTCGCACAGAGTTGGCTGATTTTCGCCAAGTGCGAATGCTATTGTACATTTCAGATTAATCTCTGGTTTGGCGATAAATATTTCACCAGAGCAATAAATAAGGTCCATGTCGCTGGCCCGGCACTTTTGGAATTTCGAGTTGAAACTTTCACAAAAATTAGTACCTAATTAGTACCAAAATATCAGAATCAGTAGTATGAGATTTATAGATTTAGTGGACTGTAAATGATTTTAAAAGATTTATTTTGACTTAAAACAAAATAATTACAATACTTGCACATTTAATAGAATACAGTTGAATATAAGGGATGGGTCAACGCTGGGAATATGAAAAACCCAATAGCATAAAGAATGAATTATGATTTACATATGAATGATGAATAATTTTCCATTCCCAGATATCATCCAAACCTTTACACTTTGAGAATACATCAAAAGGGAATAAGCAAGCAGAAGCCCTGCTCGCATCACGTACATAAGAATATTTTTTGTCAACAACAACAGTTCATGTTTACACACACCGTTACAAAATAAGAAATTACTGGATCAATGCTGCCATCTATGAACGCGGGCTGCTACTACAGGACGGAACATCCTCCGGGGCGGGCAGTAGCACAGTGACTTTAGAAATTGGCCTCTTGACATCACCAGAAGCAGTTTTGATGGAAACAACTCTTACACAGCCATCTGCTCCTGGGAAACACTGAATCACACGTCCAAGAAGCCACTTTAAAGGAGGAAGTTATGGCTAATGGATTGCCACCAAATCTCCAATCTGAAGATTCTGACGTTGGAGGCTCCAAGCCTTTGGTCTTTGCTGGAGTTGATTTAAGTAATCCCGAGACCATCGGTCCCAGAATTCAATTCGCATTTTTTGTAAAAGCTTACATCTGTCACTTAAACTGATGGTGCAATTTGGAGTTTCAGGAATGTCCAGCAAAGGGCTGCCGATTATGAAATGCCCTGGTGTGAGAGCACTTAACTCCGAAGGGTCAGAAGATATAGGCACTAATGGTCAGGAGTTCAAACACGACTCAATTTGACAAAGAAAGGTTGACAGTTCTTCGAAATTGAGAGCTGCAGATTTACTGGCTTTCACTAGTAAGTTTTTAGCGCTTTTCACGGCTGATTCCCAGATGCCTCCAAAGTTCGGTGAATATGGTGGGATAAAATGCCAATTTATCTCATGAAAGGATGAAAAATGCATTACTTCTTCGGATTTCAATTTGCAGAACAAAGTTTTCAGCTCATTGGAAAGTCCTACGAAGTTCTTTCCGTTGTCGGAATAAATATCCGAGGGTAAGCCTCTACGGCTGATGAAACGTTTCAAGCACGCGAGTAGAGCTTGAGTTGAAATATCGGATACAGCCTCTAAGTGCACAGCTTTAGTACACATGCAGATGATAACACATATGTATGATTTCACTTTGGTTTTACTTCTGGTGAGATTTGTTTGGTTGTGACTGGTCCACAGAAATCAATTCCTATTTTCTGAAAGCAACGTGATGGATTAATTCTTTCAGGTGGTAAATCGGCCATAATCTGCTGGCAGGATGCAGCACGCAATTTTTTACAAAGAATACATCGGTGGATCACTTGCCTCACCTTGGATCGTCCGCTCGTAAACCAAAATTTTTGACGTATGAGAGCTAACGTTAACTGTGGACCTACATGAAAATGATTCTGATGGTAATACTCAAAGATCAAATCCGTAATTAGGTTTTCCTTGGGTAGCGATATTGGATATTTTTGATCATGAGTCAGATTTTGCTGTCTGAACAGTCTTCCGCCTACTCTAAAGATGTTTGATTCGTCGAGAAAAACATTAAGAGTCAACAGCTTGCTTGAAGTAGACAATGGTGATTTCTTTTGGAGTAATTTAATCTCGTTTGAAAATTCCTTCGTCTGCAACAGTCTAACTATGAGCAGGAGAGAAGACTTGATTTCATTGGCAGTCAAGTGTTCAGTGAGGCGTTCATTAGGGTGTCTACAGTTGTGCATAAATCTTAAACAATAGGCGATGACATTTATCAATTTGGTGTATGATGAGAACTTAAGCAGAAATTCAGGGATCTCTTTCTCTACCGCGGTATAGACCAACACCTCTTCGGCTCCATCAGAGAATGAATCTTGACTAAAGGGGGGATAAGAAGAATTATCCCACAATCTGGACGGGCCAGACCACCAAAGATCATGATGAAGCAATTTTTCAGGAAGGATTCCTCTGGAAGCGCAATCTGCCGGATTCCACTTTCCTGTAATGTGGTGCCACTGAGCCTTTGGAACTAGAGATTTGATTTTGTGCACGCGATTGGATACGAATTGGTTACCCTTCAGTGGTGGGGAATGAATCCAAAATAGGGCAATTTGAGAATATAACCAAAGATGGACATCTTCAAGGTTAATCGGTAGAGAATCCATCACTGTCAAGGTAAGCTGTGATAATAATAATGCTGCTGACAGTTCAAGCCTAGGAAAAGTGACCATAGATAATGGAGCCACCTTTGTCTTTGCAGCTAAGAGATGAGAGGTATTACCAAAAGGACTTAGTTTTACCAGATAGAGGACTGCTGCATATGCCTTCAGCGATGCATCAGCAAATCCATGCAACTGAATTTGCGTAGTTGCGCTTTCATCCATACTTATAAACCTCGGAATTCTAATGGCTTTCATACAATCAATTTGATTTAGAAAACTTTACCATACCTTCAAAATTTCTGGAGGTATTTCATCTTCCCAAGACAACTTATCTTTCCAAAGTTCTTGCATTAAGATTTTGAGTATGACTGTAGATGGTGACAATAGACCTAACGGATCGAATGTTCTCGCAATAAAGGCGAGCAAATCTCGTTTGTTTTAACTTCGGTTGTTCTCGCTATGTGTAGCTGTATCGTGTCTTCAGAAGAATTCCATGTCAGACCTAGTAATTTTACAACTTGTTCATTTTCAATTTTCCCGTTTGAATGGATGAGTCTTCTTTCTTCTGTTACATGTTCAATTGCTTCTGGACAGTTTGAAGTCCATTTTCTCAGTGTAAATCTGCCACTTTCCATAATCTGATTTATTTCGTAGACGAGTCTTGATGCCTCCTGGGCGAAGAAGCGCCACACAGGAGATCATCCATGTAGAAGTTCTCCCTAATTATCTCAGAAATGCGGGGATTTTCTGTCTGGGAGTCTTCAGCGAGCTTATGGAGAGTTTTAATCGACAAGTAAGGAGCACAAGCTGTCCCGTAGGTGACAGTGCGCAAACGATATGTGGAGATCGGTTGTTGCTCTTTAAATATCCAAACAATTCTTTGGTAATCTCAGTGGGAAGCAGTTACCAGAATCTGGCGAAACATTTTCTCGACGTCTGCTGACAAGGCTATTCGATATGATAGAAAGTTTATGAGGATCTTGAATATCTCTGGGAGTAGCTTAGGACCGACCTCAAGGAAATCATTTAGGGAATTTTCACTTGAATCTTTACTGGATGCATAGAAAACAACACGAAGCTTTGTTGTTGGGCTTTCCTCTCTTACAACACCGTGATGAGGTAGGAAAGCTTGATTTGGAACCTCTTCATATTCTGGGACGATTTCCATATGGTTTAGTGAGAGGTATTCTTTCATGAATTCACAGTACTTCGTTTTGAATTCTGGGTTCTTTCCGAATTTTGCTTCTAAATATTGGAAGCGCTTCAAAGCTTGAAATTTGGAATCGCTGAGAACCGGAATAGATTTGAATGGTAAGTTCACAACGTATCTTCCAGTACAGTCTCGCTTCACATTTTTTTGAAATTTGTCATTTACCGGATCAATGACTGATGATTCTGGAACTGATTCCATTTGCCAAAATTTCTCTAGTGAAGAATTGAGTTCGCTGTCTATTATAGAATGACAACTGAAAATCTCTTCCCTTACTGGTATTGAATAGATGGGGCCAGATAGCAACCATCCTAGCTTAGATTTCATAGCACAAGGCGTTCCCTTTGGGCCAATGATTTTCTCACCAGAAATAATTTGAATGAATAAGTCTGCTCCAATCAAAACTTCAACAGGAGATGAGATCTGAAAGTTCGGATCAGCAAGGACAAGTCCCTCCAAATGAGGCCACTTGGTGACTTCCATCCGAAAACTGGGTAGGTTCATGGTAAAGTTTTGAAGACCAGAGCATTCATCTCAAATGATTCGTCACAGGAGTGTGAATATATAGTAATATTAGTCTCTTTCAAGGATGTTTCTGCAACAGAATTAGTGATTCCTCTAATAATGGGATTTGTATTTCTCACTTTTAAATTAAGTCTTGTTGCTAATGTGGAAGAAATCATGCACCTCTGCGAGCCACTATCTATCAGTGCACGACAAGTAATTAAGTCCTGATTTGAAGATTTGATTTTGATCAACGCTGTGCTTAACAACGTTGTCACTGTTTGTATATGGTTAACAAGGCATGGACTTTCCACTTCGTTTACCTAATTTGAATTACTAGCAGTTTCAACATTTTGAATAGGTTTTGGACGATGGAGAAGGGTGTGATGATTTTTATTACAATTTTCTGACGTCTAATAGTAATTAAGCATTTTGAGGCCAAATGATTACTTCTCAAACAATTAATGCAAAGCTTATTAGTTTTGACAAATTCCCATCGTTGATCCAATGACATCCCTAGGAAATCTGGACATCTGTACAATGCATGCGAGTTTTTACAAATGATGCAAACTGGTAGCTTCGAAGCTGACGCGGTATTACAAAAGGTGGTCCTTTTTTGAGGTTTGAAATCACCTTTACTAGTTGTTTCTACTTTGAAACATGAATCCTTTACAGTTTGAAGACTTCTCGCGTGATTTTCCAAAAAAGCCGAAAATTCCACAAAGGTTGGAAATTTTCCCTTTTCAGTTTTCAATTCCCACTGAGTACACATATTGCTATCGAGCTTATTTTGAATTGTATAGATCAGAATCAAGTCTACCAATTCATTACATTTAAACCCCAATATACCCAGATTACGTATTGCTTCATTGCACGTGTCCAAGATTTCCATAAGAGATTTACCATTACAAACCTTGGGGGATTTAATGTTAAAAATTTTACTCAATTGATTATTAGCCAAGAGTTTGTTATCATCATATCTAGATACTAAGTTTCCCAAGCTTGTCTGTAGAAGCTTTCTTTCTTAGCTTGTCTGTAGAAGTCCCCAGAAACAGGAAAACCTTAATCAGTTTGAATCAATTGTCGCAGAAAATATTTCCTTAAACGCAATCCAATCATCAAGGTTTCCGCCAAAAATCGGAATTTCAAATTTTGGAAGGCGAATATTTTGCGTTTCATTCGAAACTGATTTATCAATGAACTCGGAAGCAGAATTTTCATTAGTACTTCTACTAATAGACCCCTCTATATCAGCACAAGCATTAATTACTTTCTCAATTACATTTGTGTATTCATTATAAGAAAGATCATTTTCATCAATTAATTCAAATATTAACTCTTCCAAAGATTCTATCAAATTACACAGTTTTGTTTTTATTTCTTTCAAAATAAATGATTTACTCTCCTTGATTAAATCATCAACACGATTAACATATCTGTCAATTTCCTTGATAATGAAATGAAACCTGGTTTCAATCTTTGAATCTTTCTTACCTTTAGCCATATCGAAATCAGAAAATCAAAATGTCTCATATACAAAATTCCACGAATCGAAAATAGCACGTCCACAATTTTACGCGAATGCTAAAATGCCGAAAATGAAAAATAACAAATGTTAGAAATAAAAAAATTAAAACATTGCATTTACGTTTGCCTACCGGAAAAGAGTTGGCAAGTAGCCAAAACACTTGCGAGAACGCGGGAATCAATTTTATCCAAGATGGCGAACCGAAGCTAAAACGAGCGATTGAGACATATAATTAAAAGATTCTCTACTGTCACTCCGGGTCGATTAGGACCAAAACTATGTGAGATTTATAGATTTAGTGGACTGTAAATGATTTTAAAAGATTTATTTTGACTTAAAACAAAATAATTACAATACTTGCACATTTAATAGAATACAGTTGAATATAAGGGATGGGTCAACGATGAGAAAATGAAAAACCCAATAGCATAAAGAATGAATTATGATTTGACTTACATATGAATGATGAATAATTTTCCATTCCCAGATATCATCCAAACCTTTAAACTTTGAGAATACATCAAAAGGGAATAAGTAAGCAGAAGCCCTGCTCGCATCACGTACATAAGAATATTTTTCGTCAACAACAACAGTTCATGTTTACACACACCGTTACAAAATAAGAAATTACTGGATCAGTGCTGCCATCTATGAACGCGGGCTGCTACTACAGGACGGAACATGTACCCATCAGGATCGCGAGTTATAGCGTATTCGATTCTTCCGGGCCAGCGACGATTATGTCGCTTAGAAGCCAGACGCTTTGGAATTTCGAGTTGAAACTTTAACAAAAATTAGTACCTAATTAGTACCAAAATATTAGAATTAGTACCCATCAGGATCACGAGTTATAGCGTGTCCGATTCTGCCGGGCTACCATGTCGCTGGCCCGGCACTTTTGGAATTTCGAGTTGGAACTTTCACAAAAATTAGTACCAAAATATTAGAATTAGTACCCATCAGGATCACGAGTTATAGCATATTCGATTCTTCCAGGCCAGTGACAATCATGTCGCTTCCGAGCCAGACGCTTTGGAATTTCGAGTCGAAACTTTCACAAAAATTAGTACCTAATTAGTACTAATCTTAAAATAACACTACCCACATAAAATAAAAATGCCCATTGAAAACGAAATCGTAAATTTTCAATAGATGGTCAGATGAGATGAAAAATGTTGTTTGCACTTGGTAGTACAAAATGCGCAGTTTAGTTGTTCCTTTTATTTACAGCTGTGGAGGGATGAGTGGTATAAATTCCAAACTATTTGGCGACCATTTATGTCATAAGGCGAATTTCCAGATCAGTGTTCTTGTTGTACTTATGATGTGAAAGTGGTAAAAGATGAAGCGTGCTGGTAGAAAGAGTAAAGTTTGTCCCGAAGTGCTATTGGAACTGATTTCAGAAAGAAAATCGCGATTATTCGTAAACGATGTTTCAGTTGCGTCCACTGATAGTGTTTTCAATGAAATCAGTGAAAAAGTTGGTGGAATTTTGACTTCAAAAGCGGTTTATTTGTTTATTAAGAAAAACAAACTAGCTAGACAAAAGTTGCAAGAATGGGGATTGTTGAAAGAGACTGAAAAGTGTGATGACGTTGAGAATCCTCGTCTGTCGCCTGTATCAGGTAAGCTCTTTTATATCTTATAGTAGAATTATTTTTAATTTTTTAAAATAATTTTATTATTTATAATCCATAACTGTTTTTTATTCTTTCGGAAATTTTTCTTAATCTGTTAACGTACGACTGTTCTCTTCTAAATATACGATAACCAAAACTTTATTATACGTAGCTCGCAAATTGTTTTATAATGCTTATTTTCTCGAGTCTGCAAATTTGTTCCTCGATCGCTCTCGGTTTATCGAGAAAAAAATCTCAAAACCTGAAAATTGCAGGAGTGGAGTAAACGAGAACAGATTGATTTGAAATTTAAAACACATATATTTAGCGCATCAAATATTTGCTGTTATGTTTTTGACGCTGAAGAGATATTTCAGTAAGTTGTTGATTTACTAAAACTCCTCACCCGCAGGATATATATTGGTAAGTGTTTTATAATGTTCAGTATTTCCGTATGCTAAGACAGAAAATCCTTTATTGTTGTTTCTATTGGAAACTAATTGGTGAATATATGTTAATTATTTCATTAACATACAGAGCCACAGCTGTGGCTCTGTATAATAAGGCCCTTATATTTTTTTAATTTGAGAATTCATCATATAGGGCAGTGGTCCCTAACCCCCGGGCCGCGGACTGGTACCGGTCCGTGGATCAAATAGTACCGGGCCGCCCAAGGAACATTAAATTATGTCCATTTAATTTACTGTGGTGTATTTCTCTCGGGTTAGTGCGACTTTGTCGGGTTTGTGCTAATTTATACCTTTGTAACAGAAGAAATCTTGATCTAGATATACAAAATTAATCTATTGGATTTTCCCCGAAGTCCACGTGCGGACAGGAAGCTTATATAAGAAGATTGTTCGAGAACCATGACGACCCATCACCCCATATGACATGATAAGGTCAGGTGTCACCTCTCAGCCAATTAGAAGTTTTGCACGCCTTTACCCCAACGCACGCCTTAACGTCAGCGCTCCTCGGCGTCTTTTTTCAGCTTTTGTGTGTTCGTATTCAAACCCAACATGACGTGGTTTTGAGCTCTCCGTCCATATCTTGGCAGCGTTGCGCCGCCGGGATTTTTCCCGAAGTAAGTGGTCTGTAGAAATGTTTGATGTACGGATGTCCAGCGAGAAACTACCTTATAATAAAAACCTTTAGAAGTGAAGCTGAATACTCCGTCCTTCTGGAAGTGTCCTTTTCTCTCCAGCGTGCCTGCATGATCTGTAGAAATATGCAAGCCACTCGTTTTGCTGAAACAGTTACGACTACTCTTCTCAGTACTTTTAAATCTCCCTACTTGACGGACCATCGCCTACCCCGGTTCCAAGACTACGGATTAAATCGGAACTTTTCCGAGTTACCCTGGATTTATCACACACACACACACACATGTATATATATATATATATATATAAAATTATATATCGGTTAATTGAATTCAAGTACTTATTAAATGCAGTGTTCAGTAATCTGTCTAAAGACTATTTCTTTGAATATATTATTTTATGAAAACCATTTAAAGAATGTCACACACACGCATATATATATATATATATATATATATATGTGTGTGTGTGTGTGTGTGTGTGTGTGTGGGGCATCAGCTGTTAAGCCAATCAGAGCAGCCCGCGCGCGCACGCGCAGTTGAGGTAATGCCAGCCATGACCCGAACTTCGAACTACAGTCTAGTAGGACACTCGACTAGTTCACTCATTGTACAACTATCGTACTTGACGCACATGTTAGTTTCGGGCGAACATTCTGTTAAATCAATGAGACGATACGATGCCTGTATCTGAGTTTTTATATGTTGAAGCGTAATATCAACGGCATTACGATTTTGTTATGATTAAAGCTTTTTGTTAATTATACCTTTGTGTAATCTATCCAACGACATCTACACTTCACTATATATATATATATATATATATATATATATATATATATATATATATATATATATATATATATATATATATATATATATATATATAATATCGATTTTCTGCACTATCTCTAGCGAATTATACTTTTTTTTCACTTTAAGACTGGCTACTTTTGTTGAATAAACATTGTCTTTGACAAATCCCCAAAGAAAAAAGGCAAGAGGTGTAATGTCTGGAGATCGAGGCGGCCACTGGGTGGGACCATCTCGTCCAATCCAGCTGTTTAGAAATTCCCCATTTAAAAAGTCTCATACAATCATAGTCCGATGAGGTGGTGCACCGTCTTGTTGGCAAATGATTTTGGGATGTAAATAAGAAATTTGTAGGACAGCAAAAATTTTACAACTTTTACAGCCATTTTACAACTTGCTCTTTCACGGAATTACTAGCGCTCTCTGTTGAACTTTTTTGACACAGAAAAAAAACTCTAATATATGCGGTAACACATCTGTGAATTTCCAGTTCCTACCTTGTATACTTTTTTTTATGAATTTTTAAAATGTGTAAAGATTTTTTGAGACACCCTGTATAACGATTGCCTGTTAACGAGGAGGAAGTTTTTTCTCGATACCATATATGGACTGAAATACGTCATCCTTCATCTAATGAAATTATGAGATTATAAGAACAGGCTGCTTCTGTATACTTCTCACTTTATTTTGGCTAAATTATGTGATTTCTGTAGTAATAAATTTTCTCTAAATTTTTATTGGTGACTGACAAATTACTGCCTGTACTTTGCCTTGCTGAGGACCCAGGACAAGGGCGAAACCTAGGTCAAAGGCTGCCTGGTACGTTGAAGGTGTATATATTTACAGCTTAAGGCGGAATTTCCCTTTATCCACTTCCAGCTTGACAAGTGTTTGCGGAATCATACTTCCTCTAGTTGAGCATACTAAAGCACCTGGAACTGAAACCTCCGTTCTGCCTTTGTCTGCGTGAGAATATTGTCAGCCTCTTCCTCTCACTATCCTAACTGTCGCACTGCTTCCTTGCTACACTGCTGGCCACCCAAATTGCAACACCAAGAAAGACAAGAAATATCACAACAAAATTTATTTTGTAGATAACATGTTGACCAAGTATCAAATGATTAAATTTATAGACTTCTGTGAAGTGTGGTTCCTGCCAAAATCAGTAGCCAGAGTAGCCGCCATTGTTGGAGATCACCGCTGCCACACGCCTCGGCATTGATACAAAGAGACTTTGGATGAGTTCTTGGGATACAGCAGACCAAGCAGCTTCCACGCGTTGCCAAAGTTGATCTGCTGTGGCAGCTGGGGATGGAATCTGGGTCAATCGTAGAGCAACCGTGGACCACATGTTTTCTATCGGCGAAAGATCCGGAGAGCGAGGCGGCCAGGGAAGCAATTCAATCTGGCGATTGACGAAGAACCGTTGGACAATGCGTGCCACGTGTGGTCGCGCATTATCCTGTTGAAATATGGCTGTGCGCAAGCCCTGAAGGTAAGGAAGGACAACTGGCTCCAACACCTCGGAGATGTAGCGCTGGCTGTTTAAAGTACCGGCAATGCGTACTAGAGGTGTGCGAGAGTGATATCCAATACCGCCCCATACCATAATACCCGGTGCAGGACCAGTGTGGCGGTGCATAACGCAGCTGTTCAGCATCCTCTCTTCACGGTGTCTCCAGACTCGAATGCGACCATCGTGGTGTTGCAGACAGAAGCGTGACTCGTCAGTAAAGACAATTTCATTCCATTCTGCCGTCCACATCCTTCTGTCATCGCACCATTGGCGGCGGAGACGTCTGTGGTTCTGCGTCAAGGGTAGACAAAGCAATGGACGTCTTGCGGACAGACCACTCTGCTGTAAACGGCGTCGAATGGTACGCGCAGACACTGGATGATGCGTTACAGACTGCATGTGCTGTGCTATGATGTAACTGAGCGATCCGTCACTGCCATGCGCACAATTTGCCTGTCATCACGTGAAGTGGTGCGCTGAGGTGGATGCGATCGAACACGCCGGTCCGTCGTACCCTCCTGCATCCAACGATCACATATCCGCATTACAGTTGTTTGGTTTCGTCCAACACGACTACCGATTTCCCTAAAAGATAATCCACAATCTCGGTAGGCCACTATCCTTCCTCTGTCGAACTCGGATACTTGATCAAAAGATGATCGATGTTTTCGACGAGGCATAATTGATCGTTTTTTTTGAAAAAACCACAAGAAAAACACAATTGCCGAACTTGAAATCGTCGAAATCTCCAAGCCTTAAATAGCGCTTTGAAGTGGCGCCACAGGCGCGCGTGATGTGCGTCTGCGCTGAAATTCTAATCATTTGCATATCTCACCTCCGCTAATGCATGTTGTAAATTTCATGTTATTTGCATGTTTCCTTCAGGGTGTTGCATTTACAGTGGCCAGCAGTATAGATTAGTTCTGCTGTTGTCTACATTATGAACAATAATCGAATGCATATCGCCCGTCATGGGCCATGAAAGCTCGTAAGCTATGTACGCTCGGTATTTCATCTATACAGCAGGGTAATCACCGAACCATCCACCAATGGTTATGGATTAAGGTTGAAATGGCTACTACCTACGTTGAAATGGCTGTTTTGGTGCAAAATTTCGAATTTTTTTTTCAATTTCTCTATTTCGAAGGACAATCTTTTGGGATTCTAAAACTGCTTTACTTTTAACTGTACGATCATTAGATGAGAACTTATGGCCAATTTAAGAAACCGTCTGCCGTATTGGAAAAAAATATAAATAAAAAATAAAATAAATAAACCGAAAGCGATATCAAAAGACCGGAAGTAGCATCTTTAAATGCCTTTTCTAGAAAACTCATTTTACAGTTGCTTTTGTAAACGAGAAAGCTAATCATTTAAAAAGTTTTTAATATATTTCTATGAAAATTTTCAATAGTTTTTACATATTACTAACTATGTTTTGAACAGAAAACTAAGCTAATGTGTTAATTTAATAAATCTACAGTACCTGCACTTATAAAAAGATTGTTGATGTATAAATCGACACCTGGAAACTACTACTACTTCAACTTTAACTGTTAACGAGTAGTTGTCTGTTTTCCAGGAAACGCACCCTGTGGTGTGTCACGTTGTAACTTTAAGGCTGCTATGTACTACAAAAAAAAAATCGTATTTCCCTTTTACTCTTCTTGCAGACTCTTGTGGTGGGAGGAGTCCAGTTGACAGTTCGAGAATTCCACCCCCCTTAGAATTGACATTTTGAGGGATTGTAATGGCTCTCTCTCTATAGGGGGGTTAAGCGCTGCCCCAAAATTTTTTATTTAAAATATATTTTTGTCAATTATTTACAGGTACATAAATGCTGATAATCAAATAAAATTGGTATTGTCAGATAGCCTGAACATTTCTGGAAAGCGCTACGGGATTCATTTTATAAATTTAGTCCACCGAAGGAATTTATGTACGTTTAAAACACACTATACCAGATTTTCCCCCGAGTAATTTAAATTTTAAAATATCAATTGCATTTAAAAAAAAAACGAAAAATGTACACAAATGTAAAATTTCTTTCTCTATGACGGAGTACAATTAAAAAAAAAAACTTTGAATACAAGTCGGCGATCCGTGGACAAATTTTCTCCATAGGTTAACATTGAGGTGAGCGAATCCAATGGGGTTAGTACATAGCAGCCTTAACCTTTTAACTCTTAGTAATAATTAAATGTCTAGTAAATTATTATTAGCCATCATTGATTTCCTTCAAGTAAGATAATTAAAAAATATCTATATATATATATATATATATTTCAAGTAGTCTCTTCTAACGAAACTACCGCGGGTTATTAACGTAGGATTACTTATCGTTCGCTTACCTCTTTTGTTTTTGGTACTTTTCTGTTTAACTGTTTACTGCTTCTGGGTTTGGCGAGCTGCCAAAATTATAACTCGCGACGCAGGACAATTTTTTTTCTTTCCAGAGGACCGTTATTGAGGAACGTAATCCTACTGTGATGTCGTGCAACATCCCATTTTTCCTCTCAACGTTCTCAGGACAATTGTGTAAAAGACTGAAGCTGAGACGTGAAAACTAATCACAGAGCTCAACGTATATGGACACGTGATATGTCAAACCAATCACAATTATGCCAACAATCTCGGCGGCAAAGGGGGAATCCGTTTGGAGGTGACGAAAAAGAGCGAACGAAACCGCAGACGCGAAGGCTATAGAATGGTCAGCGTTGGAATGCTCATAAGATTGTGTTTTGAGACCAAATTGTAAATAATTTGTATATAGTGAGTTCCAATAAAGGAGCTTAATTTTTATTTTTAATTCGTGCCTCTGCTTATCTCAATGTTAAGTTTGAATTACTGGATCTCATGTGAGATTGTGTTGGCTTGTTGTCGGCCACGTCATGACACTACGTTAAAAAATCCATTTTCACTTTTTTTGTGTTTTTCACTCTTTTTGGTATATTTCAGTGCTTTTGGAACTATTGCAAAACTTTTATTTCAGGAACACAGGTGTCACAGTAGTATAGAGTACAAAGGAATTTAAAATATATTGAGTTGAATGGAGTGTAGGGCATTTGGCGTAAGCACTCAATTGTACTAAAGATTTATAAAAATTTCCCTCGTTTTAAAATGTCATGAAATTTTTACCAAAATTCTATTTGGTTTCGCGATTTTATATCCCACTTGAACTAAAAATATATATAGTATTTAATCAGCACTGTATATTTTTGAAAGAAAAAAAAATTCTTGGAACGTAGGCTTTTGAACGGGCTTTTGAAATAACTCAGATATGAGAAAATATGTTTTTTAAAAGACTTGAAGTTAATTTCCAGATACACTTTTAAGTGAGCTTTGATTCGGGTCAGGCCCTGATTTTCCATTACGCCGGGCCTAGGGGCCCCTGAAAAATTTTAATTTTAAAAGGAAAAAAGAAAAAATTCCCAATTCATTTTTTTAATTTTACTTTTTTTAATAGCAATTTTTTTATAATATGCTTTCAAATTTGATTGATTGATTGGTTCATCATTTGTATAGTTATATGTATAGTTCATCATATGTATGTTATAGTGTATATAAGAGATTAATAAGTTTGTTCTGGTTGCATTGTATTGGTGTTTTAATGCTGAAGTTAATAGGTTGTATTGCTTTTTGTTATTTGATAATGTTCTAGGCTTCTACACTTCAAATAGCCAATTCTTGGTACAATGGTACTTTCACAATGATTCTTGATTATTTTATTTTTGGGTGTCAATTTTGGAAATTTTACGTCCACATCAGTGTTAGGGGCCCCCAACCTGAGTTGTGCCTATAGTCAAGAATTTTCTAAATCGGGCCCTGATTCGGATTCAGAACCACTCACAGGTTTGAGAAATGACAAGCTACAAGCTTGAAAAAACTAAAATTCACGGTTGTATTACCTACAGAAACGCGAGAGCTGTTGTATACTAATTTATTCCCTGGTTCCCCAGTATTAACATATTTAAATCCTAGAAGCGAATTTTATTTTGGACGAACAATGCAGGTGATAAAAAATAATAGCTTCCACTAGGCCAGTGATTCTCAACATTTTTCGTCACGAACACCAGGGCCCGATTTAGGAAATTCTTGACTATAGGCACAACTCGGAATAAGGGCCCCCTAACACTGATGTGGGCATAAAATTTCCAAAATTGACACACAAAAAAATAATCTTGAATCATTGCAAAAGTACCATTTTACCAAGAATTGACTATTTGAAGCATATCAAATAACAAAACAGTATCAAATAACAGTATCAAATAATAAAAAGCAATTCAGCATATTAACTTCATCATCAAAACACCAATATAATGCAACTAGAAAAACTTATTAATCCCTTATATACACTATAACATACATATGATGAACTATACATATAACTATACATATGATGAACCAATCAATCAAATTTGAAAGGATATATGAAAAAATTGCTATTAAGATAGGTAAAATTAAAAAAAGTAATTGAGAATTTTTAATTTTTTTTAAATAAAAATTTTTTTGGGGCCCCCAACATTCGGGGGGGCCTTAGGCCCAGGCCTACTTGGCCTAATGGAAAATCAGGACCTGACGAACACACTTTTAATAATTTAAAATGTACACTACAGAAGACCATTCCGCATCATAAGAAATTTTTTTTCAAAACACGTGGGTAATAAAATTCGCATGCATACGAGAGCGTGCATGGGTACTACACCCAAAAAATATCGATGGAACCCTTTAAAAGAATCTGAATTTTTTTTTTCAGTATGAAGCTCTTTTTGGCACTTTTCATCAATAACGTTCTAAAAGAATTTCGATTTCTACATCGCGTTCCCAAAATCCATCTATTTTATACAGTTGGGGGTCTTTTACCTGAAATATCGATGTTCCATTGCGTTTTTAAAAAATATTCTCACGCTTTTTCTTTCTATTTTCTTACGCGGTGATTTCTCTCTTTTAGAGCCTAAGTGAAGTACAGCAGAGCTCCGCAACCTTTTTTCTTCAACGGCACAACAACGTTTATTCGATAATTCCGCGGCACACCACAAGTTATTCTTAATCATATTTCTTCACTGATTATACAAATATGACCTTCATATTGAATTTTATCAGAAAAATCTATTTACGAAGATCCCGAAACCGTAAAAGTTGAGAATATTTGAAATGGTAATCACGACGCGTATATATACTTTATTGTATCTGTTGTGTTGGAGGTAGGGCAGTGTTGTCAACCTCTACGAAGCGCCATCTCGAAATCCCCCCATTCTCCCCTAACACCAACTTGAGATTACTCTAGACCTTCCTAAAAAAAATTCTGGTTCCAAATAGGCATCCTGTTTGAGAGATAAATTGAAATAAATAGAAAATACACACTTACATAATGAAATGGAGGTTTATTTTCATTTGACAAATGTATGGAACTTACGATCTAATAAAAAAACGAGTCTCGATTGTACAAAATATTAAAAAATATTCCCCCCCCCACAAAATGCTCCTAAAAAAATGTGGCCCCTTAAAACACCCCTTTTCATCTAACTTACCCCCAAAGTTAGGGGGAAAACCCCCAAGTTGGCAACACTGGTAAAACAATATATAAAACAACTAGCTGAAGTACCCGGCGTTGCCCGGAATTTTAAGAAGGTTTGTTAACCAAAATCAATTTAAAAACTTAGCACAGTATAAATTACATAACCAAAAAAAAGCATGTGAAATGTTATACATATCTCAGTATTGTGGTAGATGCAGTCTTTCATCATTGTACCAGTAAAAGCTGTAAAGAAAAAATGTCAAATTGTGGAATGTTTGTAAACGAAAATCAATTTAAAAACTTAACACAGTATAAATTACATAGCCCCCCCCCCAAAAAAAAAGTGAAATGTTATACATATCTCAGTATTTTGGTAGATGCAGTCTTTCATCATTGTACCACTAAAAGCTGTAAAGAAAAAATGTCAAATTGTGGAATGTTTGTTAACTAAAATCAATTTAAAAACTTAACACAGTATAAATTACATAGCCAAAAAAAAAACAACATGTGAAATGTTATACATATCTCAGTATTTTAGTAAATGCAGTCTTTCATCATTGTACCACTAAAAGCTGTAAAGTAAAAATGTCAAATTGTGGAATGTTTGTTAACCAAAATCAATTTAAGAACTTAACACAGTATAAATTACATAGCCCAAAAAAAAGCATGTGGAATGTTATACATATCGCAGTATATTGGTAGATGCAGTCTTTCATCATTGTACCACTAAAAGCTGTAAAGTAAAAATGTCAAATTGTGGAATGTTTGTTAACCAAAATCAATTTAAAATCTAAACAATTTACTAAGATTTAACCTTCAAGCTTTGGAGCAAAAGAAGCTGATAAGTAAAACATAAAATATACATACATTTATAATAAACCACTAAAAGCTGAAAAGGAAAAATGTCAAATTGTGTTATGGAAAGTAAAGCTGAAAAGTAAAAATGTAAATTTGTCGAATGTTTGTTAACCAAAATCAATTTAAAAACTAAACACAGTATAAATAACATAGAAAAATAAGCAAGTGAAATGTTATACACCCAAATAATAAAAAAAAATCCAATATAAAAATATATAAATTTATAATTAACTCCTCAGAATTCATCTAGATTTAACCTTTCATCTTTGGAGCAAAAGAAGCTGAAAAGTAAAACATAAAATATATACATTTATAATAAACCACTAAAAGCTGAAAAGGAAAAAATGTCAAATTGTGTCTTGGAAAGTTAAGAGTTTTAAAAAGTAAAGCTGAAAAGTAAAAATGTCATTTTGTCGAATGTTTGTTAAACAAAATTGATTAAAAAAGTATACACAACATAAATAACATTAAAAAAAAACATGTGAAATGTTATACACATCTCAGAATTTTAGTAGATTCAGCCTTTCATTTTTCAAGATTAAATTAAAAATGTCAAATTGTCTAATGTTTGTTAACAAAAATTAATTTAAAAACTAAACACAGTATAAATAACATAGATTTAATAACAGTATAAATATCATAAAATATATACATTTATAATAAATCACTAAAAGCTTAAAAGTAAAAATGTCTAATTGTCCATATAAATACCTCCATAAATGCAGGATTCTGTAGCCAAAAAAATATATAAAGTATTAAAGTATTGGTTAAAGGCACTGACTGATGAAAAAATTAACAGAAATCTGCAGTTTGGGCTACACGCACCATAAATGCAAGATTCTGTACAATAATAGAAACATCCTGTCCTTATTAAACTCCATATAAATCTCTGTTCAATTAAACTGATCCAAATATTATCTCAAGTACCTTCATAAACTATGTTTCTCGTTTCTTGATTCGGGGTTCAATATGAATGTTTGTTAACCAAAGTCAACTTAAAAACTAAACACAGTATAAATAACATAGGAAAAAAAAACATGTGAAATGTTATACACATCTCAGAATTTAGATAGATTCAGCCTTTCATCACTAAAAGCTGAAAAGTAAAAATGTCAAATTGTCTTTTGCCTTGTGAACTCTGCATGAAAAATTAAACACAGTATAAATAACATAGTATAAAAAAGGGATGGGAAATGTCATACACATCAATACTAAAAAACAACGAATAAATTTTGGTTCGAATTTGACTCTTAGTGTGCTTCACTCTTAAAAATAGTTGTTCACAGATGTACGTGCTTCCAAACGTTGATGACCAGAATAACGCTTAACTATGCAGTGAAGGATATTTATATCTGGGCAGGTATGATTTATGAGTACAACAAAGAGACTCGATTGAATTTCTCTTTAAGTGAGATGTCAGATTGCAACTCTATGCATTCTATTTGACAATTTGCTAGCATTATATCTATATCGACTGTAAATAGAGTAGAAAACATGCAAAAAAAATTGTTTATTTTTCCCAAAGTCCTGAAATCAATTTTAAATTCTTGTACTAAATCGGAAAGTAGGGATGCGTATTTTGTAACATTTTTAGAATTGTGCTTGGTGAGCGTCTCGAAACGCAAAAAATTTTTAACATTTAATTTGGCTTGCCATAATTTCAACTTCATGGATTTTGCTCTGAAGTAAAATCCATGAAGTGACGGGTGTTTAAGTCATTTAAATGGGCATTCAGATCTATCAAAATCTGCTAAATCTGCAAGCCAGTTATCATAAAGTTCTGGCACAGATTACTTTTCAATGTCATAAACAATTTGATATCATCAAGTAGGCTATAAAACCTTTTTAATATTTTCTCCACTGAGCTACCTTATTTCTTAAAAGTATTGCCATATTCAGCATCCACGCTTTTAAGAAATTCCTGAAACTGGCTATGAATAAATCCCCAATCCTTCATAAAATTGACCATTTTGAAGATGGTTTGCAGAACATGGTCCATTTTTTTTCTTTTCCGCATTGCTTTTTATATCAAGGTAGGCCATTAATTTTTTTAATGAAAGAAATTAAAAAACATGAGTCTTTTTAAAATCAAATTAACACAAAAAAAATATTGCTTTCATAGCACATAAAAATATTTATTGGTAAATTAAGGTGTTTTTTTATTATATATATAAAAATATGGTGAGCAAAGTTTTTCAGTTTGTTTATTATATTCTCTGCTTTTTTGAGGGGAAGATGCATTAATTTTAAATGTATTCAACTTGAATTTAAGTAAATGAAAAGTGAAACTAATAATATAAAAAATTTGACTATATTTAGTTACATTAAAATGAAATATGTTAATCATTTTGACAATATTAAACCAGTTAGGTATATTATAATGTAAAAAAATAGTTATTACATATTAAATATTATTTCCAGGAGGGTGGATATTGTTCAGAGTTCAAGACATTTACTGCAAAAAGCTATAGTACGAATAATGCATAACGAAATCTATAAGTTGGACACATTTCTAAAGAATTGGAACCACGAGGAGAATCTAACTTAAAAGGATTCGAATGTAAACATATTAATATTTTTAAAAATATATTTCCTTTGAAGCATTCAGCTTTTAACATATTTTTTTAACAAAAAGTACTAAAATAATACAATAAATATATTTTTATTTTACGGGGCAAAACATATATCTATCTATATAAATAAAGCAAAGTGTCTATGTACGTATGTAACGTATACAAATCTACATTTCTTGACGAATCTGGTTGAAACTTGGTATACTTATGTTTTGAAGCCTTAAGATAATTCTAAGATAAGTTTGGAAGCTTTAAAATAATTCTAAATAAATACAGTTTTTAAATAATATTTCATCTCCAGACGATGTAATCAATCATTCATAAGAACTGCGCATGCGCACCCACTATATGTTAATTCTAGATGTCCAAGGTAAGTGAACGCATGGATTTGTTATTTCGTAGTTATTTAAAGTTAATTTTCTAATATTACTAATACTTTTCTAATATTCCCATACTGTTTTCACTTTTGTTTGTTTTTGTATTGCTAAGGAAATTGTGTTATAATTGGATATTTTTGAAGGGCAGTGAAATATAATTGTTTTATTTACTTTTCTATTTTACATTTAGTTAATTTTCTAATTTTTCATAAATTAATAGTTATTATTCCATTAAATATTATTTCAATGGGATAGTGAAGTGGAATTTGAACTATCTGTCATATTTTGTTTAATTTAGTTACTTTATATGAATATTCTTTCTTTTTATGCTCCTGTCTACAATTCTTTGCAATATTTCTGCGTTATAATTGTAGTTTTTTATTTTGGGCTGTTTTTATAAGGAAAGGAATGACGAATTGGGGAAAATTTTCATATTAGAACATAAAATTGCGTGTATTATTTTTGCATTTTAAAATTTTCTCTTAGATTGTAGGCCATTCTGAAGATAACTGTCATATGTATCATGTGTAAGAAGGAAATTAAAATATTAGCATTAGAATTTTGTGGAGAGTGATAGGCGTTTTAGCTAAATTTCAGATTAATATTCTACGTTCGGAGTCAATTTTTCAAAAAAAAAAAATTTTTTTTAAAGATTTTTTTGGTCTTTTAGGGTAAAATAGCACTACTTTATTTGAATATTCTTTTTATTTATGCTTCTGTCCACAACTCTTAGCAATATTTCTGTGATATAATTGTAGTTTTTTTTATTTTGTGATTTTTTATAAGGAAAGGAATGACGAATCGGGTAAAATTTTTATATTAGAACATAAAATTGCGTGTATTATTTTTGCATTTTAAAATTTTCTCTTAGATTGTAGGCCATTTTGAAGATAACTGTCATATGTATCATATGTGAGAAGGAAATTAAAATATTAGCATTAGAATTTTGTGGAGAGTGATAGGCGTTTTAGCTAAATTTCAATAAAAATTACTTCAAATTGACCAATTTATAAAAAAGTATGCTATTTACAGGTAAGTTTTTGGTTCCTTTTTTTAATTTTTAAGTTCTATTTTACCATAAAACACCAAAAAAAACCTTTAAAAAATCATTTTTTAAAACAAACAAATTGAATAGCTAAACACATAGTTAACCGTAAATAAATCGCAAAACTGTGCTTAAGTTTAGACCGATTATTTTTAGTTAAGATATACTAATTTTTATGCTTTTAACAGTACATCGTGAATTATAAAATTAAGAACAATATAAAATACAGTATACTAAACACTCTGAAGTACAAACACAATATGTAAAATACCTAATAACCAAATTTCAGAAAGTAAATAATCACATAGGGGTTTCAACAGTAAAGAGTTCAACGGTAATCCGTATATTGAAAATTAACCAAGTAAAAAAGGATTAATGAAAATAAAATAAAAGGAGTAATGTAAGAAAAATTAGCTTTAAATAACACCAAACAACTACTAATTAACAATATTCAATGCGTTTATTTACCTTGTAACATCCAGGTGCGCATGCGCAGTTTTTATGAATGATTGATTCCAACGGCTTGAGATGAAATATTATTTAAAAATTGTATTTATATATAAGCATTTTAAAGCTTCCAAACTTATATTAGAATTATCTCCAGGCTTCAAAACATAAGTATACGAAGTTTCAATTAGATTCGTCAAGAAATGTAGATTTGTATACGTTACATACATACATACATACATAGAGACACTCTGCTTTATTTATATAGATATATAAACAGCTACTGAGAAGGCAGCGCGTGAGGGCGCCATCTATTAGAAATTATGTTACTTAAAATATACCTGGTCTACGATCGCAGTCCACGCGCCTAACGGAGGGTTAAGGAATTCATTGACCTCTATTTGGCATGCGATTACCTTTTGAAATCTATGACCAAGGCCATTTCTTACAGCCAACTATTAATTGGTGTTTCATTTTTAGACCGAATAACCTAGCCTCCATAGTTTTAACTAGTTAACGAGCACAAGTTCCTGCTCTTCCGTAAATACGTTTTTAAATTTTCCAGCCATTTTATCAATCTTGTAGTCCTTTCTTTTTTTAACGTATCTTTCCAGAGTAGACTGGGGAAAATCAAATTGCTTTGAAGCCTTCAAATACCCAGATTGGCCAGAAATAACCACCTCGACAGCATTGTTCATTGCCTCAGTAGACCATGATTGCCTATTTGTTTTTTTCTTATAGTCTCGAACCATCTGAAATCGAATGAAAAAGAAATAGGGACGTACTAAAACGATTTGTTAGTTATAAACATTGCGGGACGGATTGGGGAAGTCCCCCATTCCGCCCCAGGGACACGATTTAGGTCGATAAAGATACGTAAACGAAAGTTTAACTACACGAAACTAAAGACAATTAAACATACTTCAAGCAGGTGCTAAATATAGTTGTGATGTGAACATGTATGTATACGTTACCTTAGTTACAAAATCATCAGAAGTTACAATACAGGAGCAAAAAATCACACAACTAAAAATTCACGCACTAACGCTCGAGAAAACTAGAGTAACATGGCTGCCGTAGTTGAGCAGCCATAGGTTGGTCTAGTTCTACTTATCCAGAGCCCGACTTTGACCCAATGGGGCCCTGGGCAAAGCAGACTTTGGGGCCCCCCTCCAAGGACATATCCAGAGGGGAGTACATGCCCCCCCCGGACCAGATTTCCACATGATCACGTGGGACATTCACCCAGGTTCCCCATAAGTTAGGACCGGAAATTCAAAAAATGTTCGACCAACAAGTCAAAAATTTGAAAAATAATTACAATAATAATAATAAGAGTTAATTTATTAATTTACTTTTTAATGTTAATAAATAAATTCATGAAATTTTCTTTTGAAATTCAAAATAGATCAGTCTGAAGTTATTACAACCCACCCGAAAAAAAATGGAATAAATAAACCAGAAACGCTTATGGATGTAAGTATGCTTTTACTATAGAGGGTGCACTGTGCTCCACCCAGGATTTTTTTCTGTATCTCCCACTGCCCCCATTTACTGTATAAACCAAAAACCACATTTTCAAAAATATGTACAATTTAATATTAAATTAGGTGGGCCCCATAATTTTGGGGGCCCTGGGCAAGTGCCCCACTTGCCCATGCGGAAATCTGGGCCTGATTGCCACCCGTTTGCAGTACCTCCTTGACACCGAAAAACGTTGAACTTCATTCCGCCCTGGTACCCTGTTGTGACCTGGGTTCAGTGTTGCCAACTTGGGGGTTTCCCCCCTAAATTTGGGGGTAAATTAGATAAAAAGGGGTGTTTTAAGGGACCACATTTCTTTAGGGGAATTTTGTGGGGGGGGGGGAACATTTAAAAAAAATATTTTGTACAATCGAGACGCGTTTTTTTATTAGATTACTAGCTGAAGTACCCGGCGGCATATTCTGAAAGACCCACGATTTGGGCACTCAAATGCCGGTTTGACGAAAGCATCAGTTTCGCCATCTGTTGACATATATAGGAATCTTTTTATTATAAGTTTTTTTTTTACTTCTACGCAATTTAGTATGTTTTAAATCTGAATTACATATATAACACAGGATTTAAAGAGATTTTAACAAAATAAATAAATGAATAAATTGAAATAAGTATATTATTGAATTTTAAATTTACTTTCTTCAAATATCCACAATAATTTTAATTTTTAAAATTTTAATGTTAATTAGAAAATAAATGTATTTAATAAGCTTTAATTAAAAAAATTAAGTTGCATAAATTAAAAAATTTAAAGTTTTAAATTCCAATAATATAAATTTATTTTAACATATAATTTTAAATTAATCAAATTTTTAAAATATAAAAATTTATTTTAATTTGGTTACATTTTTATGCTAAATTATTGAAGAAATGAGGGAATGATGCTGAGTATGAAGGAATGACAAATCTTTTGATCTTTCTTTGTTGTAGATTTTTCAATTCCTACTATTAGTTAACACTCTCTCTATATATATCTTGTTCAAATTTTCAATCGTTAATAAAAGTACTTTTTATTCATCCACTCAAGTTCAAATACATTTTATTAAACTTGTAGTGGATGACACTTGATGTTAATACAGTTTTTTCAAATATTAATTCATTAATTAAATTTAATTAATCAATTTTAGTTTTAGACTATATGTATCTTGTTCAAATTTTCAATCGTTAATAAAAGTACTTTTTATTCGTCCACTCAAGTTCAAATACATTTTTTTAAACTTGTAGTAGATGACACTTGATGTTAATACAGTTTTTTCAAATATTAATTCATTAATTAAATTTAATTAATCAATTTTAGTTTTAGACCTAGAAAGTCTCTTGCTCTTGAATAGTAATTTCCCTCTTGTTACTGTGTAAAAGGTAGCACTGTGGTATCGCGGATTTCTCCCGTCCTGTAGGTTGCGAGATCGAATCCCCAACCTGACGAACTTTTTCTCTCTCTTAACCCCCGTCCTAATCTCGCACAGTAGGCAAGGTTCTGGCAGGCAATCCTTTTTTTCAATTCCTACTATTAGTTCACACTCAAATTTTTTCTTTGTTGACCTAAGTAGGAATTGAATTTAAATTTTTTTTAATATATTACTTGTTTTTGTTTTATTTTCAGAATTTAATTGAAAATAAGAGCATTTGAAAATCTTGCACTGAAAGCAAGAAAGTGAATGAAAGTCTAGTACTGTATGTGCTGAAGTATATACAGTCTGATAAAAATGGTTCTATATCTTTTTCAAAACAAATATGATTACTTTCAATTATACAAAACAAGTACGATTACTTACACATCTTAAATTTTTTTTTCTAATTTTCTAGGCTTTAAAACATATTGTATTAAGTAATTTCGTGATTTCAAATCAGGAATACTGTATTCAATGCAATATTTTAACATGAACCCATACAGATCCCACTTTCAAACTTATACAATCATTTCAGTACTATATAAAGTGTTATTAAAAAAAATTTGAAAATTTTTCAAGCGGCGCATTTTGAAAAATTCAAATTTTAAATTCAAATAAAATAAATTTTTCTAAGCCCTAATTGTGTTATATATCATTGAAAAAGGTCTTGAAAATTGCTTTAAAATGCCACCAATCTTAGCTCTCTAGCTCTTATTGTTGAAAATTTTTTGGATAATTGAATTAAAACACAAGGAGTGCTGTAACGAAGAAGTGAAAACATTCTTTCACTTCTGAATGTATTTGATTTCGTAATGTCATTTCGTAATGTCTGAATGATTATATTTGGATGTAAATATATTTATACATAGCATATTTATACATGTATATAGCGTAATACATGAATATATAATACATTTATATTAAATTGAAATAGATTGAATTTGATTGTTAAATTTGAATTTATTCTTATTTATTGAAATAGACTGCAAAAATTTTTTGCACTTGAGTAATTTGTATGATTTTTTAATCTGATTTTCTTTAATTTTAGTGACGCTATCTACTGGAAAAATAAACTAATAACATAGGTTTATAATTGAATCATCTTTCCTTTTTTCGTTGGCTTTGCAAAATATGAAGTAACAAATTTAGCATTTTCAAATTATTAATTAATAAATAAGTAAAAATTATTGTGGTTATTTGAAGAAAGTAAATTTAAAATTCAATAATATACTTATTTCAATTTATTCATTTATTTATTTTGTTAAAATCTCTTTAAATCTTGTGTTATATATGTAATTCGGATTTTAAAACATACTAAATTGCGTAGAAGTAAAAAAAAACTTATAATAAAAAGATTCCTATATATGTCAACAGATGGCGAAACTGATGCTTTCGTCAAACCGGCAATTGAGTGCCCAAATCGTGGGTCTTTCAGAATATGCTACCCGGCGTTGCCCGGAATTTTAAGAAGGTTTGTTAACCAAAATCAATTTAAAAACTTAACACAGTATAAATTACATAGCCAAAAAAAAAGCATGTGAAATGTTATACATATCTCAGAATTTTGGTAGATGCAGTCTTTCATCATTGTACCACTAAAAGCTGTAAAGTAAAAATGTCAAATTGTGGAATGTTTGTTAAACAAAATCAATTTAAAAACTTAACACAGTATAAATTACATAGCCAAAAAAAAGCATGTGAAATGTTATACATATCTCAGAATTTTGGTAGATGCAGTCTTTCATCATTGTATCACTAAAAGCTGAAAAGTAAAAATGTCAAATTGTGGAATGTTTGTTAAACAAAATCAATTTAAAAACTTAACACAGTATAAATTACATAGCCAAAAAAAGCATGTGAAATGTTATACATATCTCAGTATTTTGGTAGATGCAGTCTTTCATCATTGTACCACTAAAAGCTGTAAAGTAAAAATGTCAAATTGTGGAATGTTTGTTAACCAAAATCAATTTTAAATATAAACAATTTAGCAAGATTTAACCTTCTATCTTTGGAGCAAAAGAAGCTGATAAGTAAAACATAAAATATACATACATTTATAATAAACCACTAAAAGCTGAAAAGGAAAAATGTCAAATTGTCTTTTGGAAAGTAAAGCTGAAAAGTAAAAATGTCAATTTGTCGAATGTTTGTTAACCAAAATCAATTTAAAAACTAAACACAGTATAAATAACATAGAAAAATAAGCATGTCAAATGTTATACACCCAAATAATTAAAAAAAAATCCAATATAAAAATATATAAATTTATAATTTAATCCTCAGAATTCATCTAGATTTAACCCTTCATCTTTGGAGCAAAAGAAGCTGAAAAGTAAAACATAAAATATATACATTTATAATAAACCACTAAAAGCTGAAAAGGAAAAAATGTCAAATTGTGTCTTGGAAAGTTAAGAGTTTTAAAAAGTAAAGCTGAAAAGTAAAAATGTCATTTTGTCGAATGTTTGTTAAACAAAATTGATTAAAAAAGTATACACAACATAAATAACATAAAAAAAAACATGTGAAATGTTATACACATCTCAGAATTTAGATAGATTCAGCCTTTCATCACTAAAAGCTGAAAAGTAAAAATGTCAAATTGTCTTTTGCCTTGTGAACTCTGCATGAAAAATTAAACACAGTATAAATAACATAGTATAAAAAAGGGATGGGAAATGTCATACACATCAATACTAAAAAACAACGAATAAATTTTGGTTCGAATTTGACTCTTAGTGTGCTTCACTCTTGAAAATAGTTGTTCACAGATGTACGTGCTTCCAAATGTTGATGACCAGAATAACGCTTGACTATGCAGTGAAGGATATTTATTTCTGGGCAGGTATGATTTATGAGTACAACAAAGAGACTCGATTGAATTTCTCTGTAAGTTAGATGTCAGATTGCAACTCTATGCATTCCATTTGACAATTTGCTAGCATTATATCTATATCGACTGTAAATAGAGTAGAAAACATACCAAAAAATTTTTTTTTAAAAATCCTCAAAGTCCTGAAATCAATTTTAAATTCTTTTACTAAATCGGAAAGTAGGGCTGCGTATTTTGTAACATTTTTAGAATTGTGCTTGGTCAGAGACGCAAAAAATTTTTAACATTTAATTTGGCTTGCCATAATTTAAACTTCATGGATTTTGCACTGAAGTAAAATCCATGAAGTGACGGGTGTTTGAGTCATTTAAATGGGCATTCAGATCTATCAAAATCTGCTAAATCTGCAAGCCAGTTATCATAAAGTTCTGGCACAGATTACTTTTCAATGTCATAAACAATTTGATATCATCAAGTAGGCTATAAAACCTTTCTAATATTTTCTCCACTGAACTACCTTATTTCTTAAAAGTATTGCCATATTCAGCATCCAAGCTTTTAAGAAATTCATGAAACTGGCTATGAATCAATCTCCAAGCCTTCATAAAATTCACCATTTTGAAGATGATTTGCGTAACATGGTCCATTTTTTCCTTTTCCGCATTAATTTTTATATATCAAGGCAGGCTATTAATTTTTTTCGCTTTGAGCTCTCTCTCACTAACACTCTGGGCCTCATTAACAGTTGCTTTAGGCCGCATGCGGCCCGCGGGCTGGACACCCCTGTAAAAAAATATAGGTAAAAGACCCTGACAAACGTAAAAACTAATAAGAATCTGCAATTAGGGCTCCACACCATAAAGGCAAGATTCTGTAGCAATAAACATCTGCATAATTAATATCTGCATAATAAATGTCTCCATAAATGCAAGATTTTGTAGCAAAAATATTAAAGTATAGCTAGAAGCCACTGACAAACGTAAAAATTAATAGAAATCTGCCAATTAGGGCTCCACGCACCATAAATGCAAGATCAGTTGTTTTCAAACAACTAATATAACCAAACATGTTACTTTTAACACATTCATTAATATAATCCTTATGTTGAAAGGGTCAAAATATAGAGATGAAGCTAAACGTAAGAGCAACGTATGGTTAAACATAAATATTGTATGGAATATGTGAGATTAAGAAATTAAAAAACATGAGTCATTTTAAAATCAAATTAACAAAAAAAAATATTGCTTTCATAGCACATAAAAATATTTATTGGTAAATTAAGGTGTTTTTTTATTATTATATATAAATATGGTGAGCAAAGTTTTTCAGTTTGTTTATTCTATTCTCCGCTTTTTTGAGGGGAAGATGCATTAATTTTAAATGTATTCAACTTGAATTTAAGTAAATGAAAAGTGAAACTAATAATATAAAAAATTAGACTATATTTAGTTATATTAAAATGAAATATGTTAATCATTTGACAATATTAAACCAGTTAGGTATATGTAAAAAAAATAGTTATTACATATTAAATATTATTTCCAGGAGGGTGGATATTGTTCCGAGTTCAAGACATTTACTGCAAAAAGCTATAGTACGAATAATGCATAACGAAATCTATAAGTTGGACACATTTCTAAAGAATTGGAACCATGAGGAGAATCTAACTTAAAAGGATTCGAATGTAAACATATTAGTATTTTGAAAAATATATTTCCTTTGAAGCATTCAGCTTTTAACATATTTTTTTTAACAAAAAGGACTAAAATAATACAATAAATATATTTCTATTTTACGGGGCAAAACATATATCTATCTATATAAATAAAGCAAAGTGTCTATGTATGTATGTAACGTATACAAATCTACATTTCTTGACGAATCTGGTTGAAACTTGGTATACTTATGTTTTGAAGCCTTAAGATAATTCTAAGATAAGTTTGGAAGCTTTAAAATAATTCTAAATAAATACAGTTTTTAAATAATATTTCATCTCCAGACGATGTAATCAATCATTCATAAGAACTGCGCATGCGCACCCACTATATGTTAATTCTAGATGTCCAAGGTAAGTGAACGCATGGATTTGTTATTTCGTAGTTATTTAAAGTTAATTTTCTAATATTACTCTTTCAGTTTTCTTTTTTTCATTAATCCTTTCCTACTGGGTTAATTCCCAATATACGGATTACTGTTAAAACTGTGGAATATTTCTGTGATAGTCCCATACTGTTTTCACTTTTGTTTGTTTTTGTATTGCTAAGGAAATTGTGTTATAATTGGATATTTTTGAAGGGCAGTGAAATATAATTGTTTTATTTACTTTTCTATTTTACATTTAGTTAATTTTCTAATTTTTCATAAATTAATAGTTATTATTCCATTAAATATTATTTCAATGGGATAGTGAAGTGGAATTTGAACTATCTGTCTTATTTTGTTTAATTTAGTTACTTTATTTGAATATTCTTTCTTTTTATGCTTCTGTCTACAACTCTTTGCTGTAGACAGAAGCATAAAAAGCTTCTACTTAATATTCTGTAATATAATTGTAGTTTTTTTTATTTTGGGCTGTTTCTATAAGGAAAGGAATGACGAATCGGGGAAAATTTTCATATTAGAACATAAAATTGCGTGTATTATTTTTGCATTTTAAAATTTTCTCTTAGATTGTAGGCCATTTTGAAGAAAACTGTCATATGTATCATGTGTAAGAAGGAAATTAAAATATTAGCATTAGGATTTTGTGGAGAGTGATGGGCGTTTTAGCTAAATTTCAGATTAATATTCTACGTTCGGAGTCAATTTTTCAAAAAAAATAATTTTTTAAAGATTTTTTTGGTCTTTTATGGTAAAATAGCACTACTTTATTTGAATATTCTTTCTTTTTATGCTTCTGTCCACAACTCTTTGCAATATTTCTGTGATATAATTGTTGTTTTTTTTTATTTTGGGCTGTTTCTATAAGGAAAGGAATGACGAATCGGGGAAAATTTTCATATTAGAACATAAAATTGCGTGTATTATTTTTGCATTTTAAAATTTTCTCTTAGATTGTAGGCCATTTTGAAGAAAACTGTCATATGTATCATGTGTAAGAAGGAAATTAAAATATTAGCATTAGGATTTTGTGGAGAGTGATAGGCGTTTTAGCTAAATTTCAGATTAATATTCTACGTTCGGAGTCAATTTTTCAAAAAAATAATTTTTTAAAGATTTTTTTTGGTCTTTTATGGTAAAATAGCACTACTTTATTTGAATATTCTTTCTTTTTATGCTTCTGTCCACAACTCTTTGCAATATTTCTGTGATATAATTGTAGTTTTTTTTTATTTTGGGATGTTTTTATAAGGAAAGGAATGACGAATCGGGTAAAATTTTCATATTAGAACATAAAATTGCGTGTATTATTTTTGCATTTTAAAATTTTCTCTTAGATTGTAGGCCATTTTGAAGATAACTGTCATATGTATCATGTGTGAGAAGGAAATTAAAATTTTAGCATTAGGATTTTGTGGAGAGTGATAGGCGTTTTAGCTAAATTTCAGATAGCTAAATTTCAATAAAAATTACTTCAAATTGACCAATTTATAAAAAAAGTATGCTATTTACAGGTAAGTTTTTGTTCCTTTTTTTAATTTTTAAGTTCTATTTTACCATAAAACACCAAAAAAACCTTTAAAAAATCATTTTTAAAAACAAACTAATGGAATAGCTAAACACAAACATAGTTAACCGTAAATAAATCGCAAAACTGTGCTTAAATTTAGACCGATTCTTTTTAGTTAAGATATACTAATTTTTATGCTTTTAAAAGTGCATCGGGAACAGATGTAGTATACGCAACGGGCCATCGCCAATTTGGCGCCAAAATCTCGTTCGGAGACCTGTTAGGCCTAAACTGCGAAATGTAAACAATAAATTGGAAAACAAACTTACTGCTGGCTTTATGAAACTCGTAGGCGCACACGGGATCTTCGCTTCGCTCAGATACCCTTGCTTCACTCCGCTACGCTACGTTACGCATCCGTCCAAAAACATTACAAAAAATCCCTAGCCGCTGGCTTCGCTACATACCGCTGGCTGTTGTACAGTAAAAAGAAGCTTCCGCTGGCTGTAGCGGTCAGTAAAACAAAGCTTATCGCAAAAAAATACCATCCGATCTTAAAATTCTCCCTGCCAGAATATAAAAACCGCCAAACAACCATCTGATTTGGCGAAAAATCGCCCCTTGGCGTTCGTTGCGTATACTACACTCATGGACAAAAAAATTAGCGCACCAAGAAGGAGTCGTCAAAATGAAACGAAATTTTACATACGTAATGACTACTTTGATATAAGTAAATGATAAGAAAATCAAAGAAAAAGGATAATTTATTTCAGAGAAAATGGCAAAAGAACGGAGGAGTTAATATTCCGTTGGACCCCCTCTAGCGCGAATGCACGATGCGATACGATTGGGCATTGAGTCATACAAGTTCTGTATGATGTCTTGAGACATTTCGTTCCATATTTGTTGTAATCTTGCCTCTAGTTCGTTCAAACTCGTGGGATGCCCAACTCGTCATCCCAAATGATCCCAGATATGCTCGATTGGAGACAAATCTGGGGATCGGGCAGGCCAAGGAAGGGTAGTAACAGTGCGGAGACATTCCTATGTATGCCGTATGAGGCCGAGCATTGTCTTGTTGAAAAATGGCTCTTGGGAGCCGTTGCATGAGTGGCAACACATGTGGTTGCAGGATTTCATGAACATACCGCTGGGCTGTCATGGTGCCACGGAACAATACTAGGGGTGACTGTGTACTGTAGGCAATGGCACCCCATACCATCACACCAGCTGTGGGAGCGATGTGTCGCTGTACAGCAAAGGCAGGATTGAAGCGTTCACCACGGGCTCTCCACACACGAACACGATTGTCATCACTGCCGAGATTGAATCTGGATTCGTCGCTAAAGACGACCTGGTTCCATTCCGCTGCAGTCCAGTTTCCTCGTGCGTGGCAAAACTCCAAACGGAGGCGTCGATGGGTGGGCGTCAAGGGCAGCACACGTAATGGGCGCCGCGATACCAACTGTCCTTCAGCCAGGCGCCTTCGTATGGTTCGAGAAGACACAGGGGCCCCTAGTGAAGGTGATACCTGTGCCTGGATGGCGGCCGATGAAGTAGTTGGCTGTACGCGTGCATTTCTTACGATGGGGCGGTCTTCTCGACGACTGGTCTGTCGAGGGCGTCCTGAGCCTGGTCTTCGTGTACATGACATCTCTCGGGTCCACTGGTCCCAACACCTCCTCACAACACAATCAGAGCGGCTTAATTGACGAGCTACTCGCCTAGCTGACCACCCAGCTTCCATCATCCCGACGATTCTCTCCCTCTCAAACTGCGACAACTGCTTATATTGTCTTCGAACACGGCGTAATGGCATGTCTATCTCAGCTCTTCCTTTGCAAATGATTCAGCACACTCAAACAAGCTTTGGTTACCTGTTTTATACTCCACAGAGTACGATGTTCAACGCCCTCTACCGGCTATACATAATGCGCAATCACGCTGCATTTCTAATCATTTGCATATCTCCCCGACATGTACCTTCATTGCAAGTTTCGTTACCATCCCACAATTATTTCTTGGTGCGCTAATTTTTTTGTCCATCTGTACCGTACATCGTGAATTATGAAATTAAGAACAATATAAAATACAGTATACTAAACATTCTGAAGTACAAACACAATATGTAAAATACCTAATAACCAAATTTCAGAAAGTAAATAATCGCAAGTTAGCAAGTCACATAGGGGTTTCAACGGTAATCCGTATACTGAAAATTAACCAAGTAAAAAGGATTAATGAAAATAAGATGAAAGGAGTAATATAAGAAAGTTAACTTTAAATAGCACCAAACAATTACTAATTAACAATATTCAATGCGTTTATTTACCTTGTAACATCTAGGTGCGCATGCGCAGTTTTTATGAATGATTGATTCCAACGGCTTGAGATGAAATATTATTTAAAAACTGTATTTATATATAAGCATTTTAAAGCTTCCAAACTTATATTAGAATTATCTCCAGGCTTCAAAACATAAGTATACGAAGTTTCAACCAGATTCGTCAAGAAATGTAAATTTGTATACGTTACATACATACATACATAGAGACACTCTGCTTTATTTATATAGATAAGTTCCATACATATGTCAAATGTAAATAAACCTCCATTTCATTATGTGTGTATTTTCTATTTATCTCAATTTATCTCTCAAACAGGATGTCTATTTGGAACCAGAATTTCTTTTAGAAAGGTCTAGAGTTGATCTAAAGTTGGTGTTACGGGGAAACAGGGGGATTTCGAGATGGCGCTAGGGGGAGGCGCTTCGTAGATGTTGGCAACAATGTCCACACTGCCCAGGTTCCCTTACCTCAGTGTTGCCAACTTTGGGGTTTTCCCCCTAAATTTTGGGGTAAGTTAGATGAAAAAGGGTGTTTTTAGGGGCCACATTTTTTAGGGGCATTTTGTGGGGGGAAAATTTTTTAATATTTTGTACAATCGAGACGCGTTTTTTTATTAGATCGTAAGTTCCATACATTCGTCAAATGTAAATAAACCTCCATTTCATTATGCAAGTGTGTATTTATCTCTCAAACAGGATGCCTATTTGGAACCAGAATTTCTTTTAGAAAGGTCTAGAGTGATCTAAAGTTGGTGTTAGGGGGAAACAGGGGGATTTCGAGATGGCGCTAGGGGGAGGTTGGCAACACTGTGCTTTACGCAACTATGTAGTATCGTTTCGTTTCTCAACGGGTGCGTACACCTGTGGTTTATTTTGTTGGTGTACAGATGTAGACCACGCGCCTGATTACGTTACTTTTTGCTAAATGCAAATTACATATATACAATACATACAAAGTATAATACATTGTCTATTTTATTAAATACAAATGTTATTTGTAAGTATTATCTGTTTATATAAATTTAGTAGTCAAAAATTTAATTTTTGCTTACTTTTGTTGTTTTTATTTTAGTTTTGCCTTTGTATGTAAAATAAGCATTAAAAAGTAAGAAAAAATTTTCATTGTTCCTCACAACTGCTAGATACGTAATTAAATTTTCTTAAATTCTATTATTACTGCTTAAAATACTTAAAAGAAAGGAATGCAACAGTTTTTATTAAAGAATTACTTTTTTTTGTTAATTTTAAACAGTAATAAATTTTGGTCTACGAATGTAGACCACGCGCCTAAACATGTTAGTAAACGTCACGCGCCTAACGGAGTGTTAAGAGACATCCTACTTTATCTGTTCTCAAACCTGAAGCAACGTTTGGTGCAAGAGTCATGCCTATCAGGTTGGATGCTAGAGTTGGCGAGGTTTCAGCCAACTCTAAGTTGACACGCCGGTTAAGAAGGTCCGATATAATGAGGCTAATTGTGCCACTCCTGGGTGTTCTTGGAGGACAACTGACAACAGGGCCTCTTCATTTCATGTTTCACCTGAAATTCTAATCCGTATTTCAAAAGTTAAAGAAAGCTCGAAAAGGACGAATAGGAAGAGGGGGAAGACCGCTGTCTTAACAGATAAGGCTGCGTTAGTGTGTAGATTTTCTGAATAGGCTTAAGAAAATGACACAATCAATGAAAACTGTAGTTAAACCTTCAGAGTCAACTAAATAAATATAGAGCAAACTTATTTCGTCTGAATTTCCACCGTTTTTATATATTTTTATAATTACTTGTCCTTGCCACCGCGTTCTGCCCCGGGTATGGGGCAGAACGGGGCAAATGACAAAATTTTCTGTTTTTGAAAAAAAAATATTGTTCTTTTGTTTTCTTACAATATTATTGCATTTTTGTAAATATAACATTATAACGTGTTCATAGAAAAATTCGCACCTCTCTTGATTAACCCTATTGTATTTTTAAAACATATTTTCAACTTGGTACCACTCCGTTCTACCCCTATATAGATTAGTACTGCTTGCATTGAAGGCTTATAACTTATGATTTAATATAGGAATGATTATCATCATAAATTATTATTTGCAGTTAATGTACTTTATAATTCATGTAATTAATATTTATTTTTAAACGTTTAGTGAACAAGTAATAAATGTGTCAGGTGTTTGTCTTATATATGCAGTATTGTTTGTAATCGAGTATTTCAATAATTAGAACTGAAAGGCAAATTAAAAAGTATAAATAAAAATATTTTATAGAACAACTAACATTGTTTACTTGACTTTAAAATATCATTTTAACCTTCGAAGTATATCATAAAACATTTTATGTATGGGCAAAGATGAATGAGTCTCCCAACACAAAATAAAAAACAGTAAAATTTATTTAGGAAAGAAAATAAGTCATTAAATATGGCTTTCCTTTGGTTTAAAGACAAATTTATTGGTGAAACCAAAAATAGTGATAAGTTGCCAGCTATTGCAAAACTTCTCCACAAGCAAACTGATCGCGAGAAAGTTAACGCGCATGCGCAGTCAGAGAATCTGAAATTCCTCGTTTTCTAAATCTAGACGCTCCTACACAAAGGTGTTTTTGCTCGAGCATACATACAATGTATGGTAATTACATGTTTTTGTTTTGTGTATAGTTTCAACCCATAGAAATTACATATTGGCAAAAAGTTGGAGGAATATTTAACTTAGAGAATTTGATTTAGTTTGGAGCGCTACGGTCAATTTTTTGCTACACGAGGGTTAATTAGACCAGGACCTACAGTTTAAAGCCGATTCCGAACGGCTGCAAACATCCATGCCAACAGCGGGACTCGAACCCACAGAATCTAAACCGAATCACCTCGCCTTGACTTAGAGAAATTTCTAACTAATGCAGTGGTTAAAATTTTTTACAAACCCGTCGGACGGGTTTGTAACCAGTTGCGCCGTGTGCGTGGCTCCATTCAATTACATAGGTTGCGACTCATCACGGACTGGTTTGTGATTTGAGTCAGTTATCAGTTTCTTTTGAGTTGCTCCGTGTGCAGACGGGCTTAGTGTGAATTAAGAGTTACAAGGAATTATAAGTACTAGCCGTTTCGCGACCAGGATGGTCGCTTTTAGTTTTATATCTTCTTTTGAAAAACAACTCAACTGAAAGATACGTATGTAAGGAATGTTACTATTACCTGTCATCATAAATATACGTTGTTAAGTGGTAGTGCGATCTCAGCCAAAAAATTATAATCATTGCAAAATTCTCTATAAGGCTGATTCTAAAACATCGTGATTAAAAAAAATATGAATTTCCATTACTTCAGAACAGAGTTAAAGATAAGACTGAGAAATCCAACAACAAAGATTTTAAAAATTATATTCCTCTCTGTATGTAATATTTTTCAAAATTACTTTATCATTACATCAAATAAGAAATTGTTAGAGACAAATTTTTTCACTAAAAAAGGAATAAAAATTCAGCAAGTACTAAAATATAATGTGGATTACATCACTCTCTATATGTAATATTGTTCACAATTCAGATATCTACATTTAATCGTACCAAATAAAAAATTGTTGGGAAAATTTCTTCACTTATAAAATGGAGTACTATGATATTCCTCAAACTTCTTGATATACACAGTTGAGTATTTTAGAAATAGGAGATACTACAGTGACAGAATCAAAAGAACGGACTCTAGATAAACTTACATACAACTGTCCACGACTAAACACTGGATTTGATAGGTCGAAACATATTTTGTCAAAAGTTTGTCCTCTTACTTACATTTAGAAAAACCGATGGAACAAAAGAATAAATTATCTCGTGAATAAATTAAAATTATTCACGTGTAAAAAAAAAATTAAATTGTACCAAATTACGTGCTATCGTCGAACCACTACACACACGCGGTTGGCCGCTAATGTTTACATCTGGTAGTTGCAGACGTTGCCATTTGAAGTGTAGAAATATCGCCGATTTTTGTGCCGCATACCTACGCGTTTTATATATATAGATTTTTTTTATCGATTAGCACACATATAAGCAAAATTAACCGATTTGTGTCAAGAAACTTATTGAAAAACTGTGTGAGGAAATTAATGGTTTTTAAATGAAAATTATTATTTAGCTGGATTAAAATTATTCTAGATTTTGGTTTAAAAGTATAATTAAAGTATGATTAAAGTATAAAAATAAAAGAAATGTAAAGCTATTAATTCAAGATAACTTTTAGACACTCTGATAAAACGTGAGCTAACCTTTACATGCGTAAATTCGTGAGATCATGTTAAGGTTGCTGTGTACTAACCCTATAGGATTCGTTCACTTCAGTGTTTACCTATGGAGAACTATTGACAGCCACATAAGTGCCGATAATCCAATAAAAAATGGTATTTTCAGATAGCTCGAACTTTTCGGTACCCTGTAACAGGATTCAGTTTAGAAATTGCGTTCACCAAAGGAATTGGGAAGCGTTTAAAACAGATTACACCTGATTTTTTCTCCGAATCCTTTAAATTTAAAAATATTATTTGGATTAAAAAAAATAAAAACGATAAATGCCCCAAGGTGTCAAACTTCTTTCTCTATTACGGAGTACAATTAAAAAAAAAATCTTTTAATCCAAGTCGTCAATCCTTGGACATATTTTCTCCAAAGGTTAACATTGAGGTGAGAGAATCCAATGGGGTTAGTACACAGCAGCCGTAAGACAAAAACATTCCAACTCACAGAGAATGAAACACAAGAAACTTTTTTCTTGGCATTTACTTAAAATGAAAATTCAAGAACAAAATTACAAAAAATTCAGTCCATGTACTTAATAAATAACAAACATTCTTTGTGCCTGAGGATTGACCCTCCAGGAATTTACGCCTGAAACAACTGTTATAAATAAAAAAATCTGCCTAATTGCTACAAGGCTTTCTACCAGCTTCCTTTAGAATTTCTCCAAGTATCCCATCTTTATAATGGTCTGAAACTGATCCGGTATCTCCATCAAGGCGTGCAACGCCAGCGCTGCCTCCGAGTTTTTGGCCGACCTGATCACGTGATGGTAGTTCACGAAGTGGAAATTGTCGAACACCCGATCCGGGACGCCTTCGTCCCACTCCTCGAGGGCCCTCCACGGCCCGTCGCCCACCCCGATGGCCACGATGCTGAGAGCAGTTTTCGATGCCTGGACCAGCGCGTGCCTGGTGGTAGCGTCGTCCGGCCGCATCTGTCCGTCTGTGATGACGAGAAGAATGTGGAAAAGCTGTGTGCGATTGACGATGTCAATGGCTCGCCTGATGATTGGTGCGAGGGTTGTGGGCCCGCTACGCTGGACCTGCGGGAAAGAGGGATTCAAATGTCAACAGAAACCGGGCTCACAGGGTTCCCAAATATCCCGAACATTTTCTGGTGTTATTCGATAGTAATTTTAAAATTATCCGACGGATACCGGATAACCGAATCCGTCCGGGCCTGTTCACATAGGAGTCCGTTGCGTTGCGTTAAGGAAAAGATGACGAAAATAAACCAATCATAGGCCTCCATACGATTAGCAATGAAATTTTTAACGCCTATGATTGGTTTATTTTCGTCTCAACGTCATCTTTCCCTTTAGGCCGTCTGCACACGGGGCAACTCAAAAGAAACTGATAACTGACTCGAATCACAAATCGGTCCGTGATGAGTCGTAACCTATGTAATTGAATGGAGTCACGCACACGGCGCAACTGGTTACAAACCCGTCGGACGTGTTTGTAACCAGTTGCGCCGTGGGTTAACATCCGGTTTTAACTCTAACGTACTTTTAACTGATTCATTTTTAGTTTCAGATTTAACGCAGTAAGATGTCTTCTGATGCTAGAGCTAAAAACTGGCGTTTTACATCTTTTGATGTGGATACTGTACCTTTTGCGAATGTTCGTGATAAGATCGATTATCTTGTGTTCGGCAAGGAGACCTGCCCGGATACTGGCAGACGTCATCTACAAGGATTTGTGTCTTTTAAGATCCGGACCAAATTTTCAACTATCAAGAGGATGATCCCCGGATCACACTTGGAGAAGATGTGAGGTTCTGTAAACGAGGCAGCTGACTACTGCAAGAAGGACGGTGAGTTTACTGAATTTGGCACTCTTCCTTCTACTTCTACCGGTAGTAACAAATTTAAGGAATGTATTGATCTAGCAAAGCAAGGAAAGATTGACGAAATCGCTGATAACCACCCAGGTTTATATTTACGTTATAAACGTACTTTAGATTCCCTTAAGAAATTTAATTGTCAAGAACTGAATGGATCTTGTGGTGTTTGGATCAATGGTCCTCCACGTTCAGGAAAAGACTTTGCAGTACGATCCATTGGTGATGTTTACAATAAACCACTTAACAAGTGGTGGGATGGGTATGGGGGGGGGGAAGAAAACATCCTTATATCAGATGTCGAACCGGGCCATGGCCAATGGCTTGGATACTTTCTTAAAATATGGAGTGATAGATACGAATTTATAGCTGAGATCAAGGGCGGATCGATGAAGATTCGTCCAAAAAAAATATATATGTGACTTCTAACTTTCGCATCGAGGCCGTGTTCAACGGCGAAATCTTGAATGCGCTGTTGTCACGGTTCAGTCGTTATGATTTCACGTCTGAGCCTGTCGTCATTACCAAACGTGACGAAAGACCTGTCTCAGATACCATACTGTCAGTTTTATTAGCGCACGAGATCCCGCGAGGGGAAGACGTGTGTGGCAGATATGGCAGCGAGATGGAAGATTCAGAGGCTAAGACGTCGCGGTTACCGCTTCAGACGTCGGAAGATACCCCGCCGTCACTTTGGATTCAGAAGAACGAGGTTCCGAAAAAAAAACTTTAAAAACAGGCATATTGAGCATATGCGAGTGACTTTAAAAGATGTAGATTATTATATTTTACAACCAACAAACGACCCCACGGCAATTTGGAATAATTCAAATCTTAAACATTGGCAAGAGAAGGTTATGCCCCGCGCTTTGGATACCCAACTGTTTGTTTTATTAGCGCACGAGATCCCGCGAGGGGAAGACGTGTGTGGCAGATATGGCAGCGAGATGGAAGATTCAGAGGCTAAGACGTCGCGGTTACCGCTTCAGACGTCGGAAGATACCCCGCCGTCACTTTGGATTCAGAAGAACGAGGTTCCGAAAAAAAAACTTTAAAAACAGGCATATTGAGCATATGCGAGTGACTTTAAAAGATGTAGATTATTATATTTTACAACCAACAAACGACCCCACGGCAATTTGGAATAATTCAAATCTTAAACATTGGCAAGAGAAGGTTATGCCCCGCGCTTTGGATACCCAACTGTTTGTTTTATTAGCGCACGAGATCCCGCGAGGGGAAGACGTGTGTGGCAGATATGGCAGCGAGATGGAAGATTCAGAGGCTAAGACGTCGCGGTTACCGCTTCAGACGTCGGAAGATACCCCGCCGTCACTTTGGATTCAGAAGAACGAGGTTCCGAAAAAAAAACTTTAAAAACAGGCATATTGAGCATATGCGAGTGACTTTAAAAGATGTAGATTATTATATTTTACAACCAACAAACGACCCCACGGCAATTTGGAATAATTCAAATCTTAAACATTGGCAAGAGAAGGTTATGCCCCGCGCTTTGGATACCCAACTGTTTGTTTTATTAGCGCACGAGATCCCGCGAGGGGAAGACGTGTGTGGCAGATATGGCAGCGAGATGGAAGATTCAGAGGCTAAGACGTCGCGGTTACCGCTTCAGACGTCGGAAGATACCCCGCCGTCACTTTGGATTCAGAAGAACGAGGTTCCGAAAAAAAACTTTAAAAACAGGCATATTGAGCATATGCGAGTGACTTTAAAAGATGTAGATTATTATATTTTACAACCAACAAACGACCCCACGGCAATTTGGAATAATTCAAATCTTAAACATTGGCAAGAGAAGGTTATGCCCCGCGCTTTGGATACCCAACTGTTTGTTTTATTAGCGCACGAGATCCCGCGAGGGGAAGACGTGTGTGGCAGATATGGCAGCGAGATGGAAGATTCAGAGGCTAAGACGTCGCGGTTACCGCTTCAGACGTCGGAAGATACCCCGCCGTCACTTTGGATTCAGAAGAACGAGGTTCCGAAAAAAAAACTTTAAAAACAGGCATATTGAGCATATGCGAGTGACTTTAAAAGATGTAGATTATTATATTTTACAACCAACAAACGACCCCACGGCAATTTGGAATAATTCAAATCTTAAACATTGGCAAGAGAAGGTTATGCCCCGCGCTTTGGATACCCAACTGTTTGTTTTATTAGCGCACGAGATCCCGCGAGGGGAAGACGTGTGTGGCAGATATGGCAGCGAGATGGAAGATTCAGAGGCTAAGACGTCGCGGTTACCGCTTCAGACGTCGGAAGATACCCCGCCGTCACTTTGGATTCAGAAGAACGAGGTTCCGAAAAAAAAACTTTAAAAACAGGCATATTGAGCATATGCGAGTGACTTTAAAAGATGTAGATTATTATATTTTACAACCAACAAACGACCCCACGGCAATTTGGAATAATTCAAATCTTAAACATTCGCAAGAGAAGGTTATGCCCCGCGCTTTGGATACCCAACTGTTTGTTTTATTAGCGCACGAGATCCCGCGAGGGGAAGACGTGTGTGGCAGATATGGCAGCGAGATGGAAGATTCAGAGGCTAAGACGTCGCGGTTACCGCTTCAGACGTCGGAAGATACCCCGCCGTCACTTTGGATTCAGAAGAACGAGGTTCCGAAAAAAAACTTTAAAAACAGGCATATTGAGCATATGCGAGTGACTTTAAAAGATGTAGATTATTATATTTTACAACCAACAAACGACCCCACGGCAATTTGGAATAATTCAAATCTTAAACATTCGCAAGAGAAGGTTATGCCCCGCGCTTTGGATACCCAACTGTTTGTTTTATTAGCGCACGAGATCCCGCGAGGGGAAGACGTGTGTGGCAGATATGGCAGCGAGATGGAAGATTCAGAGGCTAAGACGTCGCGGTTACCGCTTCAGACGTCGGAAGATACCCCGCCGTCACTTTGGATTCAGAAGAACGAGGTTCCGAAAAAAAAACTTTAAAAACAGGCATATTGAGCATATGCGAGTGACTTTAAAAGATGTAGATTATTATATTTTACAACCAACAAACGACCCCACGGCAATTTGGAAAAATTCAAATCTTAAACATTCGCAAGAGAAGGTTATGCCCCGCGCTTTGGATACCCAACTGTTTGTTTTATTAGCGCACGAGATCCCGCGAGGGGAAGACGTGTGTGGCAGATATGGCAGCGAGATGGAAGATTCAGAGGCTAAGACGTCGCGGTTACCGCTTCAGACGTCGGAAGATACCCCGCCGTCACTTTGGATTCAGAAGAACGAGGTTCCGAAAAAAAAACTTTAAAAACAGGCATATTGAGCATATGCGAGTGACTTTAAAAGATGTAGACTATTATATTTTACAACCAACAAACGACCCCACGGCAATTTGGAATAATTCAAATCTTAAACATTGGCAAGAGAAGGTTATGCCCCGCGCTTTGGATACCCAACTGTTTGTTTTATTAGCGCACGAGATCCCGCGAGGGGAAGACGTGTGTGGCAGATATGGCAGCGATATGGAAGATTCAGAGGCTAAGACGTCGCGGTTACCGCTTCAGACGTCGGAAGATACCCCGCCGTCACTTTGGATTCAGAAGAACGAGGTTCCGAAAAAAAAAACTTTAAAAACAGGCATATTGAGCATATGCGAGTGACTTTAAAAGATGTAGATTATTATATTTTACAACCAACAAACGACCCCACGGCAATTTGGAATAATTCAAATCTTAAACATTGGCAAGAGAAGGTTATGCCCCGCGCTTTGGATACCCAACTGTTTGTTTTATTAGCGCACGAGATCCCGCGCGGGGAAGACGTGTGTGGCAGATATGGCAGCGAGATGGAAGATTCAGAGGCTACGACGTCGCGGTTACCGCTTCAGACGTCGGAAGATACCCCGCCGTCACTTTGGATTCAGAAGAACGAGGTTCCGAAAAAAAAACTTTAAAAACAGGCATATTGAGCATATGCGAGTGACTTTAAAAGATGTAGATTATTATATTTTACAACCAACAAACGACCCCACGGCAATTTGGAATAATTCAAATCTTAAACATTGGCAAGAGAAGGTTATGCCCCGCGCTTTGGATGCCCAACTGTTTGTTTTATTAGCGCACGAGATCCCGCGAGGGGAAGACGTGTGTGGCAGATATGGCAGCGAGATGGAAGATTCAGAGGCTTCGACGTCGCGGTTACCGCTTCAGACGTCGGAAGATACACAGCCGTCACTTTGGATTCAGAAGAACGAGGTTCCGAAAAAAAAAACTTTAAAAACAGGCATATTGAGCATATGCGAGTGACTTTAAAAGATGTAGATTATTATATTTTACAACCAACAAACGACCCCACGGCAATTTGGAATAATTCAAATCTTAAACATTGGCAAGAGAAGGTTATGCCCCGCGCTTTGGATACCCAACTGTTTGTTTTATTAGCGCACGAGATCCCGCGAGGGGAAGACGTGTGTGGCAGATATGGCAGCGAGATGGAAGATTCAGAGGCTAAGACGTCGCGGTTACCGCTTCAGACGTCGGAAGATACCCCGCCGTCACTTTGGATTCAGAAGAACGAGGTTCCGAAAAAAAAAACTTTAAAAACTGGCATATTGAGCATATGCGAGTGACTTTAAAAGATGTAGATTATTTTATTTTACAACCAACAAACGACCCCACGGCAATTTGGAATAATTCAAATCTTAAACATTGGCAAGAGAAGGTTATGCCCCGCGCTTTGGATACCCAACTGTTTGTTTTATTAGCGCACGAGATCCCGCGAGGGGAAGACGTGTGTGGCAGATATGGCAGCGAGATGGAAGATTCAGAGGCTTCGACGTCGCGGTTACCGCTTCAGACGTCGGAAGATACCCCGCCGTCACTTTGGATTCAGAAGAACGAGGTTCCGAAAAAAAAACTTTAAAAACAGGCATATTGAGCATATGCGAGTGACTTTAAAAGATGTAGATTATTATATTTTACAACCAACAAACGACCCCACGGCAATTTGGAATAATTCAAATCTTAAACATTGGCAAGAGAAGGTTATGCCCCGCGCTTTGGATACCCAACTGTTTGTTTTATTAGCGCACGAGATCCCGCGAGGGGAAGACGTGTGTGGCAGATATGGCAGCGAGATGGAAGATTCAGAGGCTAAGACGTCGCGGTTACCGCTTCAGACGTCGGAAGATACCCCGCCGTCACTTTGGATTCAGAAGAACGAGGTTCCGAAAAAAAAAACTTTAAAAACAGGCATATTGAGCATATGCGAGTGACTTTAAAAGATGTAGTTTATTATATTTTACAACCAACAAACGACCCCACGGCAATTTGGAATAATTCAAATCTTAAACATTGGCAAGAGAATGTTATGTGCCCGCGCTTTGGATACCCAACTGTTTGTTTTATTAGCGCACGAGATCCCGCGAGGGGAAGACGTGTGTGGCAGATATGGCAGCGAGATGGAAGATTCAGAGGCTTCGACGTCGCGGTTACCGCTTCAGACGTCGGAAGATACCCCGCCGTCACTTTGGATTCAGAAGAACGAGGTTCCGAAAAAAAAAACTTTAAAAACAGGCATATTGAGCATATGCGAGTGACTTTAAAAGATGTAGATTATTATATTTTACAACCAACAAACGACCCCACGGCAATTTGGAATAATTCAAATCTTAAACATTGGCAAGAGAAGGTTATGCCCCGCGCTTTGGATACCCAACTGTTTGTTTTATTAGCGCACGAGATCCCGCGAGGGGAAGACGGGTGTGGCAGATATGGCAGCGAGATGGAAGATTCAGAGGCTAAGAGGTCGCGGTTACCGCTTCAGACGTCGGAAGATACCCCGCCGTCACTTTGGATTCAGAAGAACGAGGTTCCGAAAAAAAAACTTTAAAAACAGGCATATTGAGCATATGCGAGTGACTTTAAAAGATGTAGATTATTATATTTTACAACCAACAAACGACCCCACGGCAATTTGGAATAATTCAAATCTTAAACATTGGCAAGAGAAGGTTATGCCCCGCGCTTTGGATACCCAACTGTTTGTTTTATTAGCGCACGAGATCCCGCGAGGGGAAGACGTGTGTGGCAGATATGGCAGCGAGATGGAAGATTCAGAGGCTAAGACGTCGCGGTTACCGCTTCAGACGTCGGAAGATACCCCGCCGTCACTTTGGATTCAGAAGAACGAGGTTCCGAAAAAAAAAACTTTAAAAACTGGCATATTGAGCATATGCGAGTGACTTTAAAAGATGTAGATTATTTTATTTTACAACCAACAAACGACCCCACGGCAATTTGGAATAATTCAAATCTTAAACATTGGCAAGAGAAGGTTATGCCCCGCGCTTTGGATACCCAACTGTTTGTTTTATTAGCGCACGAGATCCCGCGAGGGGAAGACGTGTGTGGCAGATATGGCAGCGAGATGGAAGATTCAGAGGCTTCGACGTCGCGGTTACCGCTTCAGACGTCGGAAGATACCCCGCCGTCACTTTGGATTCAGAAGAACGAGGTTCCGAAAAAAAAACTTTAAAAACAGGCATATTGAGCATATGCGAGTGACTTTAAAAGATGTAGATTATTATATTTTACAACCAACAAACGACCCCACGGCAATTTGGAATAATTCAAATCTTAAACATTGGCAAGAGAAGGTTATGCCCCGCGCTTTGGATACCCAACTGTTTGTTTTATTAGCGCACGAGATCCCGCGAGGGGAAGACGTGTGTGGCAGATATGGCAGCGAGATGGAAGATTCAGAGGCTAAGACGTCGCGGTTACCGCTTCAGACGTCGGAAGATACCCCGCCGTCACTTTGGATTCAGAAGAACGAGGTTCCGAAAAAAAAAAACTTTAAAAACAGGCATATTGAGCATATGCGAGTGACTTTAAAAGATGTAGATTATTATATTTTACAACCAACAAACGACCCCACGGCAATTTGGAATAATTCAAATCTTAAACATTGGCAAGAGAATGTTATGTGCCCGCGCTTTGGATACCCAACTGTTTGTTTTATTAGCGCACGAGATCCCGCGAGGGGAAGACGTGTGTGGCAGATATGGCAGCGAGATGGAAGATTCAGAGGCTTCGACGTCGCGGTTACCGCTTCAGACGTCGGAAGATACCCCGCCGTCACTTTGGATTCAGAAGAACGAGGTTCCGAAAAAAAAAACTTTAAAAACAGGCATATTGAGCATATGCGAGTGACTTTAAAAGATGTAGATTATTATATTTTACAACCAACAAACGACCCCACGGCAATTTGGAATAATTCAAATCTTAAACATTGGCAAGAGAAGGTTATGCCCCGCGCTTTGGATACCCAACTGTTTGTTTTATTAGCGCACGAGATCCCGCGAGGGGAAGACGTGTGTGGCAGATATGGCAGCGAGATGGAAGATTCAGAGGCTAAGAGGTCGCGGTTACCGCTTCAGACGTCGGAAGATACCCCGCCGTCACTTTGGATTCAGAAGAACGAGGTTCCGAAAAAAAAACTTTAAAAACAGGCATATTGAGCATATGCGAGTGACTTTAAAAGATGTAGATTATTATATTTTACAACCAACAAACGACCCCACGGCAATTTGGAATAATTCAAATCTTAAACATTCGCAAGAGAAGGTTATGCCCCGCGCTTTGGATACCCAACTGTTTGTTTTATTAGCGCACGAGATCCCGCGAGGGGAAGACGTGTGTGGCAGATATGGCAGCGAGATGGAAGATTCAGAGGCTAAGACGTCGCGGTTACCGCTTCAGACGTCGGAAGATACCCCGCCGTCACTTTGGATTCAGAAGAACGAGGTTCCGAAAAAAAAACTTTAAAAACAGGCATATTGAGCATATGCGAGTGACTTTAAAAGATGTAGATTATTATATTTTACAACCAACAAACGACCCCACGGCAATTTGGAATAATTCAAATCTTAAACATTCGCAAGAGAAGGTTATGCCCCGCGCTTTGGATACCCAACTGTTTGTTTTATTAGCGCACGAGATCCCGCGAGGGGAAGACGTGTGTGGCAGATATGGCAGCGAGATGGAAGATTCAGAGGCTAAGACGTCGCGGTTACCGCTTCAGACGTCGGAAGATACCCCGCCGTCACTTTGGATTCAGAAGAACGAGGTTCCGAAAAAAAAACTTTAAAAACAGGCATATTGAGCATATGCGAGTGACTTTAAAAGATGTAGATTATTATATTTTACAACCAACAAACGACCCCACGGCAATTTGGAAAAATTCAAATCTTAAACATTCGCAAGAGAAGGTTATGCCCCGCGCTTTGGATACCCAACTGTTTGTTTTATTAGCGCACGAGATCCCGCGAGGGGAAGACGTGTGTGGCAGATATGGCAGCGAGATGGAAGATTCAGAGGCTAAGACGTCGCGGTTACCGCTTCAGACGTCGGAAGATACCCCGCCGTCACTTTGGATTCAGAAGAACGAGGTTCCGAAAAAAAAAACTTTAAAAACAGGCATATTGAGCATATGCGAGTGACTTTAAAAGATGTAGACTATTATATTTTACAACCAACAAACGACCCCACGGCAATTTGGAATAATTCAAATCTTAAACATTGGCAAGAGAAGGTTATGCCCCGCGCTTTGGATACCCAACTGTTTGTTTTATTAGCGCACGAGATCCCGCGAGGGGAAGACGTGTGTGGCAGATATGGCAGCGATATGGAAGATTCAGAGGCTAAGACGTCGCGGTTACCGCTTCAGACGTCGGAAGATACCCCGCCGTCACTTTGGATTCAGAAGAACGAGGTTCCGAAAAAAAAAACTTTAAAAACAGGCATATTGAGCATATGCGAGTGACTTTAAAAGATGTAGATTATTATATTTTACAACCAACAAACGACCCCACGGCAATTTGGAATAATTCAAATCTTAAACATTGGCAAGAGAAGGTTATGCCCCGCGCTTTGGATACCCAACTGTTTGTTTTATTAGCGCACGAGATCCCGCGAGGGGAAGACGTGTGTGGCAGATATGGCAGCGAGATGGAAGATTCAGAGGCTTCGACGTCGCGGTTACCGCTTCAGACGTCGGAAGATACCCCGCCGTCACTTTGGATTCAGAAGAACGAGGTTCCGAAAAAAAAAACTTTAAAAACAGGCATATTGAGCATATGCGAGTGACTTTAAAAGATGTAGATTATTATATTTTACAACCAACAAACGACCCCACGGCAATTTGGAATAATTCAAATCTTAAACATTGGCAAGAGAAGGTTATGCCCCGCGCTTTGGATGCCCAACTGTTTGTTTTATTAGCGCACGAGATCCCGCGAGGGGAAGACGTGTGTGGCAGATATGGCAGCGAGATGGAAGATTCAGAGGCTTCGACGTCGCGGTTACCGCTTCAGACGTCGGAAGATACACAGCCGTCACTTTGGATTCAGAAGAACGAGGTTCCGAAAAAAAAAACTTTAAAAACAGGCATATTGAGCATATGCGAGTGACTTTAAAAGATGTAGATTATTATATTTTACAACCAACAAACGACGCCACGGCAATTTGGAATAATTCAAATCTTAAACATTGGCAAGAGAAGGTTATGCCCCGCGCTTTGGATACCCAACTGTTTGTTTTATTAGCGCACGAGATCCCGCGAGGGGAAGACGTGTGTGGCAGATATGGCAGCGAGATGGAAGATTCAGAGGCTAAGACGTCGCGGTTACCGCTTCAGACGTCGGAAGATACCCCGCCGTCACTTTGGATTCAGAAGAACGAGGTTCCGAAAAAAAAAACTTTAAAAACTGGCATATTGAGCATATGCGAGTGACTTTAAAAGATGTAGATTATTTTATTTTACAACCAACAAACGACCCCACGGCAATTTGGAATAATTCAAATCTTAAACATTGGCAAGAGAAGGTTATGCCCCGCGCTTTGGATACCCAACTGTTTGTTTTATTAGCGCACGAGATCCCGCGAGGGGAAGACGTGTGTGGCAGATATGGCAGCGAGATGGAAGATTCAGAGGCTTCGACGTCGCGGTTACCGCTTCAGACGTCGGAAGATACCCCGCCGTCACTTTGGATTCAGAAGAACGAGGTTCCGAAAAAAAAACTTTAAAAACAGGCATATTGAGCATATGCGAGTGACTTTAAAAGATGTAGATTATTATATTTTACAACCAACAAACGACCCCACGGCAATTTGGAATAATTCAAATCTTAAACATTGGCAAGAGAAGGTTATGCCCCGCGCTTTGGATACCCAACTGTTTGTTTTATTAGCGCACGAGATCCCGCGAGGGGAAGACGTGTGTGGCAGATATGGCAGCGAGATGGAAGATTCAGAGGCTAAGACGTCGCGGTTACCGCTTCAGACGTCGGAAGATACCCCGCCGTCACTTTGGATTCAGAAGAACGAGGTTCCGAAAAAAAAAAAACTTTAAAAACAGGCATATTGAGCATATGCGAGTGACTTTAAAAGATGTAGATTATTATATTTTACAACCAACAAACGACCCCACGGCAATTTGGAATAATTCAAATCTTAAACATTGGCAAGAGAATGTTATGTGCCCGCGCTTTGGATACCCAACTGTTTGTTTTATTAGCGCACGAGATCCCGCGAGGGGAAGACGTGTGTGGCAGATATGGCAGCGAGATGGAAGATTCAGAGGCTTCGACGTCGCGGTTACCGCTTCAGACGTCGGAAGATACCCCGCCGTCACTTTGGATTCAGAAGAACGAGGTTCCGAAAAAAAAAACTTTAAAAACAGGCATATTGAGCATATGCGAGTGACTTTAAAAGATGTAGATTATTATATTTTACAACCAACAAACGACCCCACGGCAATTTGGAATAATTCAAATCTTAAACATTGGCAAGAGAAGGTTATGCCCCGCGCTTTGGATACCCAACTGTTTGTTTTATTAGCGCACGAGATCCCGCGAGGGGAAGACGTGTGTGGCAGATATGGCAGCGAGATGGAAGATTCAGAGGCTAAGAGGTCGCGGTTACCGCTTCAGACGTCGGAAGATACCCCGCCGTCACTTTGGATTCAGAAGAACGAGGTTCCGAAAAAAAAACTTTAAAAAAGGCATATTGAGCATATGCGAGTGACTTTAAAAGATGTAGATTATTATATTTTACAACCAACAAACGACCCCACGGCAATTTGGAATAATTCAAATCTTAAACATTGGCAAGAGAAGGTTATGCCCCGCGCTTTGGATACCCAACTGTTTGTTTTATTAGCGCACGAGATCCCGCGAGGGGAAGACGTGTGTGGCAGATATGGCAGCGAGATGGAAGATTCAGAGGCTAAGACGTCGCGGTTACCGCTTCAGACGTCGGAAGATACCCCGCCGTCACTTTGGATTCAGAAGAACGAGGTTCCGAAAAAAAAAACTTTAAAAACAGGCATATTGAGCATATGCGAGTGACTTTAAAAGATGTAGATTATTATATTTTACAACCAACAAACGACCCCACGGCAATTTGGAATAATTCAAATCTTAAACATTGGCAAGAGAAGGTTATGCCCCGCGCTTTGGATACCCAACTGTTTGTTTATTAGCGCACGAGATCCCGCGAGGGGAAGACGTGTGTGGCAGATATGGCAGCGAGATGGAAGATTCAGAGGCTAAGACGTCGCGGTTACCGCTTCAGACGTCGGAAGATACCCCGCCGTCACTTTGGATTCAGAAGAACGAGGTTCCGAAAAAAAAACTTTAAAAACAGGCATATTGAGCATATGCGAGTGACTTTAAAAGATGTAGATTATTATATTTTACAACCAAGAAACGACCCCACGGCAATTTGGAATAATTCAAATCTTAAACATTGGCAAGAGAAGGTTATGCCCCGCGCTTTGGATACCCAACTGTTTGTTTTATTAGCGCACGAGATCCCGCGAGGGGAAGACGTGTGTGGCAGATATGGCAGCGAGATGGAAGATTCAGAGGCTTCGACGTCGCGGTTACCGCTTCAGACGTCGGAAGATACCCCGCCGTCACTTTGGATTCAGAAGAACGAGGTTCCGAAAAAAAAAACTTTAAAAACAGGCATATTGAGCATATGCGAGTGACTTTAAAAGATGTAGATTATTATATTTTACAACCAACAAACGACCCCACGGCAATTTGGAATAATTCAAATCTTAAACATTGGCAAGAGAAGGTTATGCCCCGCGCTTTGGATGCCCAACTGTTTGTTTTATTAGCGCACGAGATCCCGCGAGGGGAAGACGTGTGTGGCAGATATGGCAGCGAGATGGAAGATTCAGAGGCTTCGACGTCGCGGTTACCGCTTCAGACGTCGGAAGATACACAGCCGTCACTTTGGATTCAGAAGAACGAGGTTCCGAAAAAAAAAACTTTAAAAACAGGCATATTGAGCATATGCGAGTGACTTTAAAAGATGTAGATTATTATATTTTACAACCAACAAACGACCCCACGGCAATTTGGAATAATTCAAATCTTAAACATTGGCAAGAGAAGGTTATGCCCCGCGCTTTGGATACCCAACTGTTTGTTTTATTAGCGCACGAGATCCCGCGAGGGGAAGACGTGTGTGGCAGATATGGCAGCGAGATGGAAGATTCAGAGGCTAAGACGTCGCGGTTACCGCTTCAGACGTCGGAAGATACCCCGCCGTCACTTTGGATTCAGAAGAACGAGGTTCCGAAAAAAAAAACTTTAAAAACTGGCATATTGAGCATATGCGAGTGACTTTAAAAGATGTAGATTATTTTATTTTACAACCAACAAACGACCCCACGGCAATTTGGAATAATTCAAATCTTAAACATTGGCAAGAGAAGGTTATGCCCCGCGCTTTGGATACCCAACTGTTTGTTTTATTAGCGCACGAGATCCCGCGAGGGGAAGACGTGTGTGGCAGATATGGCAGCGAGATGGAAGATTCAGAGGCTTCGACGTCGCGGTTACCGCTTCAGACGTCGGAAGATACCCCGCCGTCACTTTGGATTCAGAAGAACGAGGTTCCGAAAAAAAAACTTTAAAAACAGGCATATTGAGCATATGCGAGTGACTTTAAAAGATGTAGATTATTATATTTTACAACCAACAAACGACCCCACGGCAATTTGGAATAATTCAAATCTTAAACATTGGCAAGAGAAGGTTATGCCCCGCGCTTTGGATACCCAACTGTTTGTTTTATTAGCGCACGAGATCCCGCGAGGGGAAGACGTGTGTGGCAGATATGGCAGCGAGATGGAAGATTCAGAGGCTAAGACGTCGCGGTTACCGCTTCAGACGTCGGAAGATACCCCGCCGTCACTTTGGATTCAGAAGAACGAGGTTCCGAAAAAAAAAAAACTTTAAAAACAGGCATATTGAGCATATGCGAGTGACTTTAAAAGATGTAGATTATTATATTTTACAACCAACAAACGACCCCACGGCAATTTGGAATAATTCAAATCTTAAACATTGGCAAGAGAATGTTATGTGCCCGCGCTTTGGATACCCAACTGTTTGTTTTATTAGCGCACGAGATCCCGCGAGGGGAAGACGTGTGTGGCAGATATGGCAGCGAGATGGAAGATTCAGAGGCTACGACGTCGCGGTTACCGCTTCAGACGTCGGAAGATACCCCGCCGTCACTTTGGATTCAGAAGAACGAGGTTCCGAAAAAAAAAACTTTAAAAACAGGCATATTGAGCATATGCGAGTGACTTTAAAAGATGTAGATTATTATATTTTACAACCAACAAACGACCCCACGGCAATTTGGAATAATTCAAATCTTAAACATTGGCAAGAGAAGGTTATGCCCCGCGCTTTGGATACCCAACTGTTTGTTTTATTAGCGCACGAGATCCCGCGAGGGGAAGACGTGTGTGGCAGATATGGCAGCGAGATGGAAGATTCAGAGGCTAAGAGGTCGCGGTTACCGCTTCAGACGTCGGAAGATACCCCGCCGTCACTTTGGATTCAGAAGAACGAGGTTCCGAAAAAAAAACTTTAAAAAAGGCATATTGAGCATATGCGAGTGACTTTAAAAGATGTAGATTATTATATTTTACAACCAACAAACGACCCCACGGCAATTTGGAATAATTCAAATCTTAAACATTGGCAAGAGAAGGTTATGCCCCGCGCTTTGGATACCCAACTGTTTGTTTTATTAGCGCACGAGATCCCGCGAGGGGAAGACGTGTGTGGCAGATATGGCAGCGAGATGGAAGATTCAGAGGCTAAGACGTCGCGGTTACCGCTTCAGACGTCGGAAGATACCCCGCCGTCACTTTGGATTCAGAAGAACGAGGTTCCGAAAAAAAAACTTTAAAAACAGGCATATTGAGCATATGCGAGTGACTTTAAAAGATGTAGATTATTATATTTTACAACCAACAAACGACCCCACGGCAATTTGGAATAATTCAAATCTTAAACATTGGCAAGAGAAGGTTATGCCCCGCGCTTTGGATACCCAACTGTTTGTTTTATTAGCGCACGAGATCCCGCGAGGGGAAGACGTGTGTGGCAGATATGGCAGCGAGATGGAAGATTCAGAGGCTAAGACGTCGCGGTTACCGCTTCAGACGTCGGAAGATACCCCGCCGTCACTTTGGATTCAGAAGAACGAGGTTCCGAAAAAAAAAACTTTAAAAACAGGCATATTGAGCATATGCGAGTGACTTTAAAAGATGTAGATTATTATATTTTACAACCAACAAACGACCCCACGGCAATTTGGAATAATTCAAATCTTAAACATTGGCAAGAGAAGGTTATGCCCCGCGCTTTGGATACCCAACTGTTTGTTTTATTAGCGCACGAGATCCCGCGAGGGGAAGACGTGTGTGGCAGATATGGCAGCGAGATGGAAGATTCAGAGGCTTCGACGTCGCGGTTACCGCTTCAGACGTCGGAAGATACCCCGCCGTCACTTTGGATTCAGAAGAACGAGGTTCCGAAAAAAAAAACTTTAAAAACAGGCATATTGAGCATATGCGAGTGACTTTAAAAGATGTAGATTATTATATTTTACAACCAACAAACGACCCCACGGCAATTTGGAATAATTCAAATCTTAAACATTGGCAAGAGAAGGTTATGCCCCGCGCTTTGGATACCCAACTGTTTGTTTTATTAGCGCACGAGATCCCGCGAGGGGAAGACGTGTGTGGCAGATATGGCAGCGAGATGGAAGATTCAGAGGCTAAGACGTCGCGGTTACCGCTTCAGACGTCGGAAGATACCCCGCCGTCACTTTGGATTCAGAAGAACGAGGTTCCGAAAAAAAAACTTTAAAAACAGGCATATTGAGCATATGCGAGTGACTTTAAAAGATGTAGTTTATTATATTTTACAACCAACAAACGACCCCACGGCAATTTGGAATAATTCAAATCTTAAACATTGGCAAGAGAATGTTATGTGCCCGCGCTTTGGATACCCAACTGTTTGTTTTATTAGCGCACGAGATCCCGCGAGGGGAAGACGTGTGTGGCAGATATGGCAGCGAGATGGAAGATTCAGAGGCTTCGACGTCGCGGTTACCGCTTCAGACGTCGGAAGATACCCCGCCGTCACTTTGGATTCAGAAGAACGAGGTTCCGAAAAAAAAACTTTAAAAACAGGCATATTGAGCATATGCGAGTGACTTTAAAAGATGTAGATTATTATATTTTACAACCAACAAACGACCCCACGGCAATTTGGAATAATTCAAATCTTAAACATTGGCAAGAGAAGGTTATGCCCCGCGCTTTGGATACCCAACTGTTTGTTTTATTAGCGCACGAGATCCCGCGAGGGGAAGACGTGTGTGGCAGATATGGCAGCGAGATGGAAGATTCAGAGGCTAAGACGTCGCGGTTACCGCTTCAGGACGTCGGAAGATACCCCGCCGTCACTTTGGATTCAGAAGAACGAGGTTCCGAAAAAAAAAACTTTAAAAACAGGCATATTGAGCATATGCGAGTGACTTTAAAAGATGTAGATTATTATATTTTACAACCAACAAACGACCCCACGGCAATTTGGAATAATTCAAATCTTAAACATTGGCAAGAGAAGGTTATGCCCCGCGCTTTGGATACCCAACTGTTTGTTTTATTAGCGCACGAGATCCCGCGAGGGGAAGACGTGTGTGGCAGATATGGCAGCGAGATGGAAGATTCAGAGGCTAAGAGGTCGCGGTTACCGCTTCAGACGTCGGAAGATACCCCGCCGTCACTTTGGATTCAGAAGAACGAGGTTCCGAAAAAAAAACTTTAAAAACAGGCATATTGAGCATATGCGAGTGACTTTAAAAGATGTAGATTATTATATTTTACAACCAACAAACGACCCCACGGCAATTTGGAATAATTCAAATCTTAAACATTGGCAAGAGAAGGTTATGCCCCGCGCTTTGGGTTTGTAACCAGTTGCGCCGTGTGCGTGATGAGTCGCAACCTATGTAATTGAATGGAGCCACGCACACGACGCAACTGGTTACAAACCCATCGGACGGGTTTGTAACCAGTTGCGCCGTGTGCGTGGCTCCATTCAATTACATAGGTTACGACTCATCACGGACCGATTTCTGATTCGAGTCAGTTATCAGTTTCTTTTGAGTTGCTCCGTGTGCAGACGGCCTAACGCTACGCAACGGACTCCTATGTGAATAGGCCCTAAAAATAACTGAACTTTATAAATACTAGTTGTTATCCGTCAAAACACGACGGTTGGATAGTAAATAAATGTACTAATTCCCAAATTATACTCAACACATCATTGTCAAATGTTGAAAATCATAATATTAAGAACGGAGAAATACACTTTAAGGCAACAATGGACCATGAAAAACTTTTTTTTAATTATTTTTCAACCAATTGCTATGAAATTTTATATACTTATACAGTGCTGTTTAGGGATGAAAAATCTAAATTTGAAAAAAAATCGGAATGTTATTAATTAAGATATTAATTAAAATCAGTTTGCTAATTACTCTATTTAAAAATGCTCCATGCGCATCAATTTTTGTCTCAGATATCAAATTTTCTTTTTTAAGCTAGCTTTATATAGTTATAATAGAAGTTACTAGCAATATTTCATTTACAGTCATATTTATAAAAACTAGAAAAGAAATCGATAAAAATAGATCATTTTATGCAAAATTTTACCAAAAAAATTTTTTACTGTAAAAATTTTAAGTTGTTTTAAAATAGTATAATGAATTTATTAGTATGTTTTATTCTAACATATATAAATAGTCATTTTATGAAATTTTATGAAAATTCAAGAAAAATTATAATGCATGGAACATTTTGAACTTACCGAAACGACATGAAAACTTGTTTTGAGAAAATGGCATTTAAAGTTTTAATTTGACTAACATTTCCATTGTTTACGTTTGAAAAAATACTTATAACTCGGTTAATAATGATCGGATCAACATACTTTTTTTAAAACTTAAAGCTGATGAGTTGCAGAATCATTTTCTGAAAGAAAAAAGAATCGTTTTGGGGATATAGTTTTGTCAATCCGAAGGTCCATTGTAGCCTTAAAAAATTACTATTGAACCCAATAAAAATAAAGAGGGTTTCTCAACAGCGAGATATAAACAATTTTTGTCAGGTTTAATTCTATATCTCACAAACATAATTAAAAATAAAAATAGCAGAGAGAGAGCTAGACAGATTCCTTGGAATAAACAAATTAACATGTTTATGCGGCCCCGTTCTTAGGAAGTATCTAAAGCCAGATTTAAACACGTCACTGAGCATGCGCAGAAACAGATTAATGTGTTTATGCGGCCTCGTGCTTAGTGAGTACCTAAAGCCAGATTTAAACATATCACTGAGCATGCGCAGGAAACAATTTTTAATTGTAAATTATCGCTCATTAATAGAAACTGCGATTACAAAAACCAAATTTGACACATCTATAGATTAAAACCTATCGTTTAAGACTAAAATGAAGTTAATTGATGGAGCAGTTTTCTCTCACGAACTGCGCAAAGAATCGGCTTAGGAACTTAAATACTTTATAAATTACTTTTATTGCTTTTAAATTTTAAAATACAAAATTTTATTAATTTTTTTATTTTAATAATAATATTTCAAAAATACTAATGCATTCAGTGATGAGCAAGAAAGCCGAGATCTAATTTTTGTACAGAAGTTCGGCTGTCTCCGAATCTGTTGAAGTCGATTTCGCTGTTTTCAGTGCCTTACACAGCAATTTAAGATTTTCTGTTCTCTTAGAAGTTATTTGTGTATTCTAAGTCTCTTTAATGTAGTATAAAAGAATATTAATTATTCTCATATTGTATAGAGTAAAATATATAAAATTTTAAAAAACGAGGTTGATCGTCCATTCCATTGTCCCCTTAAAGTGCCGCTATCATTTGATATTCCTACATGTTTATCGTTGGACGCCTTTGAAATGCATCCATTTAGTTCTTTGTGTAATTCTTTTACTGGTTCACCATGAGATGCGAATTCTTCACACAAAATGTCGTCTTCATCCTCAGAATGCTGTCTAGTCTCATCAGGGTAAAACTCTCTTCATAAGAGCTGTAGCAAAACTTAACAGATAAACATATTTTGTTGGACACATTTGTAGGATCAACAAGGCATTTTATTAGAGCCGTCATGTTGTCATTTATTCGCGATCCAAAAGCTTTTGAAATTGGCATTTTCACACTTTTTACGAATTTAATGCAAACTTTTGTTTTAATGCACAATATTTCTTGAATAAATTTCGAAAACTGATTTCACAAATATTTCACAAATTTAAAAATAATATGAAAAAATTCAAATTTCAACGCCTATTTTATATGGGAAAATAAAAATATGTATGTTGTGGATATCTGGAAAATTTTGGACGGATATCGGAAACGATTAAGAATTAAAAAGCCGCGTATAACGGATACAGATATACACCTAATTCTGTTTTTTGCACGAATTTTTTTTACACGAATTCAAAACAAATTTTCATTCTCTTTTAACGCGAGTCATTTTGATTTAACACGAGCAGTCCAATGCAATTTCTCAATTTTTTTTTTTTTTTTTTTTTTTTTTTTTTTGGGGGGGGGGGGCCCTAAATTTTAAGAAAACAAAATTTTATTTGTGGCGTATAATTTTTGGCGATAGTGTATCCAGTTCTGTTTTGATTCAAGAATTCAGTCCGCAAAAACATTTTCTTCTTTTATTCAATCACATATAACTTAATTTATATATATTTACAACTGCGAAATGATATTCCAGTCGTGCGCAAACGTATGCGCCGTTTATTGCCAGAAGGTGAAAATGAATTAAAAAAATTTATGTGTAAAATAATTTTTTTTTGTTCATGAAGAATTTTTTTCATTTTCATTACTATTGCATGTGCATTTTGCCAGAATAAAATAATAAGTTTAAGGGGACAGTGAACTTTCAAACCTAACTTTTTTTGTTTTGAATGGATTTGCTTGAAATTTGAATATGTGATTAGTACCTTAGATATTTAAAAGTGGTTAAAATTTAAAGATGAAATATTAATAATTTAGGAATTATGAATTATATTAATTATATCAAAAATTGGCCTCATTAGTACCTTAGATATTTAAAAGTGGTTAAAATTTAAAGATGAAATATTAATAATTTAGGAATTATGAATTATATTAATTATATCAAAAATTGGCCTCATTAAAAATGTTCCATGCTCATTTCTTTTGCATATAATATGGTAATTTTTATTTACGGCATACCTTATAGAACTAACAATGAAACTTACTGCATGTTTTAAGCATTCATTAAAAATATAAAGAGAAAAAAATAATAATAGTGAAAACACCCTTTTTATTGGGCAAAATAAAGGTAAATCATCTTTTCAAGTACAAAATTTAGAAATTCTGAGCTACGAAGTAAAATGTTTTTCAATAAGATTTATTTGATATACAGTTAAGAATGTAAAACTTAAATTTCAAAGCAATACGATAGTTAGAACTGCGCATGGAGCAGTTTGAATATTCGTAGGACATGAAAATTTTTACACATTTAAAGTTATTGCTATTAGTAACCACATAATATCTAAATTAAATACAAATGCCTATAACTAGGAAAGTAATCACAGAAATTAAAAATTCTTTTTGCAGCACATTCCTACTCGTCCGTAGTTTCACAATTCAATAACATTTAAAAAAAAATCGAATTTTTGGACAAATTTCACAATTTTGAAAGTCTATTGTCCCCTTAAAACGAATATTTTTAGATCCGGAACGTGTAAAAACAGAATGAGGTGTATCCGTTTTGGAAATCCCAGTAATGATGTCTCCAATTCAACAGTTGCCTACTTACCCTTCGTGCGCTATGATTATATGCGTCTAAAACATCACTCATGTCCGGACAGGTGGATCCTGATGGCCTCAGAGAGAACACATCGTAATCTTTTGTCCTGACGTCACCGAAACCGTAGGCATGGATAGGCTGACTGTGCAGAAATGGAGTAAAGGCTGGAGACAAAGTATGAATCACTTTCTGATATGGGTTGAAAACAGCGCTTCCTTTCAATGAATGCAGAAGCTCTCCTAGGAAAGAAAGTGCAATTTCATACAGATTGATGAAAGCCTTGCAAAATACAGTGTTTTCAAAAGAATATGAATGCAACTTTGAATGGTAATAGAAGTAAATAGTGAAGATGACAATTTTTATAACCATGCCAATGCAACAATTGAGGATTGCATTACAGAAAATTAAAGCCTGATATGACTGCTTATACAGACGTCCCATCTTAAATAAATTTCATGCGGCATTATAGAATTAACAAAACAATCTAAATTTAAATATTTTTTTCAACATCTCAGAAAATACGTGCACCAAAAGCTGTCTGTTTTGGATAATTTAAACCTGTCAAGTGGAAGATACAACAGTACGGATGAACTACTGGCGGTGATCTTTGCAATGGAGAAAAATGGTTCATAAAGTAAAATGCGCATAGCAGGCGTAGGTACAGGGAAATTAAAAAGGGCGTTTTCAAGAACAAAATATTGATCGCTTTTTGAAATGAAAAAAATTATACATTTGATTTTTGCAGGATGATACATTTGATATTTTAAAAAAATGCCTGGTAATTCTTCTAATATTTTTATTGATTTCGTTTTCGCGTATTTACTTCATTAATTTACACCTCTGCCTCAAGATAGACCTGCACCCTAATTTACCCTGTCTTTAAGAGGAATTCTTTCCAAATGAAAGAGCATTATAATAAACTGTTTCCTTTCTTCTTCCAATAAGGCAGTTTGACACAATAAAACTGATGTAACCGCGTAAAAAACTAGGTCTGAAAACGGATGACCTCCATTTTACCTGTGGAATTTTGTCCTCTTACAAAGGCGAAATCATTTAGAATAAATGGTTTTAGTAATCTTTGCATTTTGCAACAAATATTTTGTCCTCAGGTGTCCTCATGGTTGTCCCCATGGTGTCCTCATGGTTGTCCCCATGGTGTCCTCATGGTTGCCCCCCCCCCATGGTGCCCTATGGTTGTCCTCAGTTTTTGCAAGAGCTGAATTATGATATGCTGCATGACACTGCCATATTGTATAAAACTATGCTTAAAACTACAAAGGATAAATAACAGTCTGTATTAAGTTTGCATCTTACAGGATTTAGATCTATAATTCACATATCAGTCACGAGACTACGATGCTTTCCTATCGCAAGAATTTTTCTGCTTGGTATTTTCTACGCAGTGTTTCCGTGAAATGTTATAGTTAACCTGATGAAGTTAAGGCTTGGTTCAGGGAACCGGGAGCTTCTTTGACTCAGTTCCAGCCAGGAGAGGAGTTTTTAAACGTGCAGATGCGATATGAAAGCAAGTTAAGGCTTGTTTTGGAGAACCAGAGGTTCCTTAGTTCTAGCCAGAAGAGAAGTTTTCAAATGAGAAAAAACGATATGAAGGCAACAACTTAAGGCTTGGTTCAAGGAACCGAAGGTCTCTGGATTAACTTCCAGACGGGAGAGAAGTTTTCAAATGAGCAGAAGCGATAGGAAGACAATAAGTTTAGGCTTGGTTTAGAGAACCAGAGGTTCCTGGATTCTAGCCAGAAGAGAAGTTAAGTTTTCAGATTAACTTCCAGACGGGAGAGAAGTTTTCAAACGAGCAGAAACGACAGGAAAACAATAAGTTAAGGCTCAGTTCTGGGAACCGGAAGTACCTGGACTGAGTTCCAGCCAGGAGAGAAGTTTTCAAAGGAACAGATACAATACGAAGGCAATAAGTTAAGGTTTGGTTCAGACAACCGGAGGTCCCTGGATTGAGTTCTAGCCAAGAGAGTTTTCAAAGGAGCAGAAGTAATATGAAGGCAATAAGTGAGCGCTTTATAAGGGCTTTGGGGGACACACACGTACCTTTAAACGTCCTCCGCCCTTGCCATTCGTTGCTGGCACTGAAGTCTATGCCCACTATGAGTCTCATCCTCTCCAGCCCGGCCCTTCTCATGGCGCCCGTCACTTCGGAGTAGCTTTTAAAATGGTCCCTGAAAGCAGTGAAGGTCCTGATCTGCTCCCGAGTGAATCCGAGGACGGTGTAGAGGCTGCTGCTGGTGTAACAGCGTTCGGCGCGCGGTTCCTCCTCGAACTGCTGCGAACTGCTGGGGGTGTTGGTCGTGTGCTCGTCGACGTACCAGTCAAAAAGGATCAGCGCGACAATAGCAGCCACCATGAACAGAATCAGCTCAACCATCTTTATAAATCGCTGGTTTCGGAAAGTGAACGTTTAGGGATCACACAATAGGTCTCCAAAACTTGAACGGTTACAGGAACTTAGGATACCGCCGTAAAATACGTAAAAATAATCAAAACTATATCCACTGAGAGAAATTTTTTTCCTAAAATCTCTGGCTTCCGAGATGTGACAAGAAGAGTGAAGTTTATAAGGAGAGAGGATGGTAAATGTCTCCTTTTTAATCCGTGAATATCTTTTTAATTATGTCGAGAAGGGTAGTAACACCAATTATTGCAAAACATCAAATTGTTTTTCAGTAGCGGGGAATATATTTACGGATTCTAGGAATTACCTGTTATTATTTGTAGCGTAGATCGAAACATCTAAAGCATTCAACTATGCTTTTATACACGGATTGATACTTGAAATTTAAGCGAAAGCCTATATTAAGCACCTTAGTAGGGATGTTTTACAGAGGAATTTTACAGATAAATACTGGATTCCGAAACAGTTTGTATCTTCTTTACGATTATTAGTTGTAACAGTGTAAAAAGTTAACAGAGGCTTGAGATGAGAGTTTCGGAGTTTTACAAGAAGCAATTTGTAATCACTGAAACTGAACTTTTGAGTTTCTCCGAGGTTTCTTAAATTATTTTAGGCCAAACTGCTCTCGTTAAAATGTTTCAAAACTGTTGCATACAATATACGAATAGTATTCCACCATGAATTATGTGATCCTTAGTATGAGAACTAAAACTATCAGAAAAAATATATCTTTAAAATATTCCTAAATAAATATTCTTAAAATCGCAATAGAAATTTAAATTCAAGATCCATTTTTTTTTGCCACTACAATATGTGCGAGTTTACTTTCCTTAATTATTGTGAACACGGATGAACTATCCTTCTGCACAGCAGATAACTCGTAAAATAAGTACTCTTAAATAACAGAAGACTATAAGAACAATCTAAACAGTTATTATCACAGTTTTAGTTTCACTTCTTTACTCTTAACTGACTACCATAGAAAATTCTATAACTATCTGTGAATGATATATTCAAAGGCAGTTGGGAATGAACTCGGAGATCCAAAACTTCTCAGATACACTTGAGATATCTTCAAAGGCGATGTCAAGAGACTGTTGCCATCTGACTTCGCAGAATAACTTGAATCGGGGCTTTGTATCCAGTTAAACTCCTCTGTATGGTTGTACTTTGAAGAGGTTCTTGGGTGTGTGTGGAAAAGCAGCATTATTTTTAATTCACGTGGAAGTAAAAGAGTTTGTGACAATCATCTCCAACCAGTCGCGCAGTTTCTGCAGCCATGACGTGTGCAATCTTGTGATCATTCTATAACAGAAAATAATGGAAATTGTAATAGAAATAATAATAAACAAGAAGAATGATAAAACTAAAATAGCAGTAGCTAAGTCATCAGTGCTTGTTCGAACGCATAACCAAAAATGTGCTTAGGCAGGCAAGGTTGATTTTAAGGTTGTGACGTCATAAATACTAACGTCCGATTGGAAGCCACTAAATATTCAGGCTGATTCATCAGCATCCATCTTGTTCCCCAATGTCGCCAAAATGCATGCTTCTCAATACCTCTGTTGAAGATTTGTCCCTGGTTTACAAAATCATCGATTTACACTTGTTTTTTCGGCTACTTTTTCTCTACATTAATTGGTTACATATATACAAGCAAATACATAGTTCAAAGAATAAATATCTTTGAAGAAAACTTACCAAACTGTAATCAATTTTTTGGGAGGTATACTCTTTTATTATTACCTTTTCAGACTACAGAGCGGCAAAAACATTAACCATACCTCTCCAACTAGCTTTATTAAATGCTTTTTTATTGCAAAAGAGAGCATTTAAGAAAGTTTAAAGGCGAACAGAAAATTTTCATATTCATCAGATCAAAATAGCGTTCTCATTTGGCAACAATGAGTAATAAAATGCGTGATGCGTTAGCTCGAATATCTATCATTCTTACGGCCTGTTCACCGAATCCAGAGAGTTATGTAGTATCAGCGTTAAAAATTTTAACCAATTACAGAGCTCGATTCATTGCCCACGTGATACGTCAGACCAATGACAGGTCATGTCAACAGCCTCGGAGCCAACGTAGTAACGCTTCGATTGCAATGTGAACAGGCCTTTAGACTGATCACATTTTATCCTTCAAACATATTGTTCTCAAACCTTCATTATTTTATGTCATTTTCTCTTCAGTTTCTTTTTCATGTTTCTGATTAAGGAAGTCATGTTTGATGAGAAAATAAAATTAGGAATTTGATGATAGACTCAGAAAAACCTTCTTTTGACTTCGCTCTTTATTGAAGTCTCAGTTTCTCTCCAAAAAAACAAAGCTTCTTATCTATAAAACTGTCATTAGGCCGGACCTAATGTATGGTTCGGAAACTTGGTCTCTAACAAAAAATGGAGACTACAAAATTGCAGTCTTCGAGAGAAGGGTTCTCAGAAGCATCTTTGGTGGTGTCAAAGGAAATGGCCTACGGCAGAAATGTTATAATTCAGAAATCTATAGATATTTTAAAGAGCCCGATATTATTAAAAATTTTAAAATTAAAAGAATGAACTGGGCCTCTCATATTCATAGAATGGATGAAAAAAATCAAGTAAAGAAGATTTTGGTTGCAAGGCCCTTTACTAGTCGGAAAAGAGGAAGGCCAAAACTAAGATGGCTCGACTCTGTTGAATCAGATTCTAGAGTGATTGGAGTGAGGAACTGGCAGGCCAGGTTTAGAAAAAGGCTGTCCTGGAAGAATCTTCAACTGAAAGTCCTGGCCCACCCTGGGCTGTCGTGCCAAATATGATGATGAGGTGAAAGACTTGCCACTTGGGCATCTGAGAGCTAATTTTTTTTGGATGGGTTTCAGGCTTACGGCTTTGAGAGCTCTTTGGGTTAAGATTTTCTGAGAACCTTTGTCTGAGGTGATCAGTATTTTAGAAGCCTTTTACAAGAGTAATGTTTTTTTTTTTAGCCAAGAACGCGTAGTTTCCCCATAATGATACCGGCGTGATAGCTTAAGTGAATATAAAAATCACATTTCGTTGCCAAGTAGTACAAAAATATTTGGCAGAAATAGGGTTATTTAGCTGCCATTATAGACTCAGACGGTGTAATTCTTTACGTTCTGTTATTTGAGTCGAGCACGAAGGAAGATTGTACATAATCAATTGCAATTCATTATAAAACTATGTACAAGGACCTCAGTTTACGGGTCAACATCGACTGTTAGTTTATTTTGGTACTCTCAATATATTCGTATCCAAATTAAAATGACGATAACGCAAAGCTTAAGGCTGTTGTGTACTAACCCTGTTGGATTTGTTCACCTCAATGTTAACTTATGGAGAAAATGTGTCCAAGGATTGCTCACTTGGATTGAAAGATTATTTTTTGTCTTCTTTAACCTTCCAACGATACAGCGCTTTGAGACGAAATATATGGTACGGTCGGATCGGATCCGACCCGATCTCTTTTTTGATGAGGTTTTTGGTAGAAATAAGTACACAATAAGCACTTTTGTTGAATAATAACATTTATCGATAGTATTTTACATGAAATAAAACCCTTTTGTAGAAAAAATGACCAAAGAATTGTAATTTTGCTAAACAAAGAAAATGTCTTTGGCATTTACATAGAAGGTTGTATATATTAGGTCTAATATGCAATTTAGTCTACCAAGTTTTAGAATTTAGTGAAACCAACTTTCAGAGCACAAAAATGAAAAAAATAATATATATACTGACATTTTTGGCCTTCAAAATCGAAATAAAAAATTAAAAAATCTAAAATAAACAAATTTAAAACATGACTAGTGATCATGAATATTGTTTTTCAACAAAGACACTCGTATTTACATATTTCAACATCTAGTAGGGTGGTCTAGTAGGTCTATCTGGTAGGGTTCCTTGTCAACTCGATCTCTTGACACACCCTTGGGGTAGATCCCACTCCCACTGTACTGTTTGAGGGTTAACTGTATCTCGTAATAGAGTAAGAAATTTTACACCTTGGGGCGTTTTTCATATTTAAAAAAACGCAAATAATATTTCAAAATTGAAATTATTCGGGTTAAAAGTCTGGTATTAGTGTGTTTTAAACGTTTATAAATACATTCCTTTGGTGGACGAAATTTATAAATCCCGTTGCAAGGTGCAGAAAAGTTCAGGCTGTCTGAAAATGCCATTTTTTACATGTTTATATTAACTCGCTTTCTCGTTTGCGTGTTTGTGTGTTTGTGTGTTTGTCCAGTTCAAATCTTGCAATTGATTTTTAGCTAGACATTTGAAACTTTTCGAATAGCTCAGAACACGATGACAATGCATTATTTTAATACTTTTAGCCATCTTTAAGCAGAATTAAATTAATTTTCAGATATTTTCAGTTAATTTTGTTCTGTAGACTGGTGTAGCCATCTATCTGCCGGTACGGGAACGAAAAGTTAAACGCAAGTTAACATCCAATTAATTTCATTTTCTTTCAAGTTGATGGGATAATTCATCAAAAAAATTTAAAAAAAGCATGTATTAATACATAGAATTGTCAAGTTTATATGATTCAACAGAAAATTTAAAAACATGGTATATAAAAAGTTCTTTTTATTTTGTAATTATTATTAGATTATCAGCATTGATGTACAGGGCCCGATTTAGAAATTTCTTGATTATAGGCACAACTCGGGATGGGGGCTCCCTAACACTGATGTGGGCCTAATATTTCCAAAATTAACACACACACAAAAAAAAATAATAATAATCACGAATCATTGTAAAAGTACCATTTTACAAAGAATTGGCTATTTGAAGCGCAGAAGCCTAGAACATTATCAAATAACAAAAAGCAATACAACAAATTAACTTCATCATTAAAACACCAATACAATGCAACCAGAAAAACTTATTAATCCCTAATATACACTATAACATACATATGATGAACTATATATATAACTATACATATGATGAATCAATCAATGAAATTTGAAAGGATATATAATAAAAATTGCTATCAAAAAAGGTAAAATAAAAAAAATTGAATTGGGAATTTTTCTTTTTTTTCTTTTAAAATAAAAATTTTGGGGGCCCTCACCATTCGGGGGCCTCTAATGGAAAATCAGGGCCTGTTGATGTAGCTGTATATAGTAGATATATTTTCTCCATGGGTTAACATTGAGGTGAGGTAGGGTTAGCACACAGCAGCCTTAATAAGGAAATTTTCTCAAAAAAACACTTTTAGTTAAAAATAAAAATCATTCATTTATATTAACGACCACATGTTTAGCTGTTTAAAATAACTTTTGCTTCGTAGATAGGTTTATTAGAACAGCAGTGATAAGTACTTTTAGAAACTTTTTCAAAACACAAGTGAGCAAAACAATATTTAGTTTTCCAAAACTGTTTTTATTTCGTTGCTATATTTATTAGAGCATGAGTTCTACGTTTTTTTGTATCCTTTTCAAACTGACATATTGATATATGAAAAATAGTTTTTATTTAATTTTAATGTTCATTAGAACATGCTTGTAAGTTCAGTTTTTTTTTCTTCTTAAAAAAAGGAAAATTTGTTTATACGAGGAAAAGGATGCTTGAAAAATTACACCTTAACGACGTTATTTTTTTACCAATATGTTTGGGACTAATTTTTTTAGTTTTAAAGGAGTACGAAGTTTCTTTCGAATTTTAATAAAAACAATTCTTATATCATATTAGTTAGAGTTTATTATTTCTGTTTGCTCTTCATTTGTTTACAAACTGCAATCATAACACAAAACTTTTCAGCTTTTTCTAAAATATTAAGTGTCCTCCCTCCCATAATTTTAGAGGTGCAATCGAAAAATTATCCCTCCTCGCCAACTCTTGAATTATTTTTAATAATATGCCTACTCCACGATAGATGGCGCTTCGAGTTCAGAAAAAAATTCATAACATCGGAGTAAAAATCTATTTCCTCCGTTTATCTGCGGCTAGATACAACTGAACAGGGAAACGTTTAAAGTCACTAAAATATATGAGTAAAAAAATTATGTCAGAAAACAAATCTATATAAAGTAATTATTTCATTTGGTATTACGTGGAATATAATTTACAAACAATTTTAAAATTTTGTTTCATTAAAATAAGTCATACTTTTAAACTAGTGTCAATTGCCCATTAATTTAACAGTTTGTAGTAACCTTTAAAACCTACTCGATTACTTTCGAAATGAACCCATTACGATTCTTTTTTTCCAGGCATGACGTCACTTAATTGCATGCTGGCTAGTCCTGGTTGAGGGAAACATGTTACTCTCGTCTCTGAATTATCCCACAACCTTCTGATAACCCTTTAACTCCCCCAAAAGCAATGGGTCCACTGAGACCTCAAACGATTTCTTTCGAGAATTAAATGTCTCAGAATTAGGCATTTATTCGCTTTGAAATTCCCCGATAGAAGATTGAAAAAAAAAAAAAAACCTACTTTAATTTCCATTTGAATTCGTGATGTTAACAGGAACGGCAGACGAGAAAAACGACTGAAGACATTCTAAAACCCTCACTCGAAAGGAAAGCTAATGGTCTTAATCAGTTAAGTGCATCCGACTGACCCTAATGAAAGAAGCTGCAACAAATCTCTTAATCTTAAAAGTTATTTGATTAGTAAATCCCTAATAGATAATTAATAGATATCCCAGGGAAAAAAAATAGGGAGATAAAATTAAATTACAGAATTTAGCTGATGACAGTGAGCTTTCAAAATCACAGAATACTCGGGAATTTCTCGATATAAATTGCATTACATCCTATAGGATCATCCTAAGAATTGATCTGTTTTTAACTTAAATTAATGAAGCATGAACTTGCTAAACAAATATAAATTAACCGGTAATAAAGACAGTTTTTTGAGGCTTCTAATTTAACGATGGTATACCAGAGCGTTGTTATAAGGAAGATTTACTCGTGTATAAACAAATAAATAATATTTTAAAAGATGTTAGAATTTTTGTAGATGTACTGACATTTTTCTGTAACACGTAATGTAAAAAACAAAAACCCAGCAATATCTAAAATAGTCAAATTTATCATCTCGGGTGGAAGATTAGATTACATCTCTAATTATTGCTCAATGCTGTCCACTGTTAATTATTGTACAATAAGAACGGAGAAGTGACATGCATTCGTAGATAATTTCGAAATTAATATTTTGTCATATTAAGGGCCTGTTCACATAGGAGTTCGGTAGCGGAAGCGTAAGGCCGTCTGCACACGGAGCAACTCAAAAGAAACTGATAACTGACTCGAATCACAAACCAGTCCGTGATGAGTCGCAACCTATGTAATTGAATGGAGCCACGCACACGGCGCAACTGGTTACAAACCCGTCCGACGAGTTTGTAACCAGTTGCGCCGTGTGCGTGGCTCCATTCAATTACATAGGTTACGACTCAACACGGACTGGTTTGTGATTCGAGTCAGTTATCAGTTTTTTTTGAGTTGCTCCGTGTGCAGACGGCCTAGGAGGAAAGATGGCACTGAGACGGAAATAAACCTATCATAGGCTGTAAAAATTTCGTTGTTAATCGTTTGGAGGTTTGTCATTGGTTAAATATATTTCAATACTTTAACGCTCCTCTACCGGACTCCTACGGGAACAGGCCCTAAGTCTCACTGCTCCAAGAAGTTTTGTGCAGCAAGTCTGTGTGACATAATTCAACAGAAAATTATTTAAAATTCCGCTCTACGAGTCTTGTCATCTTCAAGCACTGTAAATGTTGTACCACCATTCGTGACAGACGATGGTGGGCTGGATGAGTGCACTTTGTCAGACACGAATTAAAATAGAGAAAAATTCTGGATTTGTCTCATCGGCTACGTCTTGCTGAGGTACCCTTAAAGAACCTCTTGCTGAGGTTCCCATCGAAGGGTTAACCTTAGTCTGTCTCTCAGACAGCTATGGTTTCTCCATTCAACGCTGGGGCCCCCACCCTTCGCCCCTGGGTACTGTGAGTCTACAAGTGCTTCAGTCAACATCTTTTCTTCAGTGGGGATTCGTGACGCCAGTCTTCTATGGTTCAGGTACGTGCCATTTTTCTAGAACAATGTCTGTCTACTAGCAGATATTCCTACTAAAGTGTGTTTAAAATCTGACTGTCAAGCAGATATTCTTCATACATTTTGTATAAAATGTACATTAAGGCTTAAAATCTTACGAAATTTGAGTTTTTGAAGGTTCTGGGAACGACTTTGGCCAAACCCTGTTTGATGTTACCTGTTTCGAAACGAAGGCTGAGTAAGACCGATTTTGTTAAATGCCTCTACAAAACGAACCGTAATATAACCTGCGATAATTGGTTCTGTTCAATAGAAGCTGGTCAAGAATTAAAAAGAAATAGTTTGACAATTGTGACTTCCTTGAAATGTAATAAACCACAAATACCCTCTGGATTTCTAGTCAGGAATACCTGGAAAAGAGATATTTCATCTCCATCTGCCTCACAGGCAGATGTTCCTATTAAAATAATCATGTTCCCACCGAAGGGTTAAGGGTGAAGTCTAGGTCCAAAGCTGTGTAACGTCACCAGATCCTCAGCTCTCTTTGGAACCACTCTTTAGAAGGGAGTGGCTTGCGACCCCCTTGGACACACTTGCAATCGAACCCCTAAACCCCACGGGGAGTTCCAGTGTGGGAGTGAGATAGATTGGAACTGACTCTCGGCGAGAGAGGTTGTACGAACACCACACTGTTCGGTTCGGTTTGGTTTGGAGTGCTACGGTCAACTTTTTGCTACACGAGGGCTAATTAGACCGGAACCTACAGTTTAAAGCCGATTCCGAACGGCTACAAACATCCATGCCAACGTGGGCCTCTAACCCACGGGATCTGAACCGAATGCCAGCGGTTCGGAGGGCGACTCAGGTGGTAATTATCGAGAATTGAATCTCTCGCATTAATACGGAAAACTGGTCTTGTGAACATATCGCAGCCCGGCAAAAAAAGTGACACAACTCAAAAATGCAGCATTTGAGAAAAATCAACTGAAAGAATGCTATACAGCTTGAACTAGCAATACAATAAAACTGACACAACTGCCCTCAGGTAGACAAATTGCGAGATGGAGATGTGTCTTTCGTGCACGATAGGGCACATATTTTTCAATGACATAACCTCAAAATTGTCATTTTTTTGACTTGTGTCACTTTTCTTGCCGGGGTGCGATATGTTTAAAATTTTATAATAATTCTGTATATAATAGAGGCTGTAACTATCAAACGTTTCTCGTGTGTTCATTGACGGAGAACGTTACAGCTGCCTGGTATGTCTATGTTTGTAAGGACCGTAGATAGGAATAATGATAAAAAAATACCATACACACATGCATCATATTTGTGCATTCGAGACTCCCTCTTATCTCCTTTCTTGAGATATTTGGTGATATCGGAAGTCTTTCATTCCAGTGTTGAATTTCGGGGAATTTTTCATATCGCTGATAATCAAATGCATATTTTCGAATACTGTTTTCTGCATACGGAAGGAGGCGTTTAGATAAAAAGGAGCTCTTGTTAAAATTTGAAAGTTTTCCGAACTTAATTTTTTTTACAGTGTATTCAATTCTTTATACCCACCGCTACAAAATTAAAATTGTTTTTGAAAAACAAATTAAAGTAAATTGAAAAGAGTTTGAAACACGCGCATGATATTTTAAGGTATTTTTTCAAATGTAAAAAACAGAATTACTAAGGCTCGGTGCACACGAGCGATCCGGTGTGGTTGCGGCACCGCAGTTGCGATCAGGCAGTACATAGAATTGAACTGTCGTCAGTGTGAGTCGGTTAGTTCAACTCTATGTACTGCCTGATCGCAACTGCGGTGCCGCAACCACACCGGATCGCTCGTGTGCACCGAGCCTTAATAGGCACTTGTTAATCCGTGATAAGAAGAAAATTCTCCATTTCTTAACATAACGACTGAAGATCGGTGAGGTCAACGTCAGCTCCGCCTTAAGAGCAAATTTCTTCTATATTCTATGAAAGTCGTTCTTCAGACCATTCATCATACTTACGGTAGCCGCTGTCTAGGACAATACAGACAGATGCCGTATCAGGATAATTCAAGATTTCCATTATACAGGATGTTTAAAAAATAATCATCCGATTTAAAAAAATCATAACTATTCATCTTTTAATCCGTTTTGATCGAATAATGTATAGGCAGAAACAGGGAAATCTCGAGTTTCCCGCAGTTGCCGATAAGTAGCGCTAACGCTCTTCCTTCGCCCACCACTTCAGTGTTTGTAAAGATGGCGACTGCACAACAGAAATCATTTTGTGTTCTACGCTTTGCGAAGTGCGAGTCCATAACAACTGTTCAGCGTGATTTTCGTCGACAAAACCCTGGTAGATTGAGGTTCCTACCTCTTAGAGCATTAGGCGATGGTATAAACAATTCCAAGACACGGGTTGCCTGTGTACGCATAACAGCCTTGGAAGCAGTGTCTGCAGACATGCTCGCAGAAGTTTGAGACGAATTAGCCTACCGTATAGACCAGGGGTGGGCATTTAGTCGATCGCGATCGACTACCAAGACATTTTGGGGTGACCGCCTTTACTAAGACCTAAAATTATTATTATTATTATTATGTTTGTATCTTGCGTTTTGCTTTAAACGCGGTTTTAAAAGAGTAAGTTTTTAAAATGTAGTTATGTACATCTCCGTATTTATTATTAAGTTATAATAAATATCGTAGACCTTTTTTTTAGCTCACCACACCTACGCCACTGGGTGGTTTATCAACACCTTGATAAAATTAGAAGTAGCCCGTACCCTGGAAAAGTCTGCCCACCCCTGGTATAGACATCCAAAGATGGGCATATTGAGCACCTTTAATTTGGTTTGTAAAAAACTTTATGATAAGCCATGTAATATAAAATTAATTTTAAGTTTCTATGTTCAATATTTTTCATAATATACTTATTTCAAATCGGGTGATTCTTTTTGAAACACCCGGTATATTTTTTAGTGCAAGCCACTCGGTATGCCATATAAAACGACATTCATACAGACCTCTAAATATGGCTTTTTTTTCGCGTAAGTTCATCTGACCAGATCCATCAGTGTATTGTCAAAGTTTCGAATCCCATGCCATGTAACATTCTGGCTAAGCTTCTAAATATAGAGGGTGCCTCGAGAGTATCCATTTTGTTTCTCAATCTCCCCTCAGCTTCGGTGCTGATTTATCACCAGATCACAAAAGCATCAAACTACAAAAAGCTTCCCTTCTCCCCCACTTTACTGATTCAGTTATGTTTGTAAGCTAATAAGCCACATATATTTACACATATGGGAATGTGAAAGTCAAAGAAAAAGGACTTCAAAACAAATTTTTTTTTGACAGATATAAACTTTTTAACGTACACTCATTAATTATCAGAAATTGAATCAATAGAGAAGCATATAGCTTTAAATTTATCTTTCCAATCAGCTTCAAAATGTCTATAAAGTATATCTGTTTCTACAAAAGAGACAAATTTAAAAGACTTCGAAAGAGAGAAGACCGCTACGGCGAGCACACTGTCTCAATCAATTAACCACGCGAAAAACAGTTAAACTTTATTATGTTCACAATTGCTATACAAATTATATACAATTTTAACATATGAGGGGTTGAAATGCAAAGTGGTGTAAGTCATTTTATCAACTTTTTTCATTTGGGGGCAAATATGTAATCTCCATGTTCAATTTATGGTGGAATTGTAAATAGTTATTATTTGCAGTATTGTAATAATTGATATGAATTATAATTTGTTCAGTTTATGGTGAAATTTTTTGTAGTTTTTGCAGTTGAACTCTTTTGTTTCAATAAATGAATAAATTCGGCAATGAAGCAAGTATATTTTTACAGTGTGTGATT